>CM053783.1:222722552-223037552 GCA_028749045.1 Cupressus sempervirens
TATCCTCTATTGTCCATTTCAGGGTTAGGTTGGATTAAGTAGGATTCAATGAATCTACCCTTGATTTCATTACATTCCCTTCTAGAAACTTCTCCTTTCAATCCTCTTTGAATTTTCCTCAAAACACTTCATCTTGAATTCTATGCCACCGGCTCATCAAGCTTATCTTCTACATGGTTCAAAAAATTCAAGAAGCAAAACTTGTTGGCTTGGATTCATCAAATTAATGATCTTTCTCATAATGTTGACACTTGGCATTAAAAATCTTCTCATGCACAACACAAACTACATTGCTCGACATCGATTATCAAAATACTCGGCATGAACTAAAGTTTACTCGTGCTCAATATCAACTAAACTTTACTTGTCTTACACTGTTTCACTTGGCTTATAGTAAAATTGACTTTTCTCAGCTCCTACTAATTTTCTACTTAGCTTACACTATATTTGCTCGACACCTACTATACAGAATGTTAAGCTTGGCAGACAAACTTCATTTAATTTGTTCTTCTAAACTTAATCAGTGTAAGCATCCTTTGAAACATTAAGTAGATTTTTAATGTACTATAATATCACTATCTTAACTATTTTTTGTACTCTTTTTCATATCATAACTCAATCTTTCCTCTAGGTGCTATTGTTACCTCATTTGATCAAATCCTCTTCAACAATTAAGCAAATGATAGTACTTAAATCATATAAGCAATTGTCTTACCAATAAGTAGCGGGTATGACATCATTGACAAAACAATGATTAAAACACATATTCATACTTGTGTCAATTTGTTTTCAACATAGAGATCATGTATTTTTGTATTTGTGTGCAATCAGATGCAAGGGTTTTTCTGTAAAAATTATGTAAATGTATTCTTAGAAATGGAAGAGATAAAAAATAATTACAAAAGATCAATCTTTATGAAAGGAGATTGAAACCTAAAAGGGTAACCTAAAAGGGAAAAGATATTTAATAATTAATTATTAAATAGAGATGCAAAAGGTGCATAAAGTAAAATCTTAAGAAGGGAATAAAGAAAATTTAATAAGTGAAATTAAATTAATGCTTTACTCTAACACTACCCCTTAAGGTGAGCAACAATCCAACTACAAACAATGTAGAAAGAGCAAGGAAACTACAATGCAATGTTGAAAGAAAACTTGGGTCCCAGCAACAAGGCTTGATAAGGTAACCAATCACAACTAAATCTCTCTAAAATGGAGAAATAGAGAAGCTGTGTGGGAAAAAATCTACTCCAAGAAAAGATAGCAATAAAAGGAAGGAAGGAATGATTCATCATTGAGACCCCCCAAGGACAACTTCCTTCACCCTAAGCATAGAATGTAGTTGAAGATATCTAGGGGATGCAAAAGGTTTAGTAAAGATGTCTAAAACCTACTTAGTAGTAGGAATGTACTCCAAGCTCAAGGTGCCATCCTAAATGAGATGCTTGATGAAGTACATGTGAAGCTAAATGTTCTTGGACCTCTAATACTCAACTGGGCTGCATAAAATGTGTATAACACTTTGATTGTCACACCAAAGAAAGGTGGGACTATCAGGAGAATAACCAAACTCTGTCATCAATTGTCAAAGCCAAAAGACCTCTTGACTAGCCAATATAGCTACCCTATATTCTACCTCTATAGATGATAATGCATGAGCATGCTGCTTCTTGCAAGACCATGTGATAGGACTAGAACCAAGACAAAATAAAAAAACCAACAGTGGACTTGCGATCATCAATATCACCAGCCCAATTTGAATCTATGAAACCAATAATGTGAGGATATCCTAATGTGTAGTGAATTCCATAACATGTTGTACCTCAAATATAACTCAAGATACATTTGGATGCTTGCCATTGACTCTCATGAGGATCATGGTAGAAATGAGAGACAAGTCCAATCACAAAGGAAATATCAAGACATGTGTATGTTAGGTATAACAAACTACCCACAAGTTGTATGTATAAAGTGGAATCAATTATATGAGTAGATAAAGTGGTAGATAAAACAACACCTAACTAAAAAGGTGTGGGGGTGGGCTTGTAATCAAGCATGCCAAATCTCTAAAGTATATCAAGAGCATACTTCTACTAGAGTATGGTCATCCCATCTGAAGATTGAACAACTTGCAAGACCAAAAAATAGTGCAAAAGTCCAAGATTTTTCATCTCAAACTGCTCTCTCAATGCTTGTTGAACACCCTATATCATGGAGACTAAGCTTCTTGTGATGATGGGGTCATCAACATAAAGAAAAACTATCAATAAGTCAACCCCATGATGTTGAATGCTAAGTCAAGACCATATAAATACCTCCAAAGCCAACATACCCATGAATAGTCCTGCAAAAAACCATGAGGCTGCTCCATATAGATCTCCTTATGAAGGTCTCCATATAGAAAAACACTCTTCACATCCATCTAAAAAAGTGTCCATCCCTATGAAGCTGCTAGAGAGAGTATGTAGGGAAAATAGAATTCATCTTGGCAATAGGGTAAAAGGTCTAAGAGTAAATCAATACCCTCAACCTATAAAAAACCCTTTGTGATAATATGTACCTTATACCTATCAATAGAACCATCTGCAACATATTTGGTATGATACACCCAAGGGAACCAAACTAGCTTTCTTCCTTTTGGAAGAGGATAGAGATCCCATGTGTGGTTCTTCATCAAAGAAGAGTACTCCTCATCCATAGCCCTATCCCACTCTAAGTGTCCTATCACCTATGAAAATATCTGAGGATCATCAAAAATGGCATGACTCAAAAGGACACTACCTACAATCTGAGAATGAGTGCAACAAGCATCTATAGGATCACCTGCCAAAGGTTCAATTGCATCAATGGTATCAAGATCCCACTTGTACACTCATAGAAAATTTAGTGGAGCTAGTGAAGGGGGATCAATATCAAGATCTTCCTTAGAGGATGCATAATCCTTTAGAGGAGTAGAGAAAGTACTGGGTAGTGAGGAAGAAGCTAAAGATGGAGGATTCATCAAAGCTTAATGCTCATCAAACTAAACATCTCGCTAAAACAAGACATCTCTAGAATCAAGATCAAACAACCTATATGCCTTCACATACTCACAATAGCCAACAAAAATGAGTAGTCGACTCTTCTTCTCCATGGCTTTTTGTTGAGCATTTGGAATAAAAGCCCAAGCTTCACTACCAAAAATGTGAAAAGTAGAAACATTGGGCTTGACATGAGCCCAAGCCTCCTCAGGAGTCAAGTGTCACAATGCCTTGTGAGGCATATGATTTTGAATATATTTGGCATAATTGATAACCTCAGCCAAAAATGAAGAACTCATAGCATGAGACTATATCATACAATTGGCCATCTCTCGTAATGTCCTATTCTTTCTCTCTACAACCCCATTTTGCTAAGGTGTATGGGAAACAAATAACTAATGTTGTAAACCATGCTCAATGCAAAATTCTCTAAAAGACTGATTCACATATTCACCCCCATTGTCAGTGTGTATACACCTAGCTAAAAGACCAAATTGCTTCTCCACAAATGTCTTAAAGGTTCAAAATGAAGTAAAGACATCAGACTTGTACTTCAAAAAGTACACCCATGTGCATCTAGAGAAGTCATCAATGAAGGTGAATACATATTGAGAAACTAAAAAGGATGGAGTGGGAAATGACATAAGATCACTGTGTATCAACTCTAATGGTGCCTTAGCACGTGTAGATCTAATCGCTAGAAAAGGATCTTTGTGATGTTTGCCAAATGCACAATTGTAACACATGGCATCAGTACAGGAGACTTGAGGTAACCCAATCACTAAATCTTGTGTACTCATCTACTGTAGACATCTATAGTTGACATGGCCAAAATGCTCATGCAAAATTTTGCTCACTATGTTTGCATGAGCAATGAGAGAAACATCTATAGAATTGGAGCTCTCAAAGCCATCGAATTGATATAAGGGAGACTGATGATCAAAACTCCTTGTAGAAATAACCAGGTCATGATCATGGATGTCTCGAATAACCACATCATGTGGTGAAAACTTAACTATCTTTTTGAAGCTTGTACAAAAAATGTGAAAAACAAATAGGAGGTTTGTAGAAATGGCCAAAAGTAAGAGAACATCCTGTAGTGAACCACCTTCTAAAGAGGTAGTCTCTAAACCTATGACTAAAATTTGAGAACAATCACTAATTGCAATTTATGTAGTAACACTCTAAGCAAGTGAGGTAACCAAATAAGGTGAGTGTGTCATATGATGGGAAGCTTTGGAATCAAGAATCTAAGAAGTTGTAAGAAGACAATGCTCATGGAGAAAGAGCACGTCCTTTTCCTATAGGTGGAGGTGGAGGCTTCAAAGAAGCAATATTAAAATGCTGCTTGGCTTCCTCCAATGCCTCAAGACATTTCCAACACCTGGAAACTGGATGTCCAGTCATAACATCCAACTGTGTAAGCTTTGACTACTCTCTAGTCAAGTGATCACAAAAATCCTTTAAAGTAGGCATAAAAAATCTATTCCCCAAAGCATATTTGGTGGAATATAACGTTGAAGAAAATATTTGAAAAATTCCCTTAAAGGTTAGAGAGAATCAAATAAATGTACTCAGCATTAGTGTTTTTCTTTCCACAACCTTGCAACATGGATATCTATTGATTAAACTTCATCAAGAAGTCATCAATAGTCAAAAAAGAATTTAGCACAAGTGAGGTAAGGTCTACCTCTATCAAAAGTACCTTGAACTCATGCACAATACTAAACATGCCATGAATCTTGGTCCACATTGCTAGAGGAGCATTGCATACATCCAAATGAAACTATAGACTATCTAATAGCTATAATGCAATCAATTTGATTTCTTCATCCATTTTGTTTTGATGTTGCATGATCTCATCAAGCCTCTAAAAATAGGTTGCATGACATCTAAACATGACCACAACCCTTTTGACTAAAGAAGTCAAGTCATCGAGGTCTTCCAAGTGTGGTAATTGTGAGGGGTTAGAAGTTCTAGAGAAGAAGTGGTCTCAACCATTGTTTTAGAGGGTTTTTCAAGTTTTCTGATATACTTATATAATAATAGGAAAATAATAAAAAAATGCCTCCCACAAAGCAATAAATAGAACCCCAGCTTACAAATAGATTCCATAAATTAGAGAAAAGTAAAAAGGATTCTGATATGAATCACAAATACTTGGTATAAAATACTTGTAAAATGACTAAGAATCTGGAAAGTGTTTGAGAAGAGCTTTCTCGAGCTTTTTTTAGAATAAAAAATAGAGCTATAATGAAGAAGTTATGTCCCCCAGAAGATAGAAATCATCAATAGACTTCAACCACTCAAATAGGTATCAATCTAGAAAAAACCAAAACAAATTATTCTCCATCATCTTCATCTTGAAACTAGCTTTCCAACACTTCTTTTGGATCAAGAAAAGACCATTGTATGCTTGAGATATTGCAAAACAACCAACAGGGCCCTCGGAAGCAATACAATTTTTTTAATTTTATTTTTTAAATAAAAAATACTTTAAAAAAATTTCACCAGAGCAATGTCTAGGAGGAGGGTGGTGGAGGTGGAGCATGGCCAAGCTACGTGGTGTCACAATGGAGTGGAGGAGGCATGTAGGCGGCTAACGGTGCCCAACCCACAGTGGTCTATGGGATCGCTAAGAGTTTTGGTGACCACTAGCCGATTTCTTAACTGTAGTCACCCAAAAAATCAATCTTTTTGTATTTTTTAATTTTTTGCATCTTGGATTGCATGTTGAAGTCATACGACCTTGTGGAAAAATATTTTACCTCCTAGATCAACGTTGTCCAAAATGGACAAACTTTATATGGAAGCAGGGGTTTTGACACCTTCTAGATCCAACCATGACATTTGTTTGGCCTCAACCTACTCCAAAAATTAGTGATCCCCCTCTTTTAACAAAAAATACTTGAAAAAATCCATAACTGTTCTATCAAACCCTCGTTCTCCTTTTTCTCCTTGGAAATAACTAACAAGCTACTACAAATTTGGCTCTGATACGATGAAGAATTTGATCAATACAAATCCATAAAGCCCTCAAACACCTATCATAGAAGAACAATATGAGAGGAAGCAAGAGTTTTGTTCTGAAAATTTTGCTAATGTATTCTTAGAAATGGAAGAGATAAAAAATAATTACAAAATATCAATCCTTACAAAAAAAAATTTGAAACCCTAAAGCGTAACCTAAAAGGAAAAATCTTTAATTATTAAATAGAGATGCTAAAGGTGCATAAAACAAAATCCTAAGAAGGGAATAAAGAGAATTTAATAAGTGATATTAAATTAATGCTTTACTCTAACAAAAACAACTTTTCTATCTGCTTTCACCATTTTATTAGTTCTATTTTCAATATAGTATTGGAGCATTTAGATGCTTTTGGGCTATGATCTTTTTTATATACTTGCAAACTATAATCTAAGAGTGAGCAACATTTTGTTCTTGGGATATTAAAGATTGTATCTTTGGGGAGGAAGAGTTTTAGTGCATAATTTCACAACATGTTCTAGCTTCTCAAAGGGTTGTCTTTCATTAGATTCATGTTAGTTCTTACTATTCTCTCTGTCATTGATTGATAGTAGCAAACTTATCTGTGTGCACCCCAAGTCTATAGTTGAAAACATTAGAATCTGGGACTCTATATGCACCTTTGTTCAAGCACTAAGTTAATTTTTGTGAAGAAATTGTTGGAAGACTTACAAGGAGAGCCTCCAATAAAGAATTATTTCCACAAGTCAATAAGGGCATGCTAATTTCTACTTTCCATTGGGAACAACAAAAGAGTTGTCACAAAAGTGTGATTTTTGGTTGGGAGAAGAGTTGCAAGGTTGTGTAAAGAAGAGTTCCTTTGGAGTTGGCAATAGAGATGTTGAACATGTCATTAAAAGTTGCAACCATTTGGATTTGTGATTGGATAATAGAATTGTGGCCATGAAAGAAAAATACCTTATATTATTGAAGATTATCATGCCTATGAGGTACTTGTAGTCAAAGGAGAATTTAGAGGTGATAACTATCAATTGTGAGATTTATTTACTTATGGCCTATGTATCTATGTAATAAATAGGACATATAGTTTTGTGTGTTAATAAGTTACTAAGAAGAGAATCATTAGACCTTGATTTTATTCCTTAGGAGGCACATAGGCTTGGTTTAGTTTACAAATTAATCATGTGTGATTACTAGTGGGATGGTATCTTTAGTACAAAATTAATGTGTTAAAAGCCATGAAAATTAAATTAGTGATGGTTCTTAATTTATAGTAAGAGGTGCATTATTGGTTATGCCCGACATCTTAGAAGTTTTTCTTTGACATATTGATGAACCATGTATTTGAATTTTTTTTCCTAGAGAACTGACAAACACATCATCTGGATACCCATGTGTTTTGGTAGATGGATCAATTTTCATATGGACCCAATAGTTATGTTCATTGAAGAGAAAAGTTGAGAGTTGGTTTCCCCAACAATGGAGCAATGTTTGTGCATAGTTTTTTGAAGGGTTTGTGGTTACCCAAAACCACTTGTTTAGGTGAAAAATCTAAGAGTCTCTTTAAGGGTTTGTGGTAAGCCAAAACCACTTATTTAGGTGATAATACCTTTAAAAAAATTTGAAGGGTTTGTGGTAAGCTAAAACCACTTGTTTGGGTGAAAAACCCTAAAGCATTTTTTGAAGGGTTTGTGGTAAGCTAAAACCACTTGCTTGGGTGAAAAACCTAAAGTATTTGAAGGGTTTTTGCTAAGACAAAACCACTTGTTTGGGTGAAAAAAACCTAAAGCAGAGCAATTGCACTAGTTTGGGAAAATCCCAAATGGTTATGGGTCAACTGGTTAAAAACCCACATCATAGTGACATGAGGAACAAACCGATAATGATAAGGGGGAACAAAAAAAAAAGGAGGGTGTTGGAATAGTCCGATGCCACCGTTGCAATTGAAGCTTGAGTTAACTCCACCACTGCTCTTACACATGTACACATGATTGAATATGTCTCCTACATATAGAAAGAATGTTTAGTGATAGTGTTGTCACATTACACCATCCACATGTAGGCTCTAGACTCTTCTTTTGTAGTTGGAAGTCTTCTATATATAGAAACCATATAATTTGTATAAATGTACAGTCAGATTAATAAAACACTTTTGCTATCTGCTGTCACCATTTTGTTAGTTCTATTTTCAATAACAGCCTTATACTCTATGTCACCATTCGACATAAAACAAACTTCCAATCGAGAATTAAATCTAAATAGAAACACTGTTTAGGACTCCACTACCAGTCAATCCGCTTTCATTAGAGTGATCAGAAATGAAAGGATAGAGCAGAGTGTATGGAACATGTGTCGGTCTACACGATTTTTGAGTTCAGGATTTCCATTTCTCTCGGCGACATGCTTCTCCAAATTCTAAAAGGCGGAAGTGAAGCGAGAAAGTCCTTCTGAGATCCCTTCATCGTGGGTGCATTCAGGGGTAGACCCTTTCACCCGTCCCAAATACAATTCGTATGTTCAATGTTGGGAGAGGAAAAACAGTATTCGCATCAATTGATGGTCTTCCACATATTGGACACAGCTTTTAGCAGATATGCTTCTTGGTCATGCATTATTTCCATGTATTTACATAAATCATTCTTAGGAATGAAGCGTAAGCTCACGGATGGAACCTTTCTTGGGCATATACCCTCCATACGCATATTGTCCAAAGTTAAATGCCGCGTGCTGAGCGGATGCAACCCGGATAATGGCGGTTATTGCTTCCACCGCTTCTGCCACCGACTCCATCTCATACCATCCACTTTCATTATTCAAATCTCCATGCCCCACATTCACCGCCTCCTTCCACCATGCTTGCACTTCTGTGTCTTCCTTGATTGCATCGTCGCTCTTGTAGTAGAGTGACACGTAATCACTCATCCATTGCTTTAAAGCGGTCCATATCTCAAGACCATCCGCTGCATATGGGTAGTCTTCAATTGGTCTTCAATCACAACCGTCAGCCCGTGAGGTGGCACTGAGTCTGCACTCGCACAATCCCTCTAAAATTGCTTCGGCACAGCTCGTAGATTAGAATTAATTGTATTCAACACATTGACATTTGGAAGCAAAGAGTCATATAGCAAAAATAGCAGTGTACCATCTGATTAGATCGGCAGGTAAGCCTTGTTCGCTGATTTTCTAGCGATTGTAAGCTTTTGAGGACAATTCTATGGCATATTTGTAGGGATTGTCGTGCTGACACAGTTATCTCCATAGTACAAGTGCAGTGGGGGACTAATAGCATGTAAAGGGGATGGATTTTTCCTAGTTGCCTATGGGTGGCAATGATGAAGGGCTCGATGACAGCATGAGTTCTTTCTAGAATCTGAAACAGGGGCGAAACAGAGCAAGGAAGAGCACATACAAAGTGAAATAAACGTTTACACGGATTTAACATAGAAAAACATGAATATCTTCATTGATCTTTCATATTGTATTCTATTTTGCAGCTGCTAAAAACAATCTCATATATATATATATATATATATATATATATATATATGTGCGTGAGAGAGTTTACAGTCTTTATAGACTCCGTCATCCATTAAGTTTGACAGACATGTTGAACTTAATTTAACTCTTCATACATATACCTAACTGTAACAAGGTAATAGTTAATTAATCTCAAAATTATACATGACAAGTCAATGGTGCATGTAAACCAATGAAGAACAATGGTAAGGATGACAAAACTGTGACTTGAGCATCAGTTAGCTGAACACTCCCCCTTATGTATTATAGACTTGCGTAACACTTCTAATAGAAGTCAACTAATTATTTATTAATTTCTCTCTTTCATGAAAGATAATAAGGCTCATTCTTCCCTTCCATTCTTTAATATAAAGAAGACTCATGACACTTCCCTGTGTCATTCAAAGTAAGTAGTCACCATTTACTTCAGTGAAACTTTAGAACCTTATCCGCCATTGTTGCTTTTGACATGCAAACATTGAGGCCTATGCAACCTTTTCAATGTCTTTGTCACCTTCTACCAACAAGATCAATCAATACATTCATAGTCCACTCACATACAATTTTTTGTAGGATTTGTTTTAATGTAGCCTCTATTTCATTTTTCATCTTTCATCATAGGTTCATTCTTCCCCCCAACCTCCAAGGAGGCCCTCCTATTCTAGACCCCTCTTCCCACCCCCAATATGGATAAAACTATTTTTGTGTAGGTCGAAGCTGAATTACAAAGAACATATGTGTAATGTTAGAGAGTCTAAAGAAATGGATCACAAAGCTAGACCTTAGGTTCAACACCTTGGTGTAGTTCACTATTTATGTTATGCATGTGGTGACTACAACTAGCCTCAAGCTCCTATAGAAGAAGAAGGTGGAGGCTAAAGTGAAGGAAGATGCTTAGACTACCCAAAGGCTTTACGAGTTCCTTGGAGATGACCAACTAGATGCGTTGTTTGCAAAACAAACCTCCTGGAGGAAAAGAATGAATGAGGACTAGGTGAGAAGTGAGAAATTAAGTTCTAATTTTCCAAAATTAAGCACTTTTCAAAAGTGACCTATGAATTTGGTTATTAAAATAACCTAATAACCAATTGACCCCTTTCCCAAATTAAATCAGGAAATTTCATTTAAATTGGAATTCAACTATTACAGTAATAGCTAACAAAAAATTAAGTTAAATTAAATTAAAAATGTCTCTCTAATCCATTAAATCAATATTTATTTAATATTTTCTACAACTATTGTGGATTCCTAAATGCATAGACACGCTCACGAGTCAAGATACATGTGCATAATGAAACTAGATTTACCAATTATTAGAGGGTTAAAATAATGAATAAAAAGACAGATAGGACATAAGTCCTCCGTAGTAAACAATCATAATTAAGTGTAGATGCACAACATATCATAGCTAGAGCAACAAGAACTCATAATTGTGTAATTAAAGCATTTAATTAAACCCATTTAAATAATCGTTATTTAATCCATTTGTATAAATTTATTGAAAGAGATGAGATGATATTCTTAGCACATAATCAATGAATCCAATATAGATATACTCATTTTGTAATATTTTTATTGTTAAATAATGAAAGTAACAACAATTACTGGACAACATAAATAAGACCACAAACATATAAGTTAACATGGTCAAACACATGAGTAAACACTGCTACATGAATTGAGTTAAGTATAGAAAGACAAACAATACACAGTGCAACCATTATTCACATCTCAAGGTAATCATGGAACATTGTGATACCATATAAATCCAAGTAACCAGTGGCACAAACCTTAGTGAAACCATCTCACACATCAAAATCTCTAAAACTAGGCATAAGCATAATCAACCCCTTGATACAATAACATAAATTGAATCATCCCATTAGTGTAGAGCACTCATGGATCCTAACAAGATCACTCACAAAGCAAGAGCATGAACATTGCATCCTTTTGGATGACTTACAAGAATCAAATTGGAGAGTTGCTACATAATATTGTACTCATGTAATATTTTTTTAGCAACAATAAAGAACACATAAAACTTGATAGATATTCTTGATCATCAAATGTGGAAGATCTTATAAATACATATAATTAGGTTGTTTGATACCTCCAACAAATAAAACTAAAAACACATGTATTTCCTATGAAAAGAACTACACCTTATGTATTGAATACCTCTTTTTCCCCATTTCTTAATGATGTATTACTACTCCACCACATGACTTGATCTCTTTTCAACAACAAAATTCAACCATTCCTTTCTTTACAACCACCAATCTTAGTCACCTAACACTATACAATTCAAGCCAACATCTTAACTTTTATTTTATTGCCAAATAATATTTATTAATTGAATGCTAGATAATCCAATGAATAATTGACCAAAAATGGGGTCCATCAATAATGAAAATAAGGGACTTTCTGCAACAAATGAGGCAATACAATTGAATAAAATATATCGATGTTGCTTTTTTCAATGCATTTCCTTTAATAAAAGTGTATTTTATTTACAAATGTAAGGGCATTGGGACTAACTCTTAAGCCGTTGGATAGTAAACAATTACAAAAGTGATTCTGTTGAGATAATGAGTGTTGCACACATTGCATAATATTGTTATATTTTATTATTTTATTTTATCATGTAATGTTCCACCTAGATGGATGTGCAACATGTAAATATTCTCATAGAATATTCTTGGTGAGTTGTATTGTAATATTGTGATAATATTTTATGTAATTATTTAATATTGGGGAAAAGAATTAAATGCTCAATATTAAATGTGGGGTCCATGGGTTAGGTAGCACATGGTTTTAGTACATGGTTTAAGTAATACCACTTGGTGGTTTTGTGAGACTTACTACTATATAAGTAGCCACAAGGGTAGTTGTTGTAGAGTAAGGGTGAGAAAGGCAAGAGTCGAGTGGGACAAGGCTTGACAGGTTAGCCAAGGGAGTATTTGTGATGGTTGGAAGCATAGCATAGGATGTCTGGATTCATGTTTGTTCACATAGTTTTCTTGGTTGTGGCTATGGCCATGAAGGCTTCCATGGTTGTATTGCAATGGTATTTTTGTTGAATAATACATGATGATGAATGCTTTTGGAGGCTGGGTTTTTCCCTCAATGAGGGTTTCCTAGGGTATATCTTGTGTCACAATTTTGTTGGTATGTTGTTTGTTCTCTTGCATGTGGATTTTAATTCCGTATTTATTTCAGATCTATTATGGGTTATGTGGAAATGGTAATATTCTTTATTGCCAATTTTTCTTACAAGTGGTATCGGAGCTATGGTTTTATTATTGTAACCCTAGATTGAATCCATGGGAATGCATGAGAAGATAAAAGAAAGGGCAAGATATATGAATGATTTATTGCAGATCTAAGGACTTTGGGTTTGCTGTTATGATGTTATGTTAAAAGATTTGGGCATGTGAAATTGTTGGAGAAAAGGATTTTTCGGACGTTTCATTTAAAATGGGGGTTTTGGGGGGTAGCATGTAGAAATGGCCTCCTGGATAAAAATAGACCTCACCATTGGATCCGGGTTGACATTTCCATAAATTTTGATATATAATATGCTCTAGTTTGGCCATGTTCAGAGGAAATGAAAGGGTTTTTTGATTTCAGCCCATGATGTCCATTAAATTTAATCTCGTCAAAATTTTCATCATAGGAAAAAATAAAATAAATAAATATTTAAAAAAATGAAAAATCGTAGTGAAAAAGGTAAAAAGACTGTCTTAGTAAAATGGTCATAACTTTCTCTCAGGATATTGGATTTTAGAGTTCTTATAGACGTTGGAAAGCTAATTTAGAGCACTACAACATGATGTAGGTTTAGTTTTATGATTTTGAGATTTTGTTAGGTTTTGAGAGCCCTAAAATAAAATGTTATTTATTTTGAGCATGGATTAGGGCATAACTTGGGCATACGGAGTCAGATTTTGGACTTTGAGTAGTCAACGAAAAGTTCTTGGAGAGCTTTACACATTGGTTCAGATTTGGTGCAGGTTTGGCATGATTTATTTTTTGATATATTTATCTGAGTAGTTTATGGTATATTTTAACTATGGTAACATTGTAAGTTTATGGCATTGGAGATTTAAGATTTGATGTCATTGTATACTCAGTTCATTATTCAGATTGGTCTCATGATGATATGGTTATTAGTATTTGGTTTGGATATGTATGATGACTTGTTGGATCTACTAGTTGTGTAGTGTTGTAAGCAGTCTATACTTACAACTTGCATTTATGGTTTGGTTATGGGTTGTCTTTGCCCATTGATCTTTCATTATTGATGCATATTCAGATTGATGGTTTGAATTTGGGTTGTTTATGCCCTAAGTCACATGATTTACTAATTTTTTCTTCATGTGGAAGGGATGAGATGTTGTTACCAAGTATAGTCATGGTGGAGAATTGTGGTTGACTATTTTATGCTGACAGGTTAGACATATTGAGAGCCAGATGCTTAGTTCATGGATGTGATCATGGTGCCATAGATTTTGGCATGACATGATTGGTTATACAGGTACATCCTTCATATTCATTAGCTTAGATTTTCTTATTCAATTATGGTGGTATATCTTCTTGGTTGAGGATCATGGTTATTTAGTTTCTTTTGTGGAGCTCATGATGTACACTTTGAGTTCTTTGATGGTTTGATGCTTTGGTTAATTCTCATGGTTAGAGGATGGTTTTTCATCATGATGTCATGGATAGCTTGGATACATGGTTTAGTGGGAGCTTGTGACAATGATGGGGTGACAGTGCAGGATTAGTTCCTAGTTTGGTTTGGATCTTCATGTAGGAGATGGATTTTATGATGCCATAGGTGACATGGTACCACAGTTGAGTGTGAGTTTTTTGGCATTGATATATTTATTGAGTGTTTGCAGATGTTGGAGGTTTGTCTTAGATCCTATTGCTATAGAAGTGTCTTTGACATTTTCATGGTTCACTTGGTTATCTTCATCTTGTGTGAAGATGGTTAGATCTTGAGGACTCATGGAGTTCTTGGTTATCTTCATGGTGTGTGGAGATGGTTTTTCCTGGTATGCGGAGATGGTTTTTTTTCATGGTGTGTGGAGATGGTTGCATCTTGAGGACTCACAGGATTTTTGGCAAAGGTGTGGTTTATACTTTTATTTGGCATGTTATCCTTGGTATGAGGATGGTTTCATTATTATGTCATGGTATACTCTTGATACATGTTTAGATTTGTGACATGTTATGGTATGTTCTTGTGAAGCATGTTATCTCTTTGGTTGAGATGGTAAGATCATGTTGTCATGTTTATGTTCCTGAGGCCATGGTTGGAACTTTGACATTGATCTTGGTTTAGTTTCTTGGTATTGAGAACACTGATCATAAGCTGGATACTTCATGATATTGCTATGTTGCATTTGGAGTTGGCATGGATTGATTGGTTACAGGTGCTCATGGATACTTAGAGACAGTGGTGATGCTGATTTCTCTTGGATTAGAGAAGTATTTATTGGGACGGTTGATGGTTTCAGCAGAAAGTCCAAGGGGTAGTCACCTAATATGGACTTGAGAGGAGATTGTTCTTAAATGAGTCTTAGTTGGAGACTTGGGTATCTTGATGAGCATTCTCATTCCCCACTCTTGGTGTACTCGACAGTTAGCTACTTGAGAGGTATAGCCCATTATTTCTCTTAGTTGCATTATATTTATGCTTGTCTTTCATGGATATGGATCTTGAGCTATGGTACATGAGTTAGTTCTGGAGGGTTCATTTGAGAGATGGTTTAGCATTGGTTAGATCTCCATGTGCATATGTAGTTATGTTGGTTGAGTTTGGGAGATGGTATTATATTGGGCATATTCCTTGGATTAGGAATGGTTATTCCTTAGTTAAGGAATGGTTTATGAGTTTGATCTTCTTGTGAGAGGCTTACATCCATGATTAACTATATGGTATGGTTTGGGTGTCGAGGTTTCTTATTGGGGTTTTATAGAGAAGATCATACTTGCATAGTTTACATCTAGAAGTATGTGTAGAAGGACATGATACAGGTTATGATTTGCATGGTTTCTTTGGTCTTGGTTATCTTCTTGAATGTTCAGTTTTGCTTACATTGGATTTGAGATTGGTTAGAGATTGTGATCACTAGTTTTTGCTCATGTATGTCATGTGAGAGATGACATTGTTATTACTTTATCTCTTTCCTCTATTGGTTGTGGAGAACTTGGGAGAGCATTGGAGACTTGTTATGAGAGTTGTTCTTGCAAGATATCAATTTATGTATTGTGGATGTCCTTGATACTACATGGATTCACTTCTTTGAGATGTTGTGAGTGGATTAGTTATAGATTTGACATTATCTTTTGTAGTGGGAGCTTCTTGGTATATATGTGGCAGGTATTGCTCTTGAGGCTTGTGATTGCAGGTTATAGATTGGATATGTCGGTGATATGAGATTCACTTGTTATACCTTTTGGAGGTATGGATAGTTGGATGGGTTTGGCACTTGCTGTGGGTGCTATTTCAGCTATGGATATTTTGACAACTATGGATACATGTGATTACCTTTGGATCAGATTTTTTGTGCTTGAAATTTTAGTTGGTACATGATTTTATGATCTTCTAATGTGATAGGTTGGGTGGCTTTCTCTTTGGATGACTTCTATGTATGTCCAATGGCAGTGGCATAATAGGAGGTGAGATCATTCATGTTTGAGATGCTGGATACTTTAATTTTGTTGTGGGTACCAAGATGGAGCACTTGGTGTAGTTTGATCCATAATGGTGGATGTGCTAGGAGGGATTGTTCCCTTGTTCATTTATGTGGCTACGGATTGACCCTATGCAATGTATACAACAAGTGGGAGATTGTTAAGATAATGGGTGTTGCACACATTGCATAATATTGTTATATTTTATTATTTTATTTTATCATGTAATGTTCCACCTAGATGGACGTGCAACATGTAAATATTCCCATGGAATATTCTTGATGAGTTGTGTTGTAATATTGTGATAATATTTTATGTAATTATTTAATATTGAGAAAAAGAATTAAATGCCCAATATTAAATGTGGGGTCAGTGGGTTAGGTAGCACATGGTTTATGTAATGGGTGAATGCACAAAGTTGGGTCGCATTTCTGCAGAAGTCAAATCCACGAAATGAGAACACTTAGAAATGGGTACCCGATTTTTAAAAATGGGCACCCATTTTAGGCTCGGGTGCCCGACCCTAAATTTAAAAACGGGCACCCGTTATTTTTAAAAATTGGTTACCCATTTTTTATTTTTAAAAAACGAGTACCCGTTTCTCAAAAAATTAAAAATTTGAATTTTTAAGAAATGGGCACTCATTTTTTAAAAATCGGGTAGTCATTTTTTAAAATTAAAAAATGGGTACCCGTTTCTTAAAAATTCATTTTTTAAGTTTTTGGCGAATTTTTCATGCCACTTTTAGCTTTTCAAAATGGGTACCCATTTTTTGAAATTCAAATAACAGGTGCTTGTTTCTTACAACATGAGGTAAGATTTTTTTTTCTACCTCAGATTTTGGTTTGGGATAGGCTTGGTGAGACCAAGCCTATGCCTTGGCCTCTCAAGATTTGACTAAGGCATTGAACTGACAAATTCATGCCTTGCCATAATTTTTAGAGGGTCTTCCCGATCAAATTTTTTACGAAACTAAAACCCATTAGAGCTCTCACTGTCCTGATTTTAGAAATATAAATTTTATAGAGTTATGATTTTATTTACTATTTTTCTTAATTTTTTAATCAAAGGTGGTACCTAAATGTAAAATAGCAACGTTCACTAAAACTTTAATAACTTTTTTATTTTATATTTTTTCTTAAATTAATTTATATGTCATCAATCTATATTCAATTCTTTTGAAGTTAAAAAAAATAAAATTGAAAAAAGTGAAATTTTGATCAAATTATGGTGTCCGTACACGAGAGGTTAAAAATTTTCCTTTATAGCCAATTAAAAATTAATAAAAAAAAATATTCATTAAAAAATTAAAGAAAAATATTCTCATCAATCTTTGGTGTGTTAGGTAACTCCATTTAAAAGGATTTGCAAAAATTCATTCATTTGTGTTAAATTATGGTGTCCATACACGAGTGTGGTATGGTCATGAAACAAGCATTTTGAAAAAGTGGTTTTTAAAGATCCATACCAGAAACATAATTTATCATATGGGTATAGAAATACATTACATATTCAAAAAGAAGATTCTAGGCACTACAATTTTTATTTTTGAAATTTTTTTATATTTAATATCTATCTAAATGGCTCAAATTTTGGCATCAATTGACAAAATATTTCAAAAACAAGAAAAACACTTCCACTTTTTGGCCAAAACTAAGACCCAACTTCTTGCACTGACCCTAATACCACTTGGTGGTTTTGTGGGACTTGCTACTATATAAGTAGCCACTAGGGGAGTTGTTGTAGAGTAAGGGTGAGAAAGGCAAGAGTCGAGTGGGACAAGGCTTGATAGGTTAGCCGAGGGAGTATTTGTGAAGGTTGGAAGCATGGCATGGGATGTGTGGATTCATGCTTGTTCACATAGTTTTCTTGGTTGTGGCTATGGCCATGAAGGCTTCCATGGGTGTATTGCAATGGTATTTTCAATGCTGAATAATACATGATGATGGATGCTTTTGGAGGCTGGGTTTTTCCCTCAATGCGGGTTTTCCAAGGCATATCTTGTGTCACAATTTTGTGGGTATGTTGTCTATTCTCTTGCATGTGGATTTTAATTCCGTATTTATTTCAGATCTATTATGGGTTATGTGGAAATGGTTATATTCTTTATTGCCAAGTTTCCTTATAGATTCTTTGCAAACATACAAGATTCCTTAAATAATTCAATGCTATCTCTCTCAGAACATTTTGGCCAAAAAATTGTGCATTAGAATAAAAGTGAAATATCTTCCCTATATATGTGTTTCCACACCATCTCCATACTTGAAAAATAATGTCATGATATATAGGTAGTCTTATGTTCCCTATAGATCCAATTTTGTTATATCTCATTTCCTTGTCATAATACTACACAAAGCACAAATTCAGTGACTCATTTCTTCTCAAATTCCAAATGAAAGATGACAAGATAAACTTAATGTTTGATGTTTAATTCAACTAAATCAAATGGCTTTAATAGGTGTTACTTGAAGGATAAAATAAGTTTGTAATATTTTAAATAACTACATATCTATAGAAATAATGAGTAGTATTTGTTTTAAACTAAAACTAATTGCTAACACAAGTAATGTATGATTCAAACAATAATACTCTTTTTTTTCTATGAAGTTATGTAACACTTGGCATAGGGGCAAGGTTACCATTTATAGATTATTTTGTTTTATCCAAACCCTAATTTGATAGATGACGAGCTGCACACTTTGAATGGGAGGGTGAAAGTGATGAGAAGAATATCTCTAGAAACTACAAGCTTTACATAAATATTTTTTCTTAGAAAGGGTTGTGACCAATGAAAGAGGGTATGAAATAAACTTGTTATCCTCTATGTATGCCCTTTTTTTCCACTTTGTTATGAAGTACTTTACTCTAAAGTTTTAGATGTCACCTTCCATGGACCATGTCATTTTCCTACCTTGAATCACATAGGAAATAACCATAGGATTAATGTTATTTTTATCCTCTACTCATCCTACACCTATAACATACGTAAGCACACTTCACCTCTATTCCACTAGGGATTAATCAATACCATTTACCAATATGAATTTGACAAATCCCCATTTTGTAGTTTCCTTCTCTTCTATCCAAACATAAAAAAATCCAAGATTAGAAACCAACTAGTAGCTTTATCAAATTTGAGATTTGGGACCAATCCTCTCCTGGAAAAATCCAAGCTTAGTAGAAAAAATATCAACCATTTGGGAAGAAGAATAAGCACCCTAAAACTAAATTAAGTATGAAGCATCCCTTTAAGAGGAGCTTTTTATTAAAACCCCTAAGCAAATTAAATCTTATTCAATTAAGCCAGTCTCTTTGAAGGAAAAATGATCAACAAGAAGGCTAAAAGTATGACCCCTTATATTGACATTGACAATGAGGAGAAAATAGATGAGGAAAATGAAAACATTGATGATCCTAAGGATGATGGTAGCTTGGAGGAAAGAAGGTCTACTTGGCTCCTCAAGGATGGAAAAAGGGATAGGAAAATTCTAGAGGAAATAGGCTGAAAG
Organism: Cupressus sempervirens; assembly: GCA_028749045.1. NCBI lineage: Eukaryota > Viridiplantae > Streptophyta > Pinopsida > Cupressales > Cupressaceae > Cupressus > Cupressus sempervirens. The sequence continues at coordinate 222,742,292 of CM053783.1, forward strand.
ACACATGTGGAATATGGGCTAGAAAGTAAGAATGAGTCTACTTAGAACACTGATGATAAGACTTACAATGAGGAGGTCGATGAAATCAAGGAGAAGAGAAGGAAAAATTAAATATGGTACTTAATTCCCCAACTCATGTTGCAAGGACCCTTAGGTGGGCAAAATACATTCCCTTGTTGTAGAGGAGGGAATTTGTGCCCCTAATGTCCAAGCTTTAATCGATGGCCTTCAATAGAGAATTTGTGCTCTAGAAGGCCCCTTGTTACTATGTCCATAAATGAAAAGATCAATTCAACACTGTCATTTCATCTTTCTTGTGGGTGTTCAATGGACTAATAAAAATTTCCACTTGTTTGGAGTTGTCATAGGAAAAAGCACAATAAAGAAAGCTAAGAATAAGTAAAGTGAAGAAGAACAAGAAGAGAGGATAGTGAAGGTTAGTAGTGCTTTCTTAAATGTCATTCTAAGGATTGAGATACATATTCTAAGTATAATGATTAATTTTGTTATTTTTAATACTCTCCTTACGAATCTTTTTTTTCCTATGATAGATATAGAGTTATACTTAGTTTTTGGGGGTATCATAGTATAATCATTGTTTGTTGAACTATTAGGATAGTAAGAGGATAAAATTCATTAGTTATAATGGTAGTTTGAGAAACATGAACTCTTTTAGATGTTTGGTGATGATTATTATTACATTATTAATGCTCATAGTAGTAGTTATAAATTATCTTTAAAATTGATTGCATATGGTTTGATAATTTTTTGGTTGGGGTTTTTTCACTTGTAGTCAACTATAATGGCACTAAGTAGAGATTCTAGTGTTGTTTCCTATTGTGTGTTCCATTCTAAAGGGATTAGGACCCTCTAGTTGATGATTTAATAGAGAATATATTTTGAGCATCTTTTCAGATTTGAGAGAAGTTCGTCAAATCACAATATATTTATTCATTTCTTTCATTACAAAAAAAAACATGAATTTAAGAATGTATCTCATATTTTTGATGGAAAAATCTTAACCACATTACAAATAATAACAAATAATAATATATGCACATGACTTAATACTTAATAATTCTTATAGAATTTGAATTTATGGGCTCTTAATCAACAAAACAGCAGATAATAATATATGCACATGATTTAATTCTTATAATTCTTATAGAATTTGAATTTATGGGCTCTTAATCAACAAAACAGCTAAATCAATGCAAACTGCAAATTACCAAAAAGATATTAAGCTGACAATGCTAATGATATCGGATAGACAATTTTATTACAGCGAAGTAGAGTCCAAATAACAATAACAGCCTTAGACTCTAAGTTGTCATCCTACATCAGCACAACTAAAAGCTTGCAATTGAGAATTATATCTAAATGGAAACACTATTCGGGACTCCCATGCCAGTCAATCCGCCTGCATTGGAGTGATCAGAAGTGGAAGGATAGAGCAGAGTGTATGGAACCTGCGCAGGTCCATACCTGTTTTTTAGCGCAGGATCTTTGTTTCTCAAGGTGACATTCTTTTCCAAAGTCACAAGAGCGGAAGTGAATCGAGCAAAGACTTCTGGGATCCCTTCATCACCGTTCCAGTCAGGGGTAGAGCCTGTCACCTGTCCCAAATATACCTCATCTGTTGAGTGCGTAGACAGCAGCCGCAGTATTGTCATCACCTTCACAGCCTGAATTTTATTGGATACGGATTTCAGCAGATATGCTTCTTGGTCATTCACCATTTCCAAGAATTCAGAGGAACCTTTCTTTGGAATGAGGCGTGAGCTCATGGACGGAATATTGGGCATATAACCACCATACGCATATTGTCCGAAATTAACTGCGGCGTGGTGAGCTGATGCAACCCAGATAATGGTGGTTATTGCTTCCACCGCTTCTGCCACTGAATCTATCTTATACCATCCACTTTCATTCCTCAGCCTGAGGTCTCCGTGCCCCATATTCACCGCCTCCTTCCACCATGCTTGAACTTCCGTGTCTTCCTTGATTGCATCGTCGCTCTTGTAGTACAAAGACAGGTAATTACGCACCCATTGTTTTAAAGCAACCCAGATCTCCAGACCGTCCACTGCATATGGGTAATCTTCTATCACAAGCCTCAACCCGTAGGCTGCTGTTGAGTCTTCAACTGCCATTCCTCTGCAATTGCATATTAGAATTATTACTTATACGCAATACATTGTATTTGGCAGTAGAGAGTAACAGCGCGAAAAGAGCACTGTACCTTTTGATCAGATCGGCAGGTAAGCCTTGTTCGCTGAGTTTCCAGTGCTTGTAAACATTAGAGGACAACTGTATGGCGTATTTGTAGGGTGTGAACCCAGCTTCGATAATACCATCTGCTTTGATTAGGGCTTGCCTGGCAGACGCATTAATCTCCATAGTCCCAGTGTAATGGGGAAGCAATAGCTTGTGAAGAGGATGCATTTTGCTTAGTTGCCTATGAGTGGCAATGATGAAGGGCTCGATGACAGCATGCGTTCTTAGCCTGTGATGTGCATCAAATTGTAAATTTTTTTGAATATGATAACCGTTAGAACCATTAATAGTTTCATTGTGATCTTACCAATGGCTGATTAACTGGTGATGACCGGCATCGTTAACTGATGCATGTGCTTTGGCGAGCAGCCAGAGAGCGCCTTCTTCTCCCTCGTGGGCAGGGGTGTAAACATTTCTTTCGAATTCGTTCTCACTGGTGGGAGGTAACCCCAACTCGATCGCAACAGGCCTGAGAATACCTTGGTCCGTCAGAAAGAAGAGAATGCGAGAGGCGTACATTTTATGATAATCTGATTGGTTGTTAATGCGTTCGATGTAGGGCATGTAAGCATCACAGTAGTCCAGGACGAACAGCCTCCTCGCTGCTACAGCCTGTATAAATAAGTGACATTGAGTCATAATAGAAAACTGGTTGTCTATTTGGTGAATATGTCTATTGTCACAGGCATACCTGCTCCACGGAAAGACCGTCCATGTTTTTCTCTATGTGTTGTGCGGATATAAAACTCTCTTGAGGACCATGTAACTCGGCGTCCAAGTTGCTGGACGGTGGAAAGCTCTGTGCCAAGTGCGGAACAATATAAGCAATATTCAACTACATCATTCTAGACAAAAATGCTTTTGAAACATAGTGGAAAAAGCTGATTGCTTGCCTGCAGACACTGAATGGCCATGGGATTCATCCCGGAAAGGGCTTGCCGAGCAAACTCTTCGTCCGTCATCCACGCGAACTCATCAGCTGTAAATCATACATCAAATCTAGATCAAAATTTATTAATATTAGCTTGGGGAAAGAATCTACTTGACAATCTGCCTCTCTGTTCAATTAGCAAGATCACATAAACAGCTTGCAGTAATCATCATTTTAATTAAGAACTGTTCATCACTAACCCTTAAAAACTTGGGGAATTGGAAAATCGAGAAAGCTGTAAACAGCTTTTACTTCCTCCAGAGACGAGAAAAAGAGATCATCGGACTTTTGCGGGGGTAAAACCTGTTTGGGGAATTTCCGCACCGAATCAGCTCTGTAGTCGGAGTCAATGATATGAGGGAGCTTCTCGTCAGGTGGAATGAAGAACGGGTCTTCTGTCAAGCTTTCAGAGTTGCTATCTGTCATATTCAGTCAATCAGCAAACAATATATTACGAATAGTAAAATTGTAAGCGAATGAATCAGGACTGGCAGTGTATTGCAAATACCTGTTTCAGTTGGGGGCCGTCCAGTTCGACATCTCCTCGGATAAGGAAATTCATGGGACCTACCCAAAACTTGCCTGTGAAGACTAGAATCCTTGTCTGGGTTGCCGAGATCATTGTAAACATCATAATCATATACACGATCCCAAAACTTCCTCTCTCCACTTCCACTTCCTCGCAAAATTGACAGCTCCTGCTCTCTCAACGTTATCAGCCCGGCAGGTGTTTCCTCGGGAAGATGACTCTGAAATCAATGCAGAATATTATTCGATAAGGACAAATGTGAACGTGTCTCCCAAATAATCCAATCCAGTTGATCACACTATGATCAAGCATATGCAGTTAAATGCAGTGTTGTAAGACAGTTTATCAATAGAGGTGAAGTAGCTCTCCGAAAAGGTCATCGACAAATAAATTTCTAAACATATTTACAAAAGCTCAGCTGTTAAAATACTTAAGGTCTAGTTTGGCTTCTCCTGGCGTTAGAAAAAGTGACGAATGAGGATGGACAGCTTGCTGAAAAAATGTGAACCCATTAGAGGAAAAATATTTAACAAAATAACAATCACAAAATCCTGACAATAGGCTGAAAAAACGTCAGCCGGTTCAAGGAAAAGGTTAATACAAAATAACATTCAACAAATCTTAACAATAGGCTGAAATTTACCTACATGCTTCTATCATTCCATGATTTGTTTGTTAACATTGGCTTTTATCATTCTATTTCAAATTTCTCCATATTATACCTTAGTAGAAAAAAAGACCCGGGGTCCTTTATTGAATAAGTAAAAAGGGAAGATCCAGGAATTGCAGAAAAAATGAAGGTCGGGGAGTCTTCCGGGGACGGCAAAGAGGGTGAGTGATTTCAAGAAGAATTCTCGAGTGTAAGCATTCTTCACTAACAATGCACCGGGCTCTCCCAACCCAACCTTCCATTTGAAGGTGATGTTGTATCGCATATATTCATCTTTTGTATCATCCAAACTTATCGAAATCTCCTCCCCTTTCAACCCCTCTCCCGTCTCTACAGTCCACACATCAATAGTAAATCCATATATGCATGAGTACAAGTAAACAATGTTCAATGTTTGGAAAAATGAGAAATAATAATCTAATCTATCTTTTACCTTGATCGACACTCTCGGTACTGACAAGCTGTAGATACAGTTTCTGCAGTGTCTCTTCAAGCAAAGAGTTCGCAATGGTAGATGAGTAACCAGTAATGCCCGGAACGTCCTCGAGATGTGTTCTCAGTAACACTATTTCTCCATTAATATCAAACTCCTCTTTCATCACTATTTTCCGAATTATTGAATGGCAACCCGTTCCCACTCATTTTTACAAAGCTTTAATAACTAAATAAGGGCGAAAAAGCTTGGAAGGCTCAACGACTCTCTGGCGTTTCTCTTTCACAGTAGTGACTACCGAGATACATAAGCTGATGCGGGACATGCCTATTTACGCAGGTAGTCGTCCTCCAATAGTGCGTCCCAACTCCAACTACGCTCTTTCTTACCACGTGCTTTGGAATCCGTCAGTGGCGAATCAGACAAATCATGTATATAATATTAGGATTTGTAACTTACTCACGTTCGCCCTAATAATTTTGCCGACAAGAATCTTCTAATTATAGGAAACGTCAAGGAACTCGAGTGTGACCTCATTAGCTCATCCTCATAGCTTCATTTTTTCCCTGTTCCAATTTAAGATAATAAAATAGTATCAAACTAAATAATATTATTAAAATTAAGATATTCATTATATATAATAAAGATCTTATTTATCTCTAATAAAGTGTATGATTTGTAAATTTGGAATATAAAGTACCTTTTTTTCTTCCTTGTATTTTCATTTCTTTTTGCTCAAAGGTACTTTTCTATTCCAAGTTTACAAATCATATACTTTATTAAATTTTAAGATCTATATTATCAGAGTAATGTAAGATCCTATGTGTTTCTCTTAATTCCAACCAGAAAATTGTTATGTTCATATAATTTGTAACAAAATACTAATTTTGAATTTGATACCTTTTTTGTTATCTTAAACTTGAACAAGGAAAACTATTTTGATTAGTAATTTAGGAATTACTAGGTGAAATATTAATAAGAAACATTTTTCTTTACTATTAATTTCAATTATAGCACATAGCATGATAACCTAACAATTATGGTTGTTATCTCAACTTCCAACACAATATATGGCTTCGAGGCCTACATTCTTTTATTAGATCTTTAAATTTGAAGTTACATTTAATAATATCATAAAAGTAAAAAATGTTGAGGAAGGAGCTTTCAACATTGTTTAAATGGTACCTTGTATCTAGAAGAGAATGAATTGTGATTGAGGATTACAAGTATAATTCTTATGATATGGAAAAATAATCAATACGTCTTATTATTTTTTAATGATACTTAGGCAATTTTAGGTTTTGTATTTTTTGATCTTGACCTCTTTTCTATTTTGTGTTGACATGTGTTAATATTTTCTATATTTAGTGAGTATGTTTCATGTTGACAAGCTCATCACTTTAAGAGGGGACTCTATTCTTATAGATAGTTAACATGTGGGTAGAAATCTAGCTAATTTTTGGGTACAAATATACCCAAAGAAATATGCAAGGTAACCAATCACATTAAGTTTAGTTTGAAAATATGATCCATTTTACTGTATATTATGGCTATAACATTAAACTTCACATTATAAAAAAGTTTATTCAGGTTTTGAATTGTATCTAGAGAAATCAACTCTTTCACACTCCACTTATGGTTATTATATAGCAAACACATAATAAAATGCAATCATTGACACTTGTTCTATATTACATTTGAGTCTTGTGTAGTCACTCACAAAAGAACATGTCACCTACTAGGATTATACTATTCTACTCTCTTAAAACCTTAATATTTGATTTGGCGATCTTCATCCTTCCATAATGGCTATCTAATTAGTCTCACTTGACACACCATGAGCTAAAATATATTTCATCTCATTGCCACTTTATCATCAATCTAATCCCAACTTAATCATGTCTTGCATGGTTTTTCATATAATTCTTAATAAGGTGGAATTTTGAATAAACTATGATGATTAGCATAGAAAACTAGACAATGCATCTAGATATGGTCTAAGTATCAAAAGATTAGTGAAATTAATACAAAGTTTGGTGAATATTTTTTTAATATATATTTTTCTTGATAAAATCACTTTGATCATAGACTTAAGATTCCTAACAAGTTCCATAATGTCACCCTTAAAAAACAATACATAATTTCCAAATTCAAGAATTACATTTTGTAATTCAATCAATTCCACAATTATTCCTAATTCACTACTTCTTTAATTCCTTTTCTAACATTTCATCCTTACTACTTAAGTTAATCCATTGATTATTTGTATTTCTTCTTATGATTTCATACATTATCCACTCTAATATTCATCTCCAAATAAAGAATTGATGTCTTTATCCTTATAAAAAAGTTTTTCCACTTAATGGGCAATAAATACACATGAAACAAATTTAAACTATCAGCCATATGTGTTATCTAAATCATCTTCTAATCATTTAGATTGTTCATTTCATAAAATTATGAAGACTACATTATTTTATTCATCATACATATTATCATTATAATTATCTAAATACATTGAAATATCATAATTTTATTCATCTTTTGAAATAATACATTATATTCACATCTAAATATTACATTGCAATATTACAAGGAAATGTAGCATATAGTCTTCTAGAAATGATCTTCAATTGATACTAAAAAAGGATCCATATAAAGCTATACATGAATGCAAGAACAATACCTAAAAAGTATTTTTCCACACAACCATGTTAAGCCATCAATGGTCTAACCCCTCAAGATAGGAGATAAGACCATGATCCACATAAGTGCTAAGGTAATCCAAGGCTTATACCCCAAAAAAAAGCATCTTAAGGCCACACAAAAGCATAATGCCTAAAATGAAATTACAAATAAAATATAAAACCAAAGGCAAAAAGAGAGTTAGGGTTTCAATTACATCTATGTAAGTTTCATCATATATTACCATATTTTAGGGATCATTCATATGGGATGAAGACCATCTTAACACACATAATGTCTCCTCCTTTGGTACTCCAAGATTATATGTAAAAACCTATGGTAAATTGGGATCATTCACGTCAGCTAGGGACTAATAATCTACAAACAATGTCCCCTCTCCAAGAACTCCAACACCATTCCTTCTTAATCTTGATTAATGTGAGAACCAATGTTAGTCCCAAATAATGATGTTGATAATGCATGTGAAAGATTTGTATCATTTGTTATGTTATCATTGATCCTAAGCCTTAATCAGTGATACATTATGTTGATTCAATAGAGTGCCATATAATTTTATTTATGAAGAGGATTTAAAGAAATTATAATGATGATGTAAGTATTGATAAGTGTAAGATAATCAATGGGAACTTAAATGAGTTTTAATTTAACAATATAATGTTGGTTTAAATGTTTTGAATGATTTAAATACTTATTCAAATCATGTGTAAGCAAGATGGTTTGGTTAGTGAATGAAAAATCCTAGTATTAATTGAGGTACTATAGTTATCATTGAGCACTTGATGATGAAATGAAGGATTTTTAGTATTAACCATGCAAGAACAATGTTAATCAAGCCTAGCACTTACCAAGAGAGGTGTATCATTAACAATGAAAAGGAAATGAAGAAAAAATTGGAATAGGTTTAATATGAGGCCAATATTTGATGAAATAAAGATTGAGAATTTTCAATTAAGATCTAATGAAGTATACTCAAGGATTTTAATTGAAGCACAAAGTTAAAGGTGAAGGCATTATACCTGAGTGTCTAGATTCAATGAATCTAAGATAGATACAGAGAATACAAGTTTATTTAAGTGGTAAACCATGGAAGAATCTAGTGAAGTGGAAAAGAAATATTTTTATGGGATAAATGTATTGTTCATTATTTTTGTTCAAGTTGAAGAATAAGAATGATATCCAAAAGATAACCAAGAATAAGACCATTATGAAGATCAAGCAAGAGAAGTGCTAAGTTATTGTGTTAGTGAATCACCTAGAAGGGAGCAAAAGTAATAAAGATGATGAACTGAGAAAAGATATAGACTAAAATAGTGTTTGAACAAGAAAATGTAGTAATAAACTGAACAAATCATTTCACTATTACTCTCTAACCATTTTAGTACAAAATATATTAACTGAGTGGACCTAAAAATCTTATATGTAAATCCATTGTATGTGACATTATGTTAAATTTTTTGTAAGTCCTTTAGAGTAGATGACTCTATACATATTCAAGAGTGATAAGGTATCAATGATCTTTGGGTGAAAAACATGTAACAAGTTGACATTAACAATGTTCTTGTAGCATTTTTAACAAGGTTAGTTCCTAACAAAGCTCACTCTAGGAGAGTACAATTTTTAGGTTTCTCGTCCTAGATGGTTTACTCCTTAGTAGGGTTTCCATGTTAAATACTTATGTTAAATTATGTGGATGCTTATTATGTTGCATGTTAATTTCATTTTTACTATTTATTGTTCCAACTCGATATATATAACAAGTTTATTATGATATTTGGTATATGAAGTTAATAGTTTACTAAAAGATTAAATTAAAAGTTTCATATGTTTACTGAGCTAGTGATTTGAATGTTTTAAGTGTTCAAGTTTGTGTAGAAGTGTTTAAAGGCATGTCATATAACAAGTTATGACTAATTCACCCCCATTCTTTTTTATCTAATAATTGGTATTGGAACTAAGTTCCTGAAGAAGAAAGTTTGAAGGGACTTAAGCTAGAAGAGCCAAAGATGTATACGAGAGTGTTACCAATATTCAATAAGGAGAACTTTTCACCATGGCAAAGAAGGATGACATTGCACTTATTAGGAATTACACACTATGCATTAAAATATCTAAACAACCATACACACTGATAAACCCTCTTATGATAGTTGAAGAGAAGAAATAAAAGAACACACCAATTTGATAATAGAGATTGTTTCTTCCATAGATGAAGTTAAATTTCATGATTTATAACATTATGTTACTACTAAAGATATGTGGGAAAACCTAATCCTAGTGTATGGAGGAGATGAGAAAGTATTGAGAATCAAAGGTAAAGACCTAAGAGGGAAATATCATGACACAAGCATGAAAGGAGTAAAATTGTCTAATGCAACAACTAAATCAAGGAAGTTGTTAGTGCCATCGAAGATACTAGAGGAATCATAAGTGATGAAGTCATTTTCATTAAAGTACAAAAATATTACATCCTATTTATTCTATTAGAGTATCTACTATTTAGGAAATCATGTGTATGTTTGGTAATGTTTTTATTCTTGATGCCTTGGTCAGTAGATTGAAATCATTTGAGTTGACTAACTTTGATAATAATATACCTAAAATTGAAAATGCCTTGAAGATATCCTAACTATTGGAAGTTCAAAGAAAGACAAGTTTTGAAAGGATGATAGTGGGTCTGATTTACATGCTAACAAGATGGATAAGCTTGAAGACCCAAAGGTAAGCTACCCTTGATATGTTTCAAATGTGATGAGTTTTTTCATATTATTACTATATGTCATAACAAGAATAAAAAATTACATGAGGGAGAGAAAACAATAGAAGGAATACAGATTAAAAATACAAATGGAAAAATCCATATTACATTGTTAAGGAAGAGCATACTGACTCATGATCAGATGATGAGAATGAAGGTCAGAAAAATGATTTAGATGAGGAAAGGTATAAGAATGAGGGATACCTTATTTCACATGTAAGAAAAAATGATACATGAATTATTGATAGCTGTTGTTCACATCACATGAGTAGTGATATTGATAAGTTTGATAAGTTAGAAGAATATGATGGTGGAACTATTAAGCTCGTAATTAAGTTCCATGTCTAGTAAAAGGTAGAGGATTAATGATGTTGAATGATAAGATTGGATGTGATGATTTTTACTAGGTTCAAGGTCTAAAATATAATTTTTTGAGTGTTTGACTATTGAATAACACAAGCTAATGATTGGAGTTTTTGAATAGAAAGATGAAAATATTTGATGCTAATAGAAATTTGATAGGAATTGGGGAATAAAAATGAGGTAAAATATACTACCTAGATCCTACTATAAGTACATACCTATCTTCTAAATTTGAATTTGTATGGTTGTGGCATAAGAGACTTTCTCATGTTCCAATTTTGACAATTTGATTGAAGTGAGTAGAAAGAAGAAAGTAAGAGGCTTATCAAACATTCATAAAATTGATAATGCTATGTGTAAAGAATGTCAACTCGATAAGATAACCAAGTCTAGATTCTCAAGAAAGTTGCATTTACCTAATGTTATTCTATAAGTAATTCATACTAATTTGGGTTGACCAATGAAAGTTGAGAGTTACTATGGCGATCATTATTTTATCCTATTTCATAATTATTATTGAAGGATGATGACTATTATATTTCTAAAACTTTGATATGAGGCATTCAAAATGTTCAAGTGGTATTCATAGAGAGTGGAGAAGGAAACTGGTAAACAATTGAAACATTTGAGAGAGGTGGTGAGTTTATGTTTGATGGATTTACTAACGATTTTGTTGAGAATGGAATTAAAGGGAAATTATCTACACCTATAACACCATAATAGAATGATATTAAAGAGAGGAAGAACATGCCAACAATTAATTATGCTAGAAAAATAGAGATTAAAAAAGGAGCTGCACACATATTCTTGAAGGAAGCTATAAGAACTATTGTTTACACTCTCAACTTCTTTCAGTTGAAGAAAGGAACAAAGATGACACAATATAAACTTTAGTATGGTTATACACCGAATGTAATTTATTTCAAAATATTTGGAAGTAGGTGTTATATTCTTAAATATACAAGAAATATAAAGTTTGATCTTCAAATGGAGATGAAGATATATTCCTAGACTACTCTACTAAGAGTAAGCATATGAATATTTTAACAAAGTGATTGACACAATGATAAAAATTGAAAATGTATAAATTCATGAGTTTAGAGATAAGAATGATGAGGAGAGAAAGAAAGATGTTGAAGATTATAACATATTTGTTTATGTTCAATGTGATGTACTTGATATTGCACCTCTTCGCATGAACTAGTCATAGCAATGGTACACCAAAAAACCACAAAGAGCACCCAAGAAATAAAAAAGAGCTACTGAGAAATGACTTGCCTTACTTGAGCCATAGATAGAAGACCCCAAGTAGAATGATGAGCCCAAATTGAGTAATGATAATATTGGAGAACGTAGAACAAAGCCCATCTTAGCAAAGTATGTATGAAGACACCATTCACAAGATCAAATAATTGTAGATAAAAGTGTAGGAGTCATGACAAGAAGTAAGTTGAGGTACAATACATGTTTTATTTCTAAATTTGAGCCTAGAACTATAAGATATTCACTTGAGAATGATGATTACATGAATGATATAGATAAAGAGATAGATCATATTGAAAAGAAAAATACATGAACACTAGTATTGAGGACTAGAGAAATTTTTTTGATTGCAATAAAATATATATTTAGGAACAAGTTGAATGGGAAATGATAAGTTGTGAGGAACAAGGTTAGACTTGTTTGTAAAGCTTATGCACAAGAATAAGGAATTGACTATGGTGAGACCTTTGCACTTGTTTCTAGATTGGAAGGCATTAGAGCAGTAGAGGCATATATAGCTTACAATATATTCAAAGTCTATCAAATGGATGCTACATATGAATTTTTAAATAAAATTATCGAGAAAGAGGTCTACTTTAAGAAACTTGAAGGATTTGTGGAGCCAAATAAGAAGCATCTAGTATGTAAATTAAACAAAGTCATGTATGGTTTCAAGTAATCTTGAGAGCATGGTAAGAATGATTACAAACATATTTGAGTAGAATTGGATCTGTTAGAACAAGTGATAACAGTAACCTATAATTGAAATGTGAATTTGATCATAAGGTTGTAATTATAGAAATGTTTATTGATTATATAATATTTGGTAGTAATTATTTTTTGTAAAAGTAATTTTATGATCAGATAAGAAAATAGTTAGACATATCTATGTTTGGTGAGATTAAGTTCTTTATTAGTTTACAAGTTCATCAAGAAAAAGGAGGAATATATGTGACTCAATATAAATACATCAACGATATATTGAAAACATTTGGCATGGATGAGTCAACACCACTTGACACCCCTATGCTCACTGTATGTAAATTTTCAAAAGATGGGGAGTCAAAGGGGGAGATGTTACTAATAGAAATAGGGAATAAAGGAGATACACAATTTACATCCAATGACCATAGGGGTATCAAGTATTCTTGACTCATGAATAATCTTTACTTTCTAAATTAGCAAAATAAGACCACTACATATCACAACTTTCTAATCATTAATAATTATTGTTCCTCATTCATGTATAAAGAGGAGTCAAAGGGGGTGATGTTACTAAGAGATATAGGAAACAATGGAAAGGGAGAGGGGGGAGAATCAATATTTCACAAACTTTTTCCAAACTATGGATATCTTTAACAACCTTAAAATACACACATGTGATTAAAATTAAAAGTAAACATAAAAGTATAACAATGCAACTCATAATACTGTTATTTGTTAACTAGGGAAACCTTGGCCAAGAGACAACCCTTGTGGAGATGGTTCCCACAAAATGATCCACTAATCAAAAGTATCTTGTGAACGAGATTGACCCTATTATGAGTCGATTACATTTTTATAATGTCTCTATCCTTGTTAGAAAATGAGGCCTTATTAGAAGCCTCAACCCTATTATAAGTTGGTACTAAAATTAAAAAAGTATGAAAGATTATCCCAATTCCTAAATATACAATTACAATGATATATTTAATATACAAAAGGAATAGATGCAAAAACCTTTTGAAGAAGTCGATATTTGTAATATCTAATTTGTCTTTTGTAGCTCTGTGAGCATAATTTTGCATATAATATCCTTTTTCTTCTCTAACATAAAGTTCCAATCATATATCAAGTATGTTTGAATGTTGAAAGACATAAAAAATATTCACATAAATTGATCTTTCCTTTATACCCTTCTATCCTATCCTATTGATATTCATGTCTTTATACGTGTTGTAAAACAAAAAATTAACTTTTCTAAGTTAAGGTTGACATCTAGGATGTCATCCCTAATTAGCTAAGTAATTATTTTGGTAAACCAAAATAATTACAAATACTCATTTCCTTTATTCATATGTGTTCTTCCCATACTAGTAAATTATTAATATTTTTGTCCATATAACTCATAATTACATCCACTCTGACATGTAGTACCCTCATATCTTGTTATAGTTTCCCTTAAGTACACACATTCTAAATTTATCTCTGTGAACTTTGTAAAACAAAAAGGTAGTTTTGCTAACAATTAGTCTTCACAACACTTAGAAAATATTCTATGTCATCAAACCAAGAATTTATCTTTACAACTTTCTAGATTAATATGGGTGACATGTTGCCATAAATGCAAACCTTAATTGTGGACCATTTCTATGGTATACCATCTCCTACATTATAAGCACCTTAGTCTATACTCTCTACTTTATATCTTGTCATACTTACATACAATTTTCATACAATACACTCCACCTTTGACATTAATGACAAAGGTGAGTCAAAAACTATATACAAGTCAAAATTTTGATTTTACATTCATTCTTTCATGCCGATAAATTTGTTAACAATGCAATAAAATCAGAAAAATTACTCTTTAATCTTATTAATGATTTATTCCATACATCTTTGATTGAATTTGATACTATAAAAAGGGAACATAGTACACATGTTGATACTTTTGTGCCTTGTAAGTTTGGTAAAGAAAAGTGCTCATAATATATCTTGGCCTTTAGATAATCATCAAGCCACTTCTACACTAGATTGGTTTTCAAGGATAAATGTTCTCTTAAGAAAGAGAATCTATGCAATGTCTTCTCCTTGTTTATCTTTAGTATTTTATAATCATCATTTATTTTGAGATATGATCCAAGTTAATGACCCTAGAATATGTATAATTTAATTCACTAATCATGCTCTTCATTTTATCTTCTTTCATTCTGATTTCTATGGTGAAGGTCTAAATATAATCATGTAACTAGGCACATTTTTCATATAGCTCCTCTCCTTTATGTACACAAGTTCACAACTCTTTGATGCATGTGTCTAAGTGTTTTAAATAGTACTTTGCATTTGTACATACCTTATGTTAGCCACTCTTTGAATCCATTTGTTTCAAAAAGTTTTTGTAATTTTGAATTTTAAATGGTCTTGTTTTTATCATCTAGGGCTGACAGATTAGAACAAACCCTAGGTGTGATACAATGATTTTAAACTCCTCTTATTATATTAATCCTTTGATTAAGGTCATTACTTTACCTAGTCTTAATTTTTTAAAACATGGGGTTGGTTCCCTTTAAATCCTTGGTTTTTTTTAACCTACAATTACATCTTGATTTATTTGCATGTTATTTAATTGTGTTTGGTTAATCCAAGGGACGAGCTATTTTACAACCTTTTGATTCCTCCTATATCTATGGGTCTCACTTCATCACTATGCAAAGATGTAGTTTATTTACTTTCTGCGACAAATTGAGTTATAAACACTTGTCTAGTGTGGCCAAGGAAATGCAACAATGCTCATGATCAATCTCAACCCTCACATGCCAAAAGAATCAACACTTGTCTCTTTTTCATCATGATAACTTTTTTTTTTTTAAACCATAGAGACATAAAGACTATAAGATTTGATGATGAACAAATCCATAGACCCTAGATATACTGCATACAAATAACCTATTACAAGGAAGAAAGAAAAGTAAAGAGAGAAGGGTTTCCACAATTAAAAAAATTGTATTTGCTTATGTAAAACATAATGAATAAAATTACAACTGATCAATCCTTATGAAGGAGATCAAAACCCTAAAAGGGAATCCCTAAGAGGAAAAAACCATTTAATAATTGCTAATTAATTATTAAACATGAATGGGGAAAAGCATAAAGGAGAAATATTAAGAAGGGAGAAAAGGTAATTTAATAAATGAAATGAAGTTAACCTTTTTCTCTAGCACCCCCCCTTAAGATGAGCAACAATGTAGCTGCAAACATTGCAAGGAAACTATAATGCTAAAAGAAAATTTGGGTCCTGGCAACAAGGCCTGATGAGGTATCCAATCACAATCAAATATCTATGAAATAGACAAATAGAGAAAACCTAGTGGGAAAAACCCTACTCCAAAAAGAGATACAAAAGGATGCACAAATGAAACATCTCATGAGAATCTCTCAAGACTATAAGTATAATGAAAGCCTCCATGATAGAAGCTTGAGGCTCCATAGTCCCCCACAAAATGGTAGAACTCTTGTGTCGATGAACATAAAAATGTGGCTCCAATCTAAAAGAAACAAAGACAATGGACAAGGATGATAAACCCATGTATGGAAGGCACAACTAGAAGTCCTAGCTGATGCTAAAAGGAGAAAGCATGAGAATCCTAAAATAGAATCTCCAATGGAGGTGGGATAATAGGTGTATTAAATTTGATCTAAGAGGAGATGTTTTTCCTCTAATATATCCTCAACAATTGTAGTAGGTAGCTCAATGACTAGAGATACAATAGTAGGTAATGCTGAAGAGAAATCATATGAATGAGATGGAATTTGAACAAGAGGTGGAGGTTGAGTTTTTGAGAAAAGGGCCACAGTTGGTAAAATAAAAGCTGCTAGTGTAAGTATTTGCTTGGCCACTATGAATGAAGGCTATTGCAAAAATTTGAAAGTCTACTGCCAGATTATGCCATTGTGTGCCACTGAAATTGTGAGCCACTATTGGAAAGGAATATTTTGCAAAATATTCTGTGTAGGGTCGAGGTTTTTCTACCTGGTACCTTTGCAAAAGAATTTTCTCTATAGGGCCACCTAGCTGAAATTTCCTTTTTGAAAATCTACAGGAAAATAACTAACAAAAATATTGAGATCTGAATTAAATGAAATTGCATATCTAAAAAAGATCATACTCGAACTTGCAAATCAAGGCCTTTGAGTGCCAATTTCCAAATTTTTTTTTTCTCACAATCAACTTTGGCCTAGGGTAGCTAAATTTATAGCCTATCTTCATCAAATTGATGTTCTGGATGCAATGGCAAGGTTCATTTTGACTCTAGATGCTCCCAATGGCTACGGTACTCTAGATTTGGGCCAATATGCTAAAGAAACAATGGTCTTGAGCGGTTGTGTGAAGAGAGATTCTCTAAGCTCTAATACAATGTAGGAATTTTCCTTAGGGAAAAATTCAGCGAAGATCAAAGAACTCAAACACAAGCACAACTATAAACCAGAAAGTGTATGATCAAAATATCAATATGTATTCGATTCAATGTTAATATACACTAGGAGTGCCTATATATAAAGGCCTCTGAGATGCATCTAGAATGCCTACAAATTAGCATCATGATAAGTCATACAATGAGGCACATGTCCACTAGATGTGGGTTATCCTCCATTAAGCACAGAAGTAAGTGTGATGATAAGAAGATAAGCCTACAATGGTGTAGCATGCAAATTTATGTTGTAGACACCATGTGTTGAATTAGAGTTGCATACTTCTATGTTGTCAACATGAAAACTCATAAAAGCATGCAAACTCCTATGTGTCTCACAAAATAAATAATAAAATAATGAAATATAATAAAATAATGCATTAGCTTGAGTAAACTTAAGTAAAGTGTAAATAGTAAATAAGTATTTACACTGACAAAATAAATAAATGTCAATTATAATTTGACCATGAAATCTTCCCTTGTCTTCAGAGAAAAGAAACCACAATTTACAATAAAATTAGTACCTCAAATTTCTCAATTGTTGATAGAGCTTTACGTAAGGTGTCATTAGTGACTATTTCATGCAAGACACACTCACTATAACTTGAATTTCAAAGCTTCATTGGACCATCAAAAAAAGCATGTGAAGGTCTCATACTATTTTCCATTGTTGATATAGAGTTTGTTCAAGACATTGAACTTTTAGATGAAAGTGGTGAAGTTGACATTGCAAAAACATTTTCTCCATGTTGGTTGCAATATATTCATGTTATAAGAAAACATGAAATAGGAAACACTTTTTGAGGGAGATGTTTAAACAATAGATGTCAATTTTTATTTAACAGGTAAGATCCATAAAATAATAAAAAATTAGATATCATCTTTAATTTTAACAACTCTAGGAAAAATTTGCAATTAAAAATGCACATAAAGTGACATACTTTGGAAGTATTAGCAATTAGACATTCTAACAACATATAGAAAGAATATTATTTTTTCACACTTAGAGGCAATTAATTTAAACTTTACTATTTAAGGGTGCTAAAGTTCTAGTTGCAATTTTCTGTTGTATGCATTATTCATTCTTGTTTAACAATAATTAGTTTACTAATTTAAGGATATACATCAGATTACAACAAATCGGTTGGAGTAGGAATGGTAGTGTTAGACGACTGTAATTTCAATGAACTAGTTTGCCTAGACAACTTTGGTTTGGACAGAACATTAACACTAGTGAGAGGGTAATGCTAGGTTTTGTCATGATTTTCATAGCAATATTGGTGCTAGTAAAATTAGCTACAAAGCTTGATTCCATCTCAAATAGTTATTTGACAATGTCTTGCTTATTATACCACTTAATTTATAGGTACTCCTAGGTCCAAGAATGGATTTTTGTAACCTTGGGGATAACTTTATGGATTCAGTAGAACAGAATCCAGTCGGACATCTTTTGGTAGGACCACATCTGGCTGAATCCATGTGGCCCTAAGTAGGCACCACATTGTGTGTACACCTTCATAGGGATTTCAATAGACTAGATCTAATTGAACTAGATCTAATTGAACTAGATCTAGTTGGATTTAGTCCGATCGAAACCAAAAAAATTATATAATACACAAAAATTTGAATCGGTTGCTCATTGGAATGAAATGAACTTGTTGGAATTGTGGAGCATGAAAGGCTATAGTATTCATTTGGTCAGAATAGGCATGTCGACAATTTTTTCAAAAATTTTAATAAGTTTTGAGCTTTATTTTAGGTTT
The DNA here is from genome assembly GCA_028749045.1 of Cupressus sempervirens. Lineage (NCBI taxonomy): Eukaryota > Viridiplantae > Streptophyta > Pinopsida > Cupressales > Cupressaceae > Cupressus > Cupressus sempervirens. The sequence goes on from CM053783.1 coordinate 222,761,153, forward strand.
CTTTAGGTAAAAATATGGTTTGTAATATATATTTTTAATGTTTAATATTTCTTTAGGTTCATTTTTAATTATAAGTTTATGTTTTTAGGTAGTGTAATATTAGATAAAGTTTACAAAAAGTATTGAAATTTAGTAAAATTTAGATATTATTAGAAAATTAGATTAATTGTAAAAGAATATCTATAGAAAATAATAAAAAATATTAGAACAGTTAGAAACTTTTGAAACTTTAATAAACAATAGATATTTTTTTATTAAATATAGAAAATTAGTTAGATATAATATTACAAAATTTAAATAATTTTTATTTTATTTTATTATAAATCATTGGAAATTGTTATAAAGGTATAAGTTTAGAAACTGCTATTTGAAATGTTTGATAAAAATTTAAAAAATTAGAAAATAGTATAAAAGTTTTTCTAGTAGTTAATTAAAAATTTATCATTGAAGCAAATGAAACTGGTAACTAAAACCATTAGATTGAAGTAAATTAGACTCTATCTCTTACTATGAACCCAATTAAATCGTAATTGATACCTTAACATTGAACCTTATAAATTATAGGTAGAAGCAAAATTTAACATTGAATGTAATTAAACCACAACATTAAACCTAATCAAACTCTAACTAAAACTCTCACATTGATCCAAATTATACTCTAACTCCTATATTAAACCTTAAATCCAAATATGTTGACCAAAACCCTAAAATTTTAGCCCTCTATCTCTTTGTAACTCCTAAATCCATCTCTCTAAACCCTAAACCTCTCTCTAACCTCATAATCTATAAAATTTTTTTCTCTCTCACTCTCTCTCTAACTTACATAACTTCATCTCTCCCAACCCTAACTTCATCTCACTCTCTACCACTTAAAACCCATCTCTTTCAACCCTAAACCTCTCTCTAACCCCATAATCCATAAACCTCTCTCTCTCTCTCTCTCTCTCTCTCTCTCTCTCTCTCTCTCTCTCTCTCTCTCTCTCTCTCTCTCTCTCTCTCTCTAACATTACATAACTTCATCTCTCTAAATCCTAAATCCCATCTCTCTAAACCATAAACCTCTCTCTAAGCCCATAATCCATAAACTTGTTTCTCTCTCAATCTCTCTCTAACATTACATAACTTCATCTCTCCCAACCCTAACCTCATCTCTCTCTCTCTAGATCTCTAACTATTAACCCTTAATCTCTCTCTAACTCCTAAAAAAACCCAAAAACTTCTCTCTCTCTCTCACACACACACACACACACACACACACACACACACACACACACACACACACACAAATTCATCTCTCCTAACCCTAACCTCCTCTCTCTTTAGATATCAAACTCTTAATCCTCTATCTCTCTCTAAGTCCTAGACCCCATCTCTCTAAACCCTAAACCACTCTCTCACCCTATAGTCCCCAAATCTCTCTATAACCTACATAACTTTATCTCTCTAAACCATAAAGTAATCTCTGACTCCTAAACCCCATCTCTCTAAACCCTAAACCACTCTCTAACTCCTAAACCCCACAAGTTAGGAGAGGGTCTACTTTTAGCTCTTAAACATTAAAGGGAAAAGAATTTTTTATTAAATATTACAATAAGAACCATAATGGAAACAACCATCAATTATAAAGCCTTTAAAGTTAGGGTCAGTGCCTTATCAAAATTTATTATAAGAGTTATGAAAAAGATCACATGCTGCACAACATATCTCAAATGATAGCATATATATCTAAATAATAGTACCTTACAACATTTTTCAACAACATTTCTATCTAACACTACTAATAAAAGAATCCATGCACAACTCAACTAACACATGCTCTTCATCAAGCATTTTAATTTACTCCTTGAATCAAAGCACAAATGAAGGAGTACACATATCACAATAAGACACTAAATGATATAAACCTTGAATTTATAATTTTAAAACTTACCTGAATACATTGGAGAGATCTAAAATGAGATATTGTATTCATTTGAAAACCTAGCTCTCTCTAAAATAAAAATGGAAGTATCATTTAAGAAACTCAAAACCCTATAGAGGCTCAATATTGATTCATTATTTTCCTCAAAACAAGATTGTACATGCTACCCATTCCAAGAAACATGTTGTAAATCATGGAAAAATAGGTTGAGAACTTTCTCAAACAACTAGGAACCAAGCCAAGAAGATATAGGATAATGAAGAGGGTTGAATTTGATCTCAAAGTGATAAATATCATCTTCATTTTCCATCTAAAGTTGATGCAAAAGTTCTCTCATCTGTCCTCCTCCAACTAAAAATCAAATGTTCATCTTTTGATTCAAAAGACTCATAAAAATATCCCCAATGGATGAAGAAGCTAACAACTTGAAAGAAAAAAATTGTTGCTAAAGCTCTTCCAAAAATTTCCACTAAAAGGTTTTCAAGGTAAAGTACCATTGCTAGGATTATTCTTTCCAAATTGGGAGACGATTCACTTCATAGTTTGCCCAGACATTGAAAATTTAGCTCCCTAGAAAAATTAAGCAAACATGTTGGAGAAAGCCCATATTTTACAAATTTGAGAATAATTTTTTCCCTATAAGACTTGCACACATTTGGTTTGCAAAACTGGAATCATCTATTTGAGAATTTTCCAATAGTATATAATACTTGCATATTTGGACAAAACTCGTGCCCTTGACATGTGTTTGAAATTTTAGGCTTGGAAGATGAAGGGTCTAAAATATTTCAAAATATTTAATCTTGCTATATATTTGAAACTACATAATCCTTTTGTTGTGATGTGGAGACAAATTAGACTTGGAGGTTTATCAATATGGTTTTATCCCCATATTATTTTTATGGGAGTTTGGGGGTAAAGCCCCCAAGTTGGGGTCAAGGGGTAACATCCCTGTGAGATCCTGGGGTAGCATCCCAGGTGTGCTCCCTAGCATAGTAAAGAATGGGGTCAAGGGGCAAAACCCCTGCCAAAAATGTCCTTATATTCTAGAAGGCATCAACCACTATTTTTCTATTATTCTAGCCCCAATTTTGTAAGTGGAAAAAAGCTTTTATGAAAAGGCTTAGGGTTAGGGATTTTCATAATGAGTGATGTGAAAATTAGTTCTTGTGGTGGTATTGATCTATAATGGATTATAGATTGTAATCAGGTTGTAATCACTAGATAATAATAATATTGGACTTACTATTGGTGGATGTAACTCAGGGATTGAGTGAACCATGTTACATCTTCATGTCTTATGTTCTCTTATATGTGATCTATTCTTTTTTTTATTGGTTATATTTGCATGTAACTATTATTTATGTTTGAGCTTAATCCTAACAAGTGGTATTATAGCCAAATGGTCATCATTTTTTTTAGTGATCCTCTATAGGATGGTCTCATGGTTGAGTGCAAGTTGCATGGTTGAGTGGGAGCGATGGAAAATAAGGGTAAACAAAGGGTTGATAAGTTTAATGGGAAGAACTTTTAGTTATGGAAGATGCAAATCGAGGACTATCTCTATAAGAAGGATTTATGGAAGGTTTTGGAAGGGATAACTAAGAACCAGGGAAGTATGACAAATGAGAATGGAAGATTTTAGGTAGAAAGGCACTTGGAAGCATTCAATTATAGCACCATTGGTGACATTTAACATTACAAAAGTGGAGATGACTAAAGAGTTGATAGAAACCCTAGCAAAATTGTATGAAAAGCCCTCTACTTCAAATAAGGTATTTCTCATGAAGTGTTTATTTAATTTGAAGATGATAAAAAGTGGATCTATTGCAGATCATTTAAATGAGTTTGATATTTAGTTGGTTATCTCCTGTGGGTATTAATTTTGATGAAAAAATTAGGGTTCTCTTGATTTTGTGTTCTTTTCCTAAAAGCTAGAATGGCTTGGTAATGCTTGTAAGTAATTATGTTTTTGGATCTGATACCCTAAAATATACCTTAGGTGGATCTACATTAGTAAGTTCTTTGAACACACAAAGTAGAAGTAGAATGACTAAGAGAGGAAATTATTTTGGAAATTGTGGGAAATCAAGAGGAAATTCAAAGGGGAAGAGGTCTCAATCCAGAGGACTGAGAGATTGATGGTAGTGTGGTAAAATAGGGCATAAGAAGAAAGACTGTTGGACTTGAAAGAACAATGAAGGAGATAAGCTAGAAGGGAACATGGAGGTAAATATGGTATGTAAGAAATCTGAAGAGGATGCTTTTCTTCTGTCTTTAGAAGGTATTGATGATTCATGGGTTTTAGATTCTAGTGTTTCATTTCATGCTATATCTCATAGAGGTTATTTTATTGATTATGTCCAAAGGGATTTTGGGCTTGTTTATCTGGGGGATAATGAACCTTGTTAGATTGTTGGTAAGGGAAATGTTAAGATTAATTGCAAAATGGGAATCATTGGCTACTACATGAGGTAAGACATGTTCCAAGGTTGAGGAAGAATTTAATTTTAGTAGGGAAACTTAGTGATGAGGGTTGTTTAGTTACTTTTAATGAAAAAAATTGGAAAGTTTCAAAAGGTTCCCTTATAGTAGAAAAATGTTTGAAAGTAGGCACCTTATATCTTTGTACAAGTTACATTGTTCCTTCTACTTTGATTATTTTTGAGAAAAATGAATGTTCAGGAGTAGTTGCTGTAGTTGAGCAGGGAGAACAAATAGCTACGTAAATTTAATATATCATTGTGGCACAATAGACTTGGGCACATGAGTGAGAAAGGTATGAAATTACTTTACTCAAAGTAAGTTTTACTGGGTCTAAAATGTGTCAATATGGATTTCTGTGAAAGTTGTATGGAAAAAAAGAGAGAGTGAATTTTGTGAAGACTGGGAAGGAAAATAAAAGTGAGATATTAGAGCTTGTGCATACAGATGTATGGGGACTAGCTTGGGTATCTTCCCTTGGTGGCTCTCATTATTATGTTACATTTATTGATGATACAAGTAGAAAAGTATGGATTTATTTCCTTAGAGAAAAAATTGATGTATTTCAAACTTTTAAGAAATGAAAATGCTTGGTTGAAAATGAGACTGGAAATAAATTAAATGTCTTAGATCTAATAATGGTGGTCAGTATTGTAGTCATGAATTTGAAAATTATTGCTCTGCTAATGATATTCATAGATAGAAAACTGTTCCAAAGACTGCACAGGAAAATGGAGTGGCTAAAGGCATGAATAAGACTATAATAGAGTGTGCAAGAAGCATGAGGTTGTATGCAAGGCTACCCTTAAACATGTGGGCGAAGGATGTCAATTCTATTGTATATTTTTTTAATAGAGGTCCCTCTATTCCTTTGGGTTGTGGTTTTCCAAAGGAAGAATGGATTGGTAAGAAGGTGAGTTATTTTTTTCTTAAAACCTTTAGCTATGAAGTACTTTCTAATATAGATTCTGAAAATAGAACCAAGTTGGAAGCTAAGTCAAAGAAATGTGTATTTTTTGGATATGGCATTAATGAATTTGGTTATAGGCTTTGGAATTTTGAAAATCATAAAACTATAAGAAGTAGGGATGTCATATTCAATGACAAAGTGTTGTACAAAGATCTATTGCAACAACATGAGAAGAAAGAAGATGATTATGTAGTGCTAGATGATACTCCAAAAGCTAATGTTCCAACAATTCCTCATGATCCACAACAACCACAACAACAAATAACATACACCCCAATGAATGTTAGATGGTCAATAAGTCTAATTAGACCTCTAGAAATATTTTCTCCTTCATTGTATTCTATTTTACTTATTGATGCTGGTGAACCTGAACGTTATGACCAAGCTGTATATGTGGATACAAAGGTTTAGTGGAAGTCTGCAATGAAAGAAGAAATGGACTCTTTTCTGACAAATAAGACATGGGATTTATGCAAGTTACCTACACGTAAAAGGGCTTTATAGAATAAATGGGTTTATAGGTTAAAAGAAAAGGATGGAGGTAAGAAATGATTTAAAGCAAAGTTAGCATAAAAGGATTTGCATAGAAAAAGGCATTGAGTTTGATAAGATATTTTCTCTTGTTGTTAAAATGACTTCTATTTGCACTATTTTAAGTATTTTGGCTACTGCAAATTTGCATTTGGAGTAGCATGATGTTAAAAATAATAATTTCTTCATAGTGATTTGGATGAATATATATATATATATATATCTCACAACCATAGGGATTTGAGGTCAAAGGTAAGGAGAACTTAGTGTATAGATTGAAGAAAAGTTTATATGGCTTGAACCAAGCACCTTGGCAATTGTATCTGAAATTTGACAAGTTAATGCATGATCATGGATATAGTAGGTGTCATTCAGATCATTGTGTTTATTTTAAGAGGTTAGATGATGAAAAGTACATTATTTTATGTTTATATGTTGATGATATGCTTGTAGCTGGGTCTAACACGAATCACATTAAGAGGTTAAAGGAACAATTAGCACATGCATTTGCTATGAAACATTTGGGGGCAACAAAAAAAATTCTTGATATGAAGATTTGTAAAGATAGGAAGAACAAGAAATTGAATTTATCTTAGGCTAATTATATTGAGAAGGTGTTGCAACATTTTTCTATGGAGACTGCTAAAATTGTTAGCACACATTTACCTGGTCATTTGAAGTTGACTAAGGAGATGTGTCCCTAGACACAAGAAGATGAGGATAAGATGTCTAAGGTACTTATGCTTCAGCTCTAGGAAGCTTTATGTATGCTATGGTATGTACTAGGCCATATATTGCACATAGCAAGTATATGAGTCCTCTAGGAATTGAACATTGGAATGTAGTTAAATGGATTCTTAGATATTTGAGAGGAACATCTAGTAAGTGTTTACACTTTAGGGGATCTGCTACTAAATTACAGGGATATGTTGACTTAGATTTGGTAAGGGATATTGATACCATGTGGATTACTACAAGTTTTGTATTTACTATTGGTGGGGTAGCAGTGAGTTATGTTTCTCGATTATAGAAGATTAATGCTTTATTTTCTATAGTGGAAACCAAGGAAATGATATGGCTTCAATTTTTCATGGAAGAATTGGGACACCCACAAAGGGATAATTATTTGTTCATAGATAGCTAGAGTGTCATTCATCTTGCAAAGAATTTAGCTCTTCATTCAAAGACAAAACATATATAGTTGTGGTACAATTTTATTCAGTTGGTTTTGGATGATGGATAATTAAAGCTAGAGAAGATACATATAGATGCTAACCTAGTAGATATGTTTACCAAGGTATTAACAAGGGAGAAGTTGAACTCCTCATTAGCTTTGGTTGGTCTTCTAGACTTAACAAAATAAAAGAAAAATAGAGTCTAGGGTGGTTTGATATTCTAGTGGGAGCTACATGTTAGTAGTGCTATGATTAGTCTCCAAGTTGAAGGTTATTATTATGGAGCTTGATTAGTCTCTAAGTGGGAAATTGTTGTATTGTAATCAAACTTGGAGGTTTATTGGCATTTTTTTGTCCTCATATTATTTCTATGGGGTTTGGGGGCAGCACCCCCAAGATGGGGTCAAGGGACAGTGCCCCTACTAGGTCCTTGGGTAGTGCCCCAAGTGCACTCCCTATCATAGTACAGGGTGGGGTGGAGGGGCAACACCCCAATGGGGGTTTTCAGGGGCAGCAACCTTGAAGCCAAAAATGACTTTATATTGTAAAAGATGTCTGCTACTATTTTCTATTATTCTAGCCCTAATTTAGTAAGCAGCAAAACACTTGTATAAAAAGGCTTAGGGCTAGTGATTTTCATAATCCGTGATTCAAAAATTGGTTCTTGTAGCAGTATTGAGGTGTAAGGGATTACAGATTGTAATTAGGTTGTAATCACTAGATAATAATAATATTGGACTTACTATTGGTAGATGTAGCCCAGGGATTGAGTGAACCATGTTAAATCTTAGTGTCTTATGTTCTCTTATATGTGATCTATTATTTTCTAATATTGGTTATATTTGCATGTAACTATTATTTCTGTCTGAGGTTAATCCTAACACCTTCTATTTAACTCCTGAGATGTTATGATCAACTATTTGTGTGACTTTGGAACTCATTTTGTTGATTTTTTATTTGACTTTGACTATTTTAGAATGACAGGCTCATATTCTCTTTTCAACATCCAAGTCGACATGTAAACAAAAGAGAAATTCTCTACAAATTTGCACACCCATAAATCTAGTTCTTTGCAAATAGCTATGTAGCATTCAACCAAATTAATTGGAATAGACTATGAAGTCATATTCCTACAAAAAAATATAGGCCCATTCCCATCATATTTTCATGTCATATGTTTCTAAATAATAAGCATTTGAAAATGTCTTCCTATCTTCTTATATTTAGCATTGCCTAGAAATATACTTTATACTATCAATTATATTCATCATTGACTTGCCTTTTCCATTTAGAAAACATGTCTATTATGTAGTTTAGTTTTGGAATATCAGACATGAACCACAACATGTTGATATAAACATTTTCAATGGTTTCTTAATCATATATTTGTGTTCTTCAAAAGGATGATGCCCCAAAAGAAAATATATAGCAAGCATTCACTTCCTAGTCACTCTCTTGGCGTACAACAAAATTAAATAAAACCATTTATTTATTTTTTTGTCATTCTAGCAAGATTGGGAAAATAATTTTAAAAATAGATGAACTAAACTTTGCACACATCTATTGATAAGGAAGACTAGCAACCAACACACCCATGAATCATACTTTTCCAAAAACATGCATGAACATTCAAGACAACTATGAAAGAGCTAGCTTAATTCATCATGAATGATAATTCAAACATTCCTACAATTTCCTTATGCAAACAAAGTTAACCTCTAATATATTTATCACATCCTTCTAAGAAACAAAATTGTTAAACTAACCCTCTTGTTATATAGCCATAATAATTTTCAAATAAAAACCCAACACAAAAACTAAATATCCTTAGCTTAATCAATTTTATTTTTTCATTATTATGTCCATGGTCTCTTGATCTTAGATGATTATATGTGCATACTAAATCATTTTTAGTGATCACAAATATTATATCTTCTCAAGAAACATTTCATTTCCCATGCATTATCTTAGCCATCTGTTGAAATCAATCAGGCCCAAAGTGGGTCCGACTAAAAAACAATTACATTTTCAAACAATTGATTTAAATGAGAAAAAGCACATAAACAATCTCTCACACTGATTAGAGTGAAATTTGATCATCAAGTTAACCTTTAAATCTCATTTTTCACCATCTTTACAAATTGTTCATTTTGTATCGAGAGGCCTCAAGACCAGCTTTAAAATTTGACAAAATCATCTAACAGAGGGCTACTACTTAGTAAATTTTTTCTATGGTCCACATATTTTAACTATGTCAATTTTCATCTTATGACTTGATTTTGATCAAAATATATTTGCTATTGAAGTTACCTCTTTCATTCTAATCCTACAAACAAAATGTTAACAAAAAAAAGTTGCATTTGATTTAGTCTTTAAGAAAAGTCAAATGACCACTTGGGAATCTACAACTTGGGATATAGGTTCACTTTGACATAGAAAATATAAGCTTGTGAATTGGGCTCATCATGATTAACTAGGAAAATTTGGCAAGTCATCAAAGATGGCTTACAAAAGTTATATCTAAGTAGGTAACCTTTTGAAACAAAGAATTTTGCATATGAAATGGCTTTAGGAAAGTACTCAAATGGACTAGCGAAAACTTGGAAATTAGCATACTGAGCTTATTTTTAGTGTATAACACATTACTATGATTGGTTGAGGTTCACCTATCAAGGTTTCAGATTTATAACATTATGAATAAGCCTTCCAATCATTTTGTGAACTGATTTGCATCAACATATTAGAAATTGCAATTGAATTCACATTTGAAAACTAATCAAACCAATTTGTCATAAGCTCAAAATATGGAGCATAACATCTCTTTGACACCCTACAATATACAAAAGAAATAATTTTCTAAATAGAGTCAAATGATCAAATTTATATTTGGTTAAACAGGGCTATTGATAAACTATCATTAAAAATAACTAGACAATTTTGAGTTTTTTCAAATGGAAATAGCTTGGAAAACCTATCAAATGGATTCATCAGGGATTCAAATATCAAATGTAGGATGTCACTTTTGACTAGAATATAGTGACATGACCATTTCCCCAAAATACTTAATTGGTCACAAAATATTCACTATCATATAGGTCTTCAAATTTTTTTGGACAAAATGCAAAATTATGATAGAGATGAGTGACAATTTTGAGGAACTCAAAACCCTATCAAAAAAACTTTAAATCTAAAACAAAGGTTATTTGATATAGATACTAAACACTTCTAAAGTGTTCATATTCATGGAACTTAACTAGATACAATATATTCAAATGCAAACTAGCCTTTATAACAAGGTTTGACCCTTAGGAAAAATGCACATTTCTTGAATGCTCTAAGCAACACCTCACCAATTGACTCAAAACTTCAAACCAACAACATGAAGTGCACATGTAAAGTAAATGAAAGGAAATAAGAATTGGAAATCTATCCTATGACTCAAAATAGTAACCCAATACATAAGCACACAAGCATTGATGAGGGCTCATTTTAGCAAAATTTTCAAAATGGTACTGAAAAAGCACTTGGAATTTTGAGTCCCAACAAATTACATTGAAGGTTAAGGTTAATGAGGTGTATGGTGAATTATGGAAGTATGGTTGATTTTTGAAGTAGTGATTTTTTTTGGGAGATCATGATTTACCCCAGATCTTAGCATCTTACTTTCCCATTGGAATTCCAACATATACATGTAGGTTCTTTGAAGACCACTTTAAGAAAGGAAGGTTTGCTCCACATAGCTAGTATATAGTTTTTTTGTCAAGTACTATAGTGGTGATGCAATTTTATGCCTGGCATACCCATGATGAATAAGATGAAAGGTAGGATAAGGGTGAAGCATACACATACTTGATTAAATTTTACTATACTATATGTGAAATTATATATCATATTTCATGAAGATATAATTTAGAGTAAATGTAATTTGTGAAACATAATTTTTATAAAACTTATTGAAATTCTATACAAAATAAATTGAATTCTTTGTGATATATATCCTTAGCCTAGGTTTGAGGGTAAACTACATCTAATGGAAACCAAAACAAATTTTGAAGAACTTAGATGTTTAATATTGGAGATTTCAAACCAATCAACCACTATCATAAGGATACTAATTGTTTTAGCTTTTTAATCATGTTCTTGATGTGCTTAGAGTATATAAATAGAGGATAGCTTTTTGAATGTAAATTATATTGGATATTGTCTAAAGTTATAATATAATTTTTTTATTAGGTTAATAGTTATAATTTAAAAACTATTATTTATAAATAAAGGATTTATCCATTTTATTTCAGGATGGCAAATTCAAAAGTTGCCCATAATTTGTCATTATGAAGAAGATACAAATAATTATTGATTAATTTTTAATTTAAACTTGCTATTTTTTTCAAACAACTCTGATTTTTTCATTGAACTTTGATTTTATTTATTTATTTTTTAAAATTATTATTTAGAAAGAAATTTGAATTAATTTGAACTCCTTTTGGTGTCTAATTTTTTCTTGAATTTTTGTTTGAAGCTCCATGCTATCTTTACTATAGATTAATCAGCTAATTCCATATAATTTTTAAATTTATTTTATCACCATTGATCATTTATGTTAGTTTTTCATTGGGATCAACATCTCCTGAACTTTTTTTTTTTGGTTTTTACCATATATGTGATTTCATTAATAACCTTATTTCTCAAAAGAGGTTAAAAAAAAAGTTATTGGTTCCTTCAATTTTTGGTTTAAATCCTATTAGATTTCCTACTCCATGCTTTGATATATTTTTTTAAATGGCTAATGAATGATCTCGATCCTTCATAGTTCAAATTCACTTGATTGTTAGGCTCTAGAAAAGCTATGTAGGTGAACTAATGGTGAGTTTTCCAAGATCACCCTAATCACTATGGTTTCTCTTAAGCCCTTCCACCAGGCATTCTTATATATGTATTCTCTAGTACCTGGTGGTTGTCTAGACTTCCCTATCCTTTAGGAGATCATTTACTATCTATTCTCCACAAAAAAAGCTCTCCACCAATTTAAAGGTCTCAACTCTATCCAATCAAGGAACAATGCATTCGAAGGCTTCAAAAATAAAAATTAACCTAACCCAAGGATGGATTGGTGTTAGAATGTATGAATACTTCATTATTGAAAAGTTCTACCTATTATGACCCTTGGCTTCAATACAGTCTCTTCAATCCCTATAAAATTAGTCTAGTACATCTACTAGCAATTAGGCCTTGAAAACTAGGGTTTTTCCTTTAGTTGAAAACTACCTTAACAATTCCCAAACATATCATCATTTGTGATACTATTTTAGCCAAACATATATATTTTCTTATTTTGGGGTTCCCAACATATCTATAACTTACTCAAATTGTAAAGTAAAACAACTTAGTAGATTTGGCTATGGATTTCATGACTTTAACCACACACCATCAAATAAATTCTTATAAATCCTTATAACACCCCTCTACATCACATCCTAACTCCATTTTCATGCTCTCCAATCCATCAATCCTCACAATAAATAATTGTGATGCTTCATGCACCTTGTGAAGACCTTGTTGTCTCACCCATAGAAAGAAGTTAAAATTAGATAACCAACTCCTATGACATTCAAAATTCATATTTAAAATGTACATTTATTAAAATCCCTCTCCCAATAGGAAATGATGATCCCACAATGGGATTTTTTGGTGGGAGGATATTTTGCATGTCCAGTCAGAACCAGACCAACCAATTGGTTCTTGGCAAATGATTTACAAAACTACTTAACCTGAAAGCTTCAACACCTAAGGTCATAGAAAGAATGAGTAAACATACCAACCTAACTAAAAAGAACACACAAATATTAAGATCAATCCATTAAATACAATTTTCTTATGCTGCAAGTGGACTGTGATAGAAAAGTGCAAAACAAAGCTAATAACTTGCCATGGAAAATTCTTCAAAATAATCCAACCAACCTATGCAATAGGGCATGTATGGTGTCATATAGAACTTGTCCTCATGATCCAATATTTTTGGATATTTTATATATACACATACTTGAAAATTCAATTGTGCAAGAAATATTGACATGACATCATTCACAAATTTGATAACTTTTTTCCATTATCAATTTCACATGTCTATTTTTTTCTTCTAACATTTTTTCATGCTTATATTATACCTATGGACCATATTCTATGTTCTTTCAAACACTCCCTCATCATTTTGGGTGCCAAGACCAAATTGACCCCCTAATTACACTAGAAAAACTTTTTGCTACTTTGAACCATTGTGCATTCTAGGTTGAAAAAGTGTAATTTGTCACCTTGTTGGTTCTTCCTATCACCTAATCACACTTGTAGGATCCCAAGTATCCCATTATTCACTAGTGTCTTCTCTAAGGATAGTACAACATAAAATTGAGTTAGAGATGTAGGGTTTTCAATGCCTTACCTAGGTGGTTGCTACCAAAGGAAATCAAGTTACCTCTGAGGGTAATAAGTCTTCTCTAGATCCTAATTTCTAAAATTCATTGGCCAAAATGCAAATGGATTTTTACTCTTGTAAGTTTCTTTACTTGATTGTGTGCTCCATGTATTCCCCATTCCTTGTCTTCTTTTTGACTCAGGAATCCAACACTTATTTAACCTTAGGTTTTTCATTCTATGGTATAGCTACATCAATCAGGTCCTTATCTTCCTATACAATATGATCTTCCTTTCCTATAACATATGATCCCTTGTATTTAATAATTTCATGTACATTTAATACAAGTGATATGGCTATTTCTTTGAGTAATTCTACTATGCATACATTTTGGCCATACTTGGCTAAGATTTTCAATGGACTTGTCTATTGGACTAACTATGAGCCTTCCCCTTTGGGATTCATGACATGGCTTAACTGCCTCTTGTGTTCTATAATTCTAGTGGTTTTATTAGGCATTAATAGCTAAGGAGAGAATTGTTGGACAAACTGTAGGCCTTCCCCTTTAGGATTTGTGACATAGCTTAACCATCACTAGTGTTCTGTAAGTCTAGTGATTGAATCTAACATTAACAGGTCAATCTTTTGTGCAAAAAAAACTCTAGCTTTTAACACTATCCTCCTCATTTGTATCCTACTTTGAACTCCCTTCTAAAACCTATCTTGGTTGAGATGTACCATCACCAAGTCTCCCACTACAAATTGTAAGACCTTGTTTTATCTTCCTTTGCCTTCAATTTTTGGTTGGCCTCCACAAATGTTTTCTTAACTTTTTGATGGACCTCTTTCATGGATTGAGAAAAGTCATCTGCATGACCACTTTTTCTTGCCATGTATCCTAGATCTCCTAGCTCACATAAACCCCTCAGATGTATCCCATAGGTTACTTCAAATGCACACCTCCCTATGGTCTTGTTGACACTATCATTATAAGAAAATTCTTCTTCATCTATGAATTTGTCCCATTCTTGTCCATACTCCTTGGTCAAACACCTTAGTAAGTTTCCTAGGACCTTGTTTATAACCTTTATTTTTCCATCTATTTTTGGGTAGTAAGATGATCAAATGGAAATATTGGTACCCAATTTCTTCGATAGGGTCTTCCAAAAATGTCCCATAATTTTGAGATCCCTATCTAAGACAATACGCAGTGTTAACCCATTCATTCTCACAACCTCCTTGAAGAAAATTTGAGAAATGTGACTAGCATCATGAGTTTTCTTAGAAGGGTTAAACTGGCTCATCTTGCTAACCCTGTCTACAACCAAAAAAATACTATTAAAACTAGAGTTATTTCTAGGTAATCCAACTATAAAGTCCACACTGATGCATTCTCATGGCCTATTTGGTATTTTAAATGGTTGGTATAACCTTGCATTAGTGATAATCCCTTTTTTTGTCTAAAAAACAACACATGTTTCAACATACTTCCTCACATCCCTCTACATTCTAGGCCAATAGTAGAACCTCTAGACTAGCTCCAATCTCTTTTTTAAGTCAAAGTGTTCACTAAGACATCTATTGTGCTTCTCCTAGATCATATTTTCCCTCATGGATCTACTAGGTACAAGGTACTATCCAACTTTTGAGATAAATCCATTCTATAAGGTTTAATCTACATACTCAGTGGGAAAATGGTTATTGAAATCCACACATACCTTATAGGCTTCTACAAAGTCTTCATCCTCCTTGTGTAGGTTCTTGAAACCCTCCACTCGTATACTCTACAATTGTACTTAATTTAGTTTCAAGAACCTTCTACTTATAGCATGTGTAAGTTTAACTGCTTGATCATTCATATACTTGATGGTAAATGTGTATGATTATTGAAACTCTACCCACTTAATGTACCTAGGACTAGCATCACATTCTACTATGAATAAGTTGGCAATGCTCAGTAGAAAAAGAATAGGTTGAGTGGTTATCCTTGTTTTGAGGACTTCAAACCCTCTATTGGCTTCATTAGTACACTTAAACTTAGTATTTAACCTACCTTTTATGGTGTTCATAAAAGGTGCACATATGTCACTAAACCCCCTAATTTGCTTCCTATAAAATTACACCAATCAATGGAAATTAAATTCTCACCCTAGTTCCTATACTAGGAATGGACTAGCTAAAGATAGCTTCAACTTTTATTGGATTCATCTTTAGGCTTCCCTGTGAGACTAAAAACACTAGTTCCTACTTCATAAACTCACACTTTTCAAGGTTAAACTTTCTAATACATTTTTTAAGTGTTTTAGGTTTTCCTCCTTGTTCTAACTAAAGATGAGTATTTTATCTAAGTATATTACTAAAAATAAACCTATGTAGTTCTTACGCCATTGATTCATTAATGCCATGAATGTGTTGTTGAAATATGTAGTTGACTCATATAACTAAGAGGTTGGGGGGAGGGGTGAATCAGTTATCCAACTAATATCACAATTATCAAACTTAAACAATCTTAAGCATATGAGTAATATAAAATGAAACCACAAAAATATACAAATACACAATAACACTAGATATGTTAACTAGGGTAACCCTTGATCAAAGGGAAAACCCTGGTGGGGATGGTACCCACAAGATGATGTACTATTACTAATATAAATATTCCTTGTTAGAGGATAGATCTTGCTGGGATTCTATTACAAAATTCAGTACATATGAGCCCCTGTTAGGAGACTTATAATCCTTGTTAGGAGATTCCAACCCTATTAGGAGTTGTGGAAGATAGCTACACCCACAACCCAAACAACTTCAAGGGAAAGACCATTGGATCCATTGTCTAAATGATCTCTATACTATTCTTTGTAGAATAATAGGATGGTACTATATTGTTCCTTCCTCTTTCCTTGTCCTATCTACTAGACCTATGCTCCTTCTAATCTTATAATCTAGATCATAAATCTTGCATCCAATAATCCCTTAGATTACATACACATGATTAGTAAGCACTCTACTCCTTTTTGTACTTCACATTTCATAGAATGATCACAATACTTGAACACTCTTTTTCACAATCAGGGAGAAAATCTTTCCTTTACACCATATCATGATAATAATTCCTTGAGTTAGCCTAATAATATTGTCAGCTCATGGTCTACAAAAAACTTCACATGTGTGATACTAGGGATTGTACACTAATTGACATCATCAGTAGACTATCCTTTGTTAGTACCTGACTGCACATCTCTTCATTACATCTTAGATGTAAGATAGCTGATAACTATTAATAAATTGTTAGAATTCTTTAGAATAACTGAGAGGGGGTGGGGGGTTGAATCAGTTATCCAAGGTCTAAATGCCCTAATAATACTTTTTCTCAAATTATAGTGAATCCATAAACTTTTCATCCATCCAAGCTTAAATCAATCATCCTAGCAAATCAATATGTAGGGATAAAACATGCAAGATCAACACATGACATAGTGATTTACGTGGAAACTCAATTTGGAAAAAACCACCAGTAACATGCTACTTGATTTTCACTCTTCTAAAGTGATGCCTTGTTAAAAGCCTGCGGGCTGTTAAAAGCTTACAACACACTATTAAATATGACCTTTTTAGAGGATTTCACCATACTATTAGGAATGGGCCTGATCAAAGGACTTTAGAACATTCACTTGGAATGTCACCCTGTTAAAGGATTTACAACATGGCTATTAAACCAACCTAACTCCATAAGATTTAAACTATTTGTTACAATTATAGAAAGTAACAATAATGGCTTGTTGATCTGATACAACTTACAACATATTTTTCAGATTCTAGATCACACTTCAGTTCAGTCCTTTTGCTTGGCTTTGATCACTTTATCTTTGATAGCTTGTCATCTCAAGCTTCACCTCCTTGAGTCTTCTTACTCATCATACCAATGCAACCATATCTGTGGTCATCTGTTGAAGCAGAGTAACTATGCTTTCTTACTCCTTAGCACATCCTTCAACACTTTATGCTTTCATGCTTGACCTCCTCTCTTTTTTTTTTCTTTGTAGCCTTATGACTCCTTAAATAGAAATCTAGATTGCCTTTGCTGCTTGATTTTCCCTCTCCAACTTTAGGGTTTAACATGGATTAGGTAGGATACAATGTATCTACCCCATATCTTGCTCTTATCTAGAAACTTCATCTAGAGTCCAGTTGTATTCTCCAAAAGTGTTCTACATGGTGTTCAGTGCCACCAGCTCATCACTCTTATCTTCTATTTAATTCACAAAATTCTAGATAACAACCTTGTCAGCTTAGATCTAACGAATCTTCAATCTTTTAAATAATGCAGCAACTCAACACTATTGGTTTACTAATGCTTGGCATCTCTCTGTTACTTAGCACTTGTATTTGCTCAGCACCTGAATTTTATCAACACTTATATCTACTTGGCACTTGTTTCTTGATTGGGCACTTGAAGATCACTCAGCACTTACTGAAGTTGGACTTGCTCGGCTTCAACTAGGAATCTATTCGGCTCTTACTAGCTTGCTCGACTTTCTCTCTAATTAACTTAGTTAGGCTTTACAAATGACTTAGCTAAAACCTTGCATCTTTGATAGATTCTAGTGTGCCCATTTTCTGTGTCTTAGAGTATGTCATCAATACACTTTTTCATCAATGGTTTAGCTGATCCTTGTACTTCATTACAACATCATAACTTCAACCTTTCTCTAGGTGTTCTAGTTACATCTTATTGATTGCCTCCTCCTTGTCAATCAACCAATTGATAGTATTTGGATCACTAAAGCAATTGTCATTCCTGCAAGTAGCAAGTTTGACATTAATGACAAAATAATGATTGAGAACATTCTTTACTAGTTCCATTACTTTTTATATATGATCTCTTCAGTCATTTCCAACAATCTCCCTCATGATCTTTTCAATCATTTCCAACATAAATTATTTTCTGATTCTCTATCTTTGAATTTCTCTCTATTAAATAGGTACATTTTTTTTATGTCTTTGGCTCAAACTCTATGCACTTGACCACATCATCACAACACTATGCTAAAGATGTCAATAACTATGCATCACCAGATAATCAATCCATTATCTATACCATCAAGATCTATATTTTCTACTTAGCTAGTCTTTATAGAAACCATTCTATGTTGACATCAATGAAAAAAAAGGTCATGAATGCAACATGTCAATAGTCTCCAATGCTCAGGATACTCCCTAAATTTAGTATCATCAACATTCATGCTAATAATTTCCCCCTTTTTATTGTTTGCAACATAGATGAAAAACATCTAAGTTCCAAGAATACCAAAAAGTGTTCTGCTATTGTTAGTGACCGAAATCATTTGTCTATACACTAAAAAGAATCTCAAACACAATAGATGCACAAAGGTGCAAAGTATTTCTTATACATAAATTATTTACTTCACACTAAACAATTCACAATATTGCTCTCATGAATCTTTCTAAATATCTCTAAAGAGATATCTCTCCCCCATGCTTTGGAGATGTGTTTTCCATGCCTATTCTCCCCCATTGACATCAATGTAAAAGACCTCAAATGCATGAGAAAATACCAATTTTTATAACTACTTCTTCAACTCTTCAATCACCTCGAGTGTTCAAAGATACTATTTGTTAGAAATCTAATTGAAAAGCTCATTGTTGAAGATCAAAGAGGAAGATTGTTGCATAGAAGAAAGTTTGTTGTTAATAGACTATTTTCAATCATTGTTTTATCATTGATGTCAAACCTACTATTTGTAGGAATGACATTTTTTTATAAGATCCAAGTACAATCACTTAGTTGATTGATGAAGAGGATTTGATCAACAAGATGTAACAAGAGTATCTACCAGAAAGGTTGAGTTATGATGTTGTAATGAAGTGCAAGGATCAGTTAAGAAAATGGTTAAATGATATATTGATAACATATTTGAAGATATATAGGCTGGTCACACTTAAAAACATTGGAGGAATAAGTTGTAACAAGGTTGATTACAAAGCTTAAACTAAGTTCATTAGTGGGTTCCGAGCAAGTTAGTTGAAGCCAAGCACAATTCTTAGTTGGAGCTAAGTAATAGGAAATTATAGTGTGTGCCAAGTGATCTTCAGGTGCTGAGTGATGTTCAGGTGCCGAGCGTTAGAAAATCTTAGTTGGTGAAAAGTGATCTTTAGCTGCCGAGCATCAGGAAAAATATAGTTGATGCCAAGTAGCACAATATGTACCAAGCACCTGTATTTCAATAGTGCCAAGCTGCTACATTATTTTAAATGATGAAGATTTTCCAAATCTGAGTTGACAAATTGCTTACCTTGAATTTTTTGAACTAGATGTAGGATAAGGATGATGAGTTGGTAGTACAAAATTCTATGCAAATCATTTTTGGGCAAATTGAAAAGGATCATTCAAGAAGTTTCTAGAGGAAACAAAATATGGGTTAGATATAATGAATCCTACCTAATCCATACAAACTAAAATTAAAGAATGGAAGAATCAAGTAGGAAAAGGAACTCAAAGACTTCTATTTAAGGAGTCATAGACCAAGAAGAAAATGTTGTTGATGTTGCGGCTGCTAAAAGAGCCAAATTGCAAAGTGGTTAAAAGGGTTTCAAGAAGAAGGCATCTAGGAGAAGGAAGAGCACAGAGGCTTTGCTTCTACAAGTGGTCATGAAGAGATGATTGCATTGGTACATTGAGCATGGAGACTCAAGGAGACTAAGCTTCAAAGGAGGGCAAGCTATCAAAGTTGCAGAGCTTGAAGGCTAGGCAATGGTATTAGCTAAGAAGTGATTTGAGATTTGCAAGTTAAGTTGTATTCTGCAATCAGGTCAAAATTCCTAATTGTTACTCTCTAGCAATTGTATTAGTTAGGATAGAATGAAAATCTGATGGACTTAGGTTGTCCTAACAACAATATGTAAATCATTTAACAGGGTGGTATTCCAAGTGAATGTTCAAAAGTCCTCTGACAAGGCCCACTTCTAATAGGGTGGATAAATCCTCTAACAAGGTCACATTTAACAATGTATTGTAAGCCTTTAATAGGGTAGGTCCTTCATAGGGCATCACTTTAGAAGAGTGAGAATTGAGTAGCATGTTACTAGTGGTTTTTCCCAAATTAGGTTTCCATGTAAATCACTGTGTTATGTATTGATCTTTTATGTGTTATGCTTGCATGTTGATTTACAGTAACTTGCTAATTAGAAAAGTTAAAGTTTGGATGAATGAATGGTTGAATGGGCTCACTACACTTAGTGAAAAAGTTTGAATAGGAAATTTGGACCTTGAATAACTAATTCACCCCCCCTCTTAGTTATTCTAAAAGCATTTCTAAAAATTGGTATCAGAGCCATCTAACAATTTAGTTTCAAGGTAATAGAAGTAGGAAGATCAAGATGTCCAAGAGAGAAGTTCCCAAGCTCAACAAAGAAAACTTTGTTACATGGTAGAGTTTGATGAAATTGTACCTTGGATCAATAGATGACTATGCACAAACCTCAATTGAAACAGAATATGTAAATCCAACTGGACCTCTTACTGCAGATGATTTGAGCAAAAGGAAGTAGCACAATCGAGCAATGTTGGAGATTGCCTCTATACTCAGCTATGCAGAATATGATGACATTAAAGATTGTTATACTACATTCAAGATGTGGAAATCCCTAATAGATATTTATGGAGGAGATTAGAATGTATAGAGAGCAAAGAGAGAAAGCCTCAGAAGAAAGTTTGATGACATGAAAATGGAGGAAGGTGAAAATGTTACTCAATATGTTGCTAGAATAAAGGAAGTGGTAAGTGTAATAAGAAGTCTAGGTGGTCAATTAGAAGAAGAAACTATCATCAGT
Source organism: Cupressus sempervirens (assembly GCA_028749045.1). Lineage (NCBI taxonomy): Eukaryota > Viridiplantae > Streptophyta > Pinopsida > Cupressales > Cupressaceae > Cupressus > Cupressus sempervirens. The sequence goes on from CM053783.1 coordinate 222,782,494, forward strand.
AAATACTTAAGAACTTTTCTCCCTATCTATGCTATTAGTGTTTTAGCCATCTAAGAGCTAAGGTGTGTACAAGGAAACACATTAACCTTTAAAGGTATAGTGGGAAGACTTACTGCATTTAAGCTATCCAATTTTGATAACTATAAACCTAAGAACCTTGAATCTACTTTCAAGGCCAAGATGACAATAAAAGTCACTGAGGAGGAGAAATCAAGAAAGAAAAGAAGAAAAGGAAAACATGTATCCACTGATAGTAGCGTAGATGAGGAAGATGTTGAACAATTAGAAGCACTACTAGCTAGAAGATTCCATAGAAGATGTCAAACCTGCTATTTGTAGGAATGACATATTCTTATAAGATCCAAGTACTATCACTTAGTTGATTGATGAAGAGGATTTGATCAACAAGATGTAACAAGAGTATCTAAGAGAAAGGTTGAGTTATGATGTTATAATGAAGTGTAAGGATCAGCTAAGAAAATGGTTAAATGATGTACTAATAACATATTCAAAGATATAGAGGTTGGTCACACTTAGAAACATTGGAGGAATAAGTTATAACAAGGTTGATTGCAAAGTTTAAACTAAGTTAATTAGTGGGTGTCGAGCAAGTTAGTAGAAGCCAAGCAAAATGATTAGTTGGAGCTGAGTAATAGGAAATTCTAGTGTGTGCTAAGTGATCTTCAGGAGCTGAGCATTAGAAAATCTTGGTTGGTGTCGAGTAGTCTTCAGGTGTTGAGCATTAGGAAAAACACAATTGATGTCAAGTAATACAGTATGTGTTGAGCACTAGTATTTCAATAATGCTGAGCTACTGCATTATTTTAAATGATGAAGATTCACCAAATCTGAGTCAACAAAATGGTTACCTTGAATTTTGTGAATTAGATGTAGGATAAGGATGATGAGCTAGTGGCACATAATTCTATGCAAAATATTTTTGGGTGAATTCAAAAGGATCATTCAAGAAGTTTCTAGAGGAAACAAAATATGGGTTAGATAAAATGAATCTTACCTAACCCATACAAATTGAAATTAAAGAATGAAAGAATCAAGTGGGAAAAGGAACTCAAAGACTTCTATTTAATGAGTCACAGACCAAGAAGCAAATGCTGCTAATGCTACTACTACTAAAAGAGCCAAATTGTGAAGTGGTTAGAAGGGTTTCAAGAAGAAGGCATCTTGGAGAAGGAAGAGCAAAAAGGCTCTACTTCTACAAGTGGTCATAAAGAGATGATTGCACTGGTACATTGAGCATGGAGACTCAAGGAGACTATGTTTGAAAGAAGGACAAGCTATCAAAGTTGAAGAGATTGAAGGCCAGACAATGGTATGAGCTAAGAAGTGATCTAAGATTTGCAAGTTAAGTTGTATTCTACAATCAGGTCAAAACCCCTAATTTTTACTCTTTAGCAATTGTATCCATTAGGATAGAAGGAAAATCCTATGGACTTAGGTTGGCCTAATAGCCATATGTAAATCCTTTAACAGGGTGACATTCCAAGTGAATATTCAAAAGTCCTCTAAAAAGGCCAACTTCTAACATGGTAGATAAATCCTCTAATAAGGTCACATTTAATAGTGTGTTGCAAGCCTTTAACATGGTAGTCCTTTCACAAGGCATCATCTCAGAAGAATGAGAATTGAGTAGCATAATACTGGTGGTTTTTCCCAAATTAGGTTTTCATGTAAATCACTATGTTATGTGTTGATCTTTTATGTGTTATGCTTGCATGTTGATTTACAGTAACTTTTTAATTAGAAAAGTTAAAGCTTGGATGAATGAATGGTTGAATGGACCCACTACACTTAGTGAAAAAGTTTGAATAGGACATTTAGACCTTGAATTACTAATTTACGCCCCCTCTCAGTTATGCTAAACTCATTTCTAACAAATATTAAATACCAAATACCAAGAGTCCTCAATGACTTAGTACATACCAGATACTTCTCCATTCAGGAAGCATCAACATCTATTCTAGGCTTAACAATAGTGTTCTATACCACTAGATTGATGCACTCTCTACATCATCTACTCAAAAGTAGGTAGGGGCATAACCCAAAGCATACCTCTTAAGTGCTTAAAAGTATCTTTAGGAAAAGAGTTTGTAAAGATATCTTCAATATGATCTTTAGTACTTATAGACTCCAATCTAATCTCCTTCTTTGTTGCTTTCTCTCTCAACACATGATACTATATATATACACTTATTCTTAGAATGCAATACATGATTCTTAGACATACTTAGTGTACATGTGTTATCATAGTAAATAATAATAGGTTCTTCGAACTCAATTCTAATATCCTTCAACATTTTCTTTATGCACATGACTTGGTTACATTTATTTTCTACTACAACATACTTTACCTCAAAAATTCTCTATGAAATACAATTTTTCTTCTTTCTTAACCAAGAAACCAAAATTCCTCCAAGAAAGAATGCTCCACCACTAATGATCTTTCTATCATCCATACTTCTTTCCTAAGCCACATTAGTATATGTACATATAGTGAAATCGCTTGATCTATCATACCAAATTCCATTGTAAGATATCCCTTTCAGATATCTAAATATTCTCTTCATTATTGCAAAATGATATGCCTTAGTTTCAGCTCAAAATCTAGATATAATCCCCACTATATTTTCTATATTTGGTCTGGTGTTAGACAGATACTACAAACCTCCAATCACAGATCTATACCTCTTCTACTCTACTACAGGTGTCTCATCTATGTTAGATAACTTGTGACAAGTTATCATAGGTCTACCAACATGTTTACAAATTTTCAAACCAAACCTTTTCAACAATTTTTTTAAGTACTTAGCTTATGAAATGAAAATACCATCACTATTTTGTACAATTTTCAATCTTAGGGAAAAATTCATTTCTAGGAAAAAATTCATTTCTCCTACTATACTCATTCCAAATTCATTCTTCATCTCTTAAGAAAACTTATCACTTTCTTCATTGTTACCTCCAAAAATGATGTCATCAACAAATATTACAATAATCAACAAGCCATTTTTAACTTCTTTTAAATACAAGTTATTATTTGTTGTATCTTTAGCAAATCCATGCTTTGCCAAATAACTATCTAACCTTGCATACCAATTTCTAGGTGCCTTCTTCAAACCATATAAAGATTTATTTAATCTACATACCATTTATTTCTCTTCTAATAAAGGAAAATGTTTAGGCTTCTCTATGTATGCCTCTTCTTCAAGTTGTCGATTTAGAAAGGTTGATTTAACATCCATCTGATAAACTTTGAACTTCATATTTGTTGCATAAGCTAGGAAAATCCTTATTGCTTCCATTATGGCTACAAGTGCATATATCTCCTCATAGCCTATGCCTTCTTGCTATGGATATCCTTGCATACAAGTCTACCCTTGTTCCTCACAACTTCACCTTTCTTATTCATCTTGTTCTTGAATACCCACTTGGTTCCTATCACATTCTTATCTTTAGGTCTAGGAACTAACTCCCATATATCATTCTTTATTATCAAATCTAATTATTCTTGCATTTCTTGAATCTAATGATCATATTTAATTGCTTCATCTACACTCTTAGGTTCAACTTGAGATATTAGACATATCTCCTTATTTACTTTATTCCTTTTCATCACTCCTTTGTCTCTATTTCCAATTATTTGCTCATCAAGGTGATTCTTTGTCAAATTCCTATTAGAGGTAGGAGTTCACATCTCAACTCTTATCTCTTCTCTCAATTTAGATCTCTATTATCCTCTTTGTTCAACAATTACCACATCATTCTACAAATAGTTTTTAGTCTCAACTAGAACTTTAGCATTCTATTGTCATGTCCCCTATTCAAATAATTAAAAAATAAATAAACTTTATTAAGGCAGGCAGGCTCCAAAAAGGTGAAATTTCGGAAAAAGGGGCTAATCTTTGGAAACCAATGGACTAATAAATAAAAATTATTATTAAATTATATTTTATTAACCCCTCTTGGATGTGAGTTAGGGTTATGCCCCCTTTAAAAGGGGTTTGGAGGCATTTTGGGCTCATTCTACATCTTGATTCTTGCTAATTTTCTTGTTGTTCTTCAGAGGCTGCCAAACCTGTGGAGAAGGAGACCCAAGAATGGGAGTTTGCAGGTTTTTAGGAAGGCTAAGGATGGGAGTTTGAAGCCATTCCATGTGCATTCTCATACAGAGTTTGCCTTTGTGCTGAATAGTGCCGATTTGGGTGTTTTCGGGGTTGTTTTTGGTTTGAGTTTGGGTTTTTAGTTGAGTGTTTCATATCAGTTTGGTTTGATGCTGTATTTAAAAATTTATGATGTTAAAATAGAGCTGAATATATGTATTGGGTCGTGATTAAACTTCTAAGATAGTTTATGAGTGTTTTGTGGTGTTTTCGAGCATTTTTTGTGTTAATTTCGGGAGCCCGATTGAGCATAGTTTGCCCAACATTTGTGAGCTGTTGTGTAAAGGCTACACAAATATGGAAATGTCATTTTGTAGGCTGTTATGCTGCTAAAATTTTTGTAAAAATGTCCATTTTCAGATTTATTAATAATTTGTGAAGTTGTGAAGTTTTTGGCACTAATTTGGACATACCCGATTTGAGTTTTATTGGAAAATTGGCAGATCTTTGTAATATTGGTTGTTTGATTTTAAAGTTCTGATTTGAGGCTGGAAATATCATAAAAAATCAGTAAAGGGACATTACAGTGGTATTAGAGCCGTGATCTTGCCAGCCTGAGGGTTTGTAAAAGTTGCATGTCAGTTTTAACAACTACCCAGATCTTGCATGTCATATTTTATGATTGCATGCAACTAAGTGAAAGAGAAAAAAGATATTTGCAGCGAGAAAAGAATAAAGAAATTTTGATCAAACCCCCAGTTGAAATCAAAAGTACAAAATCCAAGGAAGAAAAAAGTATGGCTGATCTAGATGAGATGGCAAAGAAATTCTTCCAAGACATCCAAAATACTCAGAAGCAAACAGTGGATGGTTTGGCGGAAACTAGAGAGGCTTTGCGAATATTGACAGAAAAATTACAAGGAATTGCATCTATTAATGAGAAAGGGAGCACTTCAGAGGAGCCAAGAAATGGGAGATCCACACCATCTAAATCAACCAAATCTATTTTCTTGCCTGCAGATGAGCCACCAGTACCAAATCCAGCCATTAATCCAGTGGAAGAGGTTACAGGTAATTTGATTACATTAAGAGCTACTTACAATGGCTTAGATGATGACTTTCGTAGTTCAGTTCCTTTTAGAGAATATGTGGATATGATGAACGCTTTGATGCCCAAGAAAGAGAACAGGAGGGAGCATGACACAAGTGGAAGAGAGCTCAAAAATAAAATAAGCAAGTTTACAGCACCTACTTTTGATGGAACAAATAAAATTTCAGCTAGAGCATGGCTACAAAAAATTACAAACTTTCTTCACACTTAACCCCATGAAAGAGAGTGATGCTATTCAATTTGCAAGTCTACACTTGGAAGATGCAGCCTATGATTGGTGGTATCATGGAATGACTACTCAAGGTCACGATCAGGTAACTACATTTGAAGATTTCAGTCAAATGGTGATAGATAGATTTGACCTCAAGGATGATGAAGAGTACTTTAAAGAATTGTCAAAGTTGAAGCAAACCAAATCAGTTAATGAGTATATAGAAGAATTTCAAAAAGTGGCTGTTATGGTACCTGATATGAGTGAAAAGAGGATCATTTATCTTTTTCTTGATGGTTTAGAAGATTATGTTAAGGGTTTGGTTAAGGCTTTCTCACCCTCAACATTACAGGAAGCTATCAAAAGAAGCTTGCAACTTGAAACTTGTGTGCCTATGAAATCAATCACTAATCAAAAACCCCCAAATCTTTGGCAACATAAGGAAAATTTTCAAAAAAAGACTTTCCCAACACTACCACCAAAAGATGTGACAAATGTGGCAAAAAAGAAGGTAGATGAAGAGACTAGTAGTGAATTATGAAGGAAAAAGCTTTGTTTTACTTGTAGAGAACCATGGGTTCCAGGACACAGATGTTTGGGGAAAGGTCAAGTGCACTATATTGAAGTTGCTTCAGAATCTGATTCAGATGAGCATGAGGAATTTCATGATACTAAGGAGGAGGTAGAAGAAGAGAAATTAAAAGAAATCAGCAAGGATGGCACTTTAGCAACATTATCAGGAGTCCCAAGATACCATCCCTTCCGAATTCGAGGGGTACTAGCAGGGCAAAGGTTGACTGTTCTTCTTGATAGTGGGGCAACTCACAATTTTATTGATGATGGATTTGTCATAAAAAGAGGGCTTAAAGCAGAAGATTTTGAGGGATTCAATGTTACTGTAGTTGATGGATTCACTATGCCTTGCACACGGGTGGTGAAACAACTCAAGATGACCTTAGGAGATTATGAGTTATGTGATGACTTCTATGTGGTTGGTATTGGGGAGACAGATCTTGTATTGGGTGTTCAATGGTTGCACTCTATCGGAGGCTATTACATGAACCATCAAACTATGGAGTTTAAATTTCATTCCAATGGGAAAGAAGTCATATTGAGAGGGTTATCGAATGGAGCACCTAAGGCAGTCTCTGCAAAGAGGATGGAGAGGACTTTTCAAAGAGGACAAGTAACATGGGCAGTAGGAGTCATAATCCAACCAACAAGCTCTCCAAAGAATCAAGGTAATTTCCATTTTGAAATTCAAAATATTCTTGATAAGCATAGTATAGTTTTCAATGATTTGCCTCCAGGATTACCACCAGATAGAGGTTTTGAGCATGTTATAGAGTTAGAACAGGGTGCCAAACCAGTTATAACAACCCCATACCGCCATCCAAGAGGTTAAAAGGAAGAAATTGAAAAAACTATTAAAGAACTCCTGGACATGGGATTCATAAGGCCTAGCTCTAGTCCATTTGCATCATCTGTGGTACTTGTCAAGAAAAAGGATGGTACAATGAGAATGTGTATAGACTACAGGGCTCTAAACAAGAAGACCATAAAAAATAGGTATCCCATACCACGCATAGATGAAATCATTGATGAGTTACATGGTGCTGTATACTTTTCAAAAATTGACTTAAGATCAGGCTACCATCAAATCCGAATGAGGAGTGAAGATGTGGAAAAGACTGCTTTCAGATGTCACTATGGGCACTTTGAATTTCTTGTTATGCCATTTGGACTCACTAATGCACCTGCAACATTCCAATCTTGTATGAATAAGGTATTCAGTCAGCATCTTCAAAAATTTGTTTTGGTATTTTTTGATGATATCTTGATATACAGTAAAACATGGAAAGAGCATCTAAAGCACATAGACACTATTTTGGGAATCTTGGAGCAACAATCCTTCTATGCTAAGCTATCTAAATGTGAGTTTGGTTTGACAGAGATCCTATATTTGGGACATATTATAAGCTCTAAAGGAGTATAGGTTGATCAACAAAAAATCTAGGCAATTTTGGATTGGCCTCCACCCACTAATCTTACATAGTTGAGAGGTTTCTTCGGGTTGTGTAGCTACTATAGGAGATTTGCCAAGGGATTTTCTTAGCTTGCTGCCCCCTTGACTGATTTGACAAAGAAAGGAGCTTTTTTTTGGATAGAAGAGGCACAAAAAACATTTGATAAGCTTAAGGAGCTAATGAGTTCATGCCCTGTGCTTGCAATTCCAGATTTCTCTTTACCTTTTGTTGTTGAATGTGATGCTTCTGGAAAAGGTATAGGGGCTGTCCTAACTCAAAGGGGACATCCAATAGCATTTGAGAGTCGAAAATTAAATCAATCAGAGAAAGGGTACTCCATCTATGATAAGGAAATGTTGGCAATCATGCATGCACTTCATAAGTTTAGACAATATTTGGTATGTGGGAGATTCATTGTAAAGACAGACCATAATAGCCTCAGGTTCTTCTTGAACCAAAGGGATTTGAATGATCGTCAACAAAAATGGGTAAGCAAATTGCAAGCTTATGATTTTGATATTGAATACATGAAAGGAAAGAATAATGTGGTTGCTGATGCTCTCTCAAGAAAGCCCACTTTGTGTTCCTTATCATCTATCTCTGCTGATTGGAAAGTCTCCATAATTTTAGAGTATGCTAAAGATTCATTTGCCACCAAGATTTTGGATAAGTTAGTGGATGATAATAGGTACAAGGTTGTTGATGAATTGATTTATTACAAGAACAGGATCTTCTTAGTGCCAGGGTCAAAAACTAAGGAGAGGATATTGAGGGCCTTTCATGACACACCTTTGGCTGGTCACCAGGGATACTTCAAGACATACAGGCAAATTTGAGAGCGGTTTTCATGGAAGGGTATGAAGGAGGATGTCCTTAAACACATTAAGGAATGTATGGTATGCCAACAAAGCAAGAGTGAGCAAAATTTTCCTGCAGGGTTGTTGCAGCCACTTCCTATTCCCGAACAAAAATGGGAAAGTATTTCCATGGATTTCATCACTGGGTTGCCCAAGGTTCAATGTAAGGATTGCATATATGTGGTGGTAGATAGACTAACTAAGTATGCACATTTCTTTCCTATCACATCTGATTTCAAGGCATCACAAGTGGCCGAATTGTTCTCCAAGGAAATTTTTAGATTACATGGTTTGCCTAGAAACATTGTTAGTGACCGGGACAGTAGATTCCTCAGCTCTTTTTGGAAGGAGCTCTTTCATTTGGTAGGAACTGAACTCACTCCTAGTACTAGCTATCACCCTCAAACAGATGGACAAATAGAGATAGTTAATAAATGGATAGAAGGATATTTGAGGAACTATGTTTCAAATCAACAACATGCTTGGGTGAAATGGTTACACCTAGGGGAGTATTGTTACAATATATCTCATCACATGTCTATTGGTATGCCTCCTTTTCATGCTCTTTATGGTTATTATGCCCTTTCCTTTGTTGATCTAATACTTTCCGATAGCAAAGTACCCGCAGCAAGTGATTTCATCAAGCAAAGCCAAGACATAATAAGGTCCCTCAAGGATAATCTACAACATGCACAAAACCAACAAAAGATATATGCTGACAGGAAAAGGATTGAAAGATCTTTTGAGGTGGGAGATTTGGTATTTGTTAGGTTGTAGCAATATAAGCAAAGCACCTTGAAGAGAAGTGGGGCAGAGAAACTCAAGCCAAGCTTCTATGGGCCTTATAAAATCATCAAGAAGGTAGGAGAGGTAGCTTATGAATTGGAGCTCCCACCAAACAGCAAAATACATAATATTTTTCATGTATCTTGCTTAAAGAAGGTTCTAGGCCAGAAAACCATAGTATCTACAGAATTACCACCTCTTGATGATGAACAGAAATTAGTTTTGATACCAAAAGAGATTTTGGATACCAGAGAGAAAAGGTTGAGAAATAGGAGCATCATAGAGCATTTGGTCAAATGGAAAGGATTACCACTAGAGGATGCAACTTGGGAAGGAGCACATATTCCTGAGAATTCCAACCTTCATTGCTTGAGGACAAGCAATATTTGGGAGGGGAGGACTTGTCATGTCCCCTATTCAAATAATTTAAAAAAAAAAAACTTTGTTAAGGCAGGCAGGCTCCAAAAAGGTGAAATTTCAGAAAAAGGGGCTAATCTTTAGAAACCAATGGACTAATAAATAAAAATTATTATTAAATTATATTTTATTAACCCCTCTTGGACGTGAGTTAGGGTTATGCCCTCTTTAAAAGGGGTTTGGAGACATTTTGGGCTCATTCTACATCTTGATTCTTGCTAATTTTCTTGTTGTTCTTCAGAGGCTGCCAAACCTGTGGAGAAGGAGACCCAAGAACGGGAGTTTGCAGGTTTCTAGGAAGGCTAAGGATGAGATTTTGAAGCCATTCCATGTGCATGCTCATACAGAGTTTGCCTTTGTGCTGAATAGTGCCGATTTGAGTGTTTTCGGGGTTGTTTTTGGTTTGAGTTTGGGTTTTTAGTTGAGTGTTTCATATTAGTTTGGTTTGCTGCTGTATTTCAGACTTTATAATGTTAAAATAGAGCTGAATATATTTATTGGGTCATGATTACATTTTTGAGATAGTTTATGAGTGTTTTGTGGTGTTTTCGAGCATTTTTTGTGTTAATTTTGGGAGCCCGATTGAGCATAGTTTGCCCAACATTTATGAGCTGTTGTGTAAAGGCTACACAAATCTAGAAATGTCATTTTTTAGGCTGTTATGCTGCTAAAATTTCTATAAAAATGTCCATTTTTAGATTTATTAATAATTTGTGAAGTTGTGAAGTTTTTGGCACTAATTTGGACATACCCGATTTGAGTTTTATTGGGAAATTGGCAGATCTTTGTAATATTGGTTGTTTGATTTTAAAGTTCTTATTTGAGGCTGAAAATATCATAAAAAATCAGTAAAGGGACATTACATCTATCTAACAATTCCAATATTATCTTCTTCTCTATCAAAATTATAATCTACCATCATTTTTGTTGGATAAAATTGTCTAATTATTTGTTGTCTTTGATGTTACAAAAATGTCATATTAGTTGGTAGATAATTCTTACCAAGCTCAATTGGTCAGCAAGGCAATTTTCTATGTCTACTGAGCATTCCTAGAAATTACTTTGTGTAGACAGTGTCTACCAAGGCCACTCATGCATCAAAGGAAACTATGGTAGAAAGTAGTGTTAACCGAGCTCACATGGTTAATGAAGGAAAGTTGGTCAGAGGTTAGTGTTTATTGAGTTCACTTGGTTGCAAAAATTTTTTGTAGGTTTGCAATGTTAACCAAGCTTTTGTTGATTAACATAGGTAATCATTTCAGGATTAGTGTTTACCGAGCAAGGTTAGCCAATGAAGGATTTTGTTTAATTATTTTAAGTGTTGATTCTAGCCAACTAAGGTAATGATTATTGGTAATTTTGAGTTGTAAATGAGTTGACTTGATAATTTGTATGGTATATATGAAAGGTAAAGTTGAGAATCTAAAGTATGAGTGAGTATGTAAGTGTCTTGATTGTTTGAGAAGGAAAGTGTGAGTGAATTTGAAAGATGGTCAAATATCCTTGAGGAAAAAAAAAGTTATATTTGATCAGGAAGGATCTAGCATGGAGCAGAACAGAGATCTAAAATTAGCAAATTTAGTTAAATCTCATTTAGGTCATTTCATTGTTACTTTCTTACCATTGTAGTGATGATTCCAAAATCTCTTAGCAGATTTGGTTTAATAGCTAGTTGTAAATCCTCTAACAAGGTGACAGTTCCATTGAATTGTTTTAAGACCTCTTGCAAGGCCACTCCTAACAGGGTGATTAAATATTTTAACAAGGTCACACCTAACAATGTGTTTTGTAACCTTTAACCAAGTTGGCTCCTAATAGGGCTCACTTTAGAAGAGTAAAAATTAGTAGTTAGTTACTTGGTGGTTTTTTCCATATTGTGTTTCCACATTAAATCTAGTGTCTCATGTGTTCATGTTATTTCTTTTATTCTTGCATGTTAATCACTATGAATGTTTAAGATTTGTTAAAGTTAACATACACTGCATTTATTGAGTTACAACATTTTAAGTATGTTTACTGAGTGACAGTAGTAATCAATTTTATCAGACATCTAAGGGATTTGTGGATTTATTTTTGTGGTAATTGATTCACCCCCCCTCAGTTACTCCATCTATATTTCCAACAATTCATATCGAAGCTTTTGGTACTTGTAGGAAAGGTTTCAAGGACCTAAGCTAAAGATCAGGATGTCTTACAAGAGAGAAATTCCAAGGCTTAACAGACATAACTCTTCAACATGGTAGGGTCTCATGAGACTTCATCTGGCTTCCATTGGTGATTAAGGATTGAAATATCTTGATGAAGAGTACACAACTCCTTCTAGTACATTTTCTGTTGGTGACATTGCTGAGAAGAAGACTCATAACACCATGATGATAGATATTGCATCTGCTCTAAGCTATGAGGAATTTGATGATATCAAGGACTACAAAAATACATTTGAAATGTGGAACAAGCTAAAAGATATCTATGGGGGTGATGACAATGTGAGGAGACTCAAAGCAAAAAGTCTTAGAGGACAATTTGATTTGGTGAGAATGAGAGAGGCTGAAAACATTGCCAAATATGTTGAAAGGATCAAAGAAAGTGTGAGTGCAATTAAAGCTTCTGGAGGAGATATCAAGGAGGAAATAGTTGTAAGTAAATTTTTTAGAACATTTCTTCCCATTTATGCAATTAGAGTATCTGTAATTCAAGAAAGAAGATGTGAGACAAATCATAAGATAACTTTGGATACCCTGGTAGGAAGATTGATAGCCTTTGAGCTAGATAACTATGACACTTATGTTCCAGCTTCCAAGAATATTGAATCTGCATTTGAAGCTAAGCTTTCACTTAAAGAAAAATGCAAGAAAATAAAGGACAGTCAGTCAAAAAGTGAAGAAGAATTAGAGGAAAGTTTTGACAATGATCTTGAAGTTGTTGAAGGTCTATTTGCAAGGAAATATTCTAGAGGCAAAGGAAAATACAAAGGTAAAGTTCCCCTAATCTATTTTTCATGTGAAGAAATTGGTCACATTACTACTAGGTGCCCAAACAAATAAAGAAAGGATGAGAAGAAAGGTCACAAGTGCAATGGTAAGAAGGATTTCAAATCATTCAAGGACAAAGGTAAGAAAACAAGTTTTATGGCTAAGGATTCTGATAATAGTGAAGATGAAATAGTTTACATTGCTATGAAAGATGGATTTGATGATGAAGAGGAAGATAAGATGGCACTTGTCTCTCATGTGAGCAAGAATGATACATGGATCATAGATAGTGGATGTTCACATCATATGACTGGTGACAAAAAAAAGTTTGAACACTTTGAAGACTATGATGGTGGTAGTGTAAGGTTTGGAAACAATGAATCTTGTTGTATAAAAGGAAGACGTCAAATCTCATTAACCAAATACCTTGTATCTGATAGTGTCTATTGGGTTGAAGTACTAAAGCATAATCTGTTGAGTGTGGCACAACTAACCAACATTGGATTCAAGGTGGAATTCATGCATGGCAAGGAAAGACTACTGGATGGAAAAGGAAAACTGATTGGATTAGGCAAATAAACAAAAGCTAACTTATTTTATCTTGATCTTGGTGAGTGTTCATGTTTTATTGCTCAAGTTGAAGAAAGTTGGTTATGGCACAAAAGGTTATGTCATGTAAATTTAGATAACATGGTGAAAATAAGAAAATTTAGGAAATTAAGAGGCATTCCTAGTTTAAAGAAACTTAATGTTGGTTTATGTGAGAATTGTCGGATTAGAAAAATGGGAAAGACTAGTTTTAAAAGAAAAAACTACCAGTAGAATTGTCGGATTAGAAAAATGGGAAAGACTAGTTTTAAAAGAAAAAACTACCAGTCTGAAGGTATTTTGAAAATTGTGCATACTAGTTTGTGTGGACCTATTGGAATTGAGAGCTATAGTGGAGAAAAGTTCTTTATTCTTTTTGTTGATGACTACTCTAGAATGATGATTGTTATGTATGTAAGAGAGAAGTTAGAAGAATTTGAGAAATTCAAGTGGTATTTGCAAGAGTAGAGAAGAAAATAGGGAAAAGATTGAAATGCTTGAGATCAGACAGAGGTGGTGAATTCATCTCTAATGAGTTCAATAACTTTTGCATTGAAAGAGGAATCAAAAGACAAGTATCAGTCCCTAGAACTCCTGGGAAGAATGGAATGTAAGGAAACTTGGCAATAAAGAATATAACCATTTCCACATAACCCATAATAGATCTGAAATAAACACGGAATTATAATCCACATGCAAGAGAATAGACAACATACCCACAAAATTGTGACACAAGATATACCCTGGGAAACCCTCATTGAGGGAAAAAACCCAGCCTCCAAAAGCATCCATCACCATGTATTATTCAACAAAAAATACCATTGCCATACAACCATGGAAGCCTTCATGGCCATAGCCACAACCGAGAAAACTATGTGAACAAGCATGAATTCACACATCCCATGCCATGCTTCCAACCTTCACAAATGCTCCCTTGGCTAACCTGTCAAGCCTTGTCCCACTTGACTCTTTCCTTTTGTCTTCTCCTTGTCACTCTCTCTCACTCTACAACAACTACCCTTGTGGCTGCTTATATAGTAGCAAGTCCCACAAAACCACTAAGTGGTATTACATAAACCATGTGCTAAAACCATGTACTACCTAACCCACTGACCCCACATTTAATATTGGGCATTTAATTCTTTTCCTCAATATTAAATAATTACATGAAATATTATCACAACGTTACAATACAACTCATCAAGAATATTTCATGGGAATCTTTACATGTTGCACATCCATCTAGGAACAATATTACATAATAAAATAAAATAATAAAATAACAATATTATGCAATGTGTGCAACACCCATTATCTCAACAATCTCCCACTTGTATACATTGCATAGGATCAATTCGTAGCCACATAAATGAACAAGGGAACAATCCCTCCCAGCACATCCACCATCATGGATCAAAATACACCAAGTGCTCCATCTTGGTACCCGCAAAAAAATCAAAGTATCCAACATCTCAAACATGAATGATCTCACCTCCTATTATGCCACTCCCACTAGACATACATAGAATCCATCCAAAGAGAAAACCACCCAACCTGTCGCATTAGAAGATCATAAAATTTTGTACCAACTAAAATTCCAAGCACAAAAAAACTTGATCCAAAGGTAATCACATGTATCTGTAGTTGTCAAAATATCCATAGTTGAAATAGCACCCACAGCAAAGTGCCAAACCCATCCAACTATCCATACCTCAAAAGGTATAACAAGTGAATCTCATATCACCGACATATCCAATCTATAACTTGCAATCACAAGCCTCAAGAGCAATACCTACCACATATATACCAAGAAGCTCCCATTGCAAAAGATAATGTCAAATCTATAACCAATCCACTTAAAACATCTCAAAGAAGTGAATCCATGTAGCATCAAGGACATCCACAATACATAAATTGATATCCTGCAAGAATAACTTGCATAACAAGTCTCCAATGCTCTCCCAAGTTCACCATAACCAATAGAGGAAAGAGATAAAGGAATAACCATGTCATCTCTCACATGACATACATGAGCACAAACCAGTGATCACAATCTCTAACCAATCTCAAACCAATGTAGGCAAAACTGAACATCCAGGAAGATAACCAAGACTAGAGAAACCATGCAAATCATAACCTGTATCATGTCCTTCTACACACACCTCTAGATGTAAACTGTGCAAGTATGATCTCCTCCATAAAACCCCAACAAGAAGCCTCAACAACACCCAAACCATACCATATAACTAATCATGGATGTAAGCCTCTCACAAGAAGATCAAACTCAATAAAACAATTCCTAAACCAAGGAATAACCATTCCTAATCCAAAGAAAATGCCCAATATAAAACCATCTCCCAAACTCAACCAGCATAAAAACATATGCACATGGAGATAACCAATGCTTAACCATCTCTCAAATGAACCCTCTAGAACTAACACATGTACCATAGCTCAAGATCCATATCCATGAAAGACAAGCATAAATATAATGCAACTAAGAGAAAAAAAATGGGCTATACCTCTCAAGCAACAAACCGCTGAGTAGACCAAGAGTGGGGAATGAGAATGCTCATCAAGATACCTAAGTCTCCAACCAAGACTCATCTAAGAACAATCTCCTCTCAAGTCCATATCAGGTGACTACCCCTCGGACTTCCTGCTGAAACCATCAATTGTCCCAACAAATACTTCTCTAATCCAAGAGAAATTAGCATCACCACCATCTCTAAGTATCCATGAGCACCTGTAACCAATCAATCCATGCCAACTCCAAATGAAACATAGCAATATCATGAAGTATCCATCTTATGATCAGTGTACTCAATACCAAGAAACTAAACCAAGATCAATGTCAAAGTTCCAACCATGGCCTTAGGAACATAAACATGACAACATGATCTTACCATCTCAACTAAAGAGATAACATGCTCCATATGAACATACCATAACATGTCACAACTCTAAACGCGTATCAAGAGTATACCATGACATAATAATGAAACCATCCTCATACCAAGGATAACATGCCAAATAAAAGCATAAACCACACCTTTGCCAAGAACCCTGTGAGTCTTCAAGATGCAACCATCTCCACACACCATGAAGAAAACCATCTCCATATACCAGGAAGAACCATCTCCACATACCATGAAGATAACCAAGAACTCCATGAGTCCTCAAGATCTAACCATCTTCACAAACCATGAAGATAACAAGTGCACCATGTAAATGTCAAAGACGCTTCTACAGCAACAGGATCTAAGAAAAACCTCTAACATCTACAAACACTCAATAAATATATCAATGCCAACAACTCCCACTCAACCATGGTACAAAGTCACCTATGGCATCATAAAATCCATCCTCTCCAAACCAAGAAGATATAAACCAAACCAGGAACTAATCTTGGACTATCACCCCATTACTATCATAAGCTCCCACTAAATCGTGTATCCAAGCTATCCATGACATCATGATGAAAACCCATCCTCTAATCATGAGAATCAACCAAGGCATCAAACTATCAAAAAACTCAAAGTGCACATCATGAGCTCCTCAAAAGAAACTAAATAACTATGATCCTCAACCAAGAAGATATACCACCAAAACTGAATCAGAAATCCAAGCTAATGAACATCAAGAATGTACCTGTATATCCAATCATGTCATGCCAAAATTCATGGCACCATGATCATATCCATGAACCGAGTATCTGGCTCTCAAAGTGTCCAACCTGTCAGCATAAAATAGTCAACCACAATCCTCCACCATGACTGTACCTGGTAACAACATCTCATCCCTTCTACATGAAGAAAATAGTAAATCATGTGACTTAGGGCATAGACAACCCAAATCCAAGCCACCAATCTGAATATGCATCAATAATGAAAGATCAATGGGCAAAGACAACCCATAACCAAGCTATAAATGCAACCTGTAAGTATAGACCGCTTACAACACTGCACAACTTGTAGACCCAACAAGTCATCATGCATATCCAAACCTAACACTGATAACCATATCATCATGAGACCAATCTGAAATATGAACTAAGTATACAATGACATCAAATCTTAAATTTCCAATGCCATAAACTCACAATGTTACCATAGTCAAAATATACCTATAAACTGTTCAGATAAATATATCAACAAATAAATCATGCCAAACCTGCACCAAATCTGAACCAATGTGTAGAGCTCTCCAAGAGCTTTTCATTGAC
Source organism: Cupressus sempervirens (assembly GCA_028749045.1). NCBI lineage: Eukaryota > Viridiplantae > Streptophyta > Pinopsida > Cupressales > Cupressaceae > Cupressus > Cupressus sempervirens. The sequence continues at coordinate 222,799,806 of CM053783.1, forward strand.
TACTCGAAGTCCAAAATTTGACTCCGTATGCCCAAGTTATGCCCTAATCCATGCTCAAAATAAACAACATCTAAATTTAGGTCTCTCAAAACCTAAAAAAATATCAAAATTAGACAACCAAACCTACACCATGTTGTAGTGCTCTGAATTAGCTTTCCAACGCCTATAAGAACTCTAAAATTTGATATTCTGAGGGAAAGTTATGGCCATTTTACTAAGACAGTCTTTTTACCATTTTCAGTATGATTTTTCATTTTTTATTTTTTCAGTGATGAAAATTTTGACGGGATTAAATTTGACGGCCATCATGGGCTGAAACCAAAAAACTCTTTCATTTCCTCTAAATATGGCCAAACTAGGGCATATTATATATCAAAATTTATGGAAATGGTGACCTGGATCCAATGGTGAGGTCTGTTTTTACCGAGGAGGTCATTTCTGCATGCTACCCCCCAAAACCCTCATTTAAATGAAACATCCAAAAAAATCCTTTTCTCCAACAATTTCACATGCCCAAATTTTTAACATCCCATCATAACAACAAATCCAAAGCCCTCAGATCTGCAATAAATCATTCATATATCTTGCCCTTTTCTTTTATCCTCTCATGCATTCCCATGGATTCAATCTAGGGTTACAAATAATAAAACCATAGCTCTGATACCACTTGTAAGGAAACTTGGCAATAAAGAATATAACCGTTTCCACATAACCCATAATAGATCTAAAATAAACACAGAATTAAAATCCACATGCAAGAGAATAGACAACATACCCACAAAATTGTGACACAAGATATACCCTGGGAAACCCTCATTAAGGGAAAAAATCCAGCCTCCAAAAGCATCCATCACCATGTATTATTCAACAAAAAATACCATTGCCATACAACCATGGAAGCCTTCATGGCCATAGCCACAACCGAGCAAACTATGTGAACAAGCATGAATCCACACATCCCATGCCATGCTTCCAACCTTCACAAATGCTCCCTTGGCTAACCTGTCAAGCCTTGTCCCGCTTGACTCTTTCCTTTTGTCTTCTCCTTGTCACTCTCTCTCACTCTACAACAACTACCCTTGTGGCTGCTTATATAGTATCAAGTCCCACAAAACCACTAAGTGGTATTACATAAACCATGTGCTAAAACCATGTGCTACCTAACCCACTGACCCCACATTTAATATTGGGCATTTAATTCTTTTCCTCAATATTAAATAATTACATGAAATATTATCACAATGTTACAATACAACTCATCAAGAATATTTTATGGGAATCTTTACATGTTGCACGTCCATCTAGGAACAACATTACATAATAAAATAAAATAATAAAATAACAATATTATGCAATGTGTGCAACACCCATTATCTCAACATGGAATAGCTGAAAGGAGGAACAGATCTATGATGGATTGTGCAAGGACTCTAATGATTGAAAAGAATATTTCTATCAAATACTGAAAGAAAGCTATTAGCACTGCAGTCCATACCTTAAATTGAGTATAATTGAAGAAGGACTCATTCAAAACTCCCTATGAGTTATGGTATGTCTGTAAACCCAATGTAAGTTATCTAAAAGTATTTGGAAGTAAATGTTACATCTTGAAAGAGTCTAGAAAATGAAAATTTGATGTGAAAGGTGATGAAGGTATATTTTTATGATATTCTTGCAGGAGTAAGGCATATAGATGTTTGAATTTGTCTACTCACAAAATCATAGAAAGTGCACATGTGAAATTTGATGAGTTTGCAGAAAGGACTAAAGAAGAAAGGAAAAAGGAACTAGAAGATTATAGGAGATTTGTTTACATTGAACCTGATACATTGCCAGACACATCCTTTAATTAGGAGACTTCTACTCCCAAGTCTTCCTCTGTCACCAATATGCAAGAAGTTCAAACCGAGTCACAAGGACCTGAGTCACATTTTGAAGCTACTAATCCAATGCCTATCGAGTTTGAGCAACCAAAATGTAAAGTTGAAGTTCAAGAGGATGATAATGCAATTCATTCAAAAGGAAAGGAACCTATACTGGCCAAGTATGTCAGGAGGCATCATGCACAAGATCATACTATTGGAGATAAATCAGAAGGTACTATGACAAGAAGTAAGCTAAAAGGTACATGTTTACTTGCTAATTTTGAACTTAGAAATGTCGAAGATGCATTGGAAAATGAAAGTTGGATTAAGGCTATGAATAAAGAGATAGGGAAAATAGAGAAGAACAAAACCTAGACTCTTTTACCTAGGCCTAAAGATAAAAATGTGATTGGAACAAAATGGGTATTTAGGAATAAGTTGAATGAAGATGGTAAGGTATCAAGAAAAAAAACTAGATTGGTATGTAAAGGCTACTCTCAAGAAGAAGGAATTGATTATGGTGAGACTTTTCCTCCTGTTGCAAGATTGGGAGGCATCAAGACCTTACTTGCATATGTAGCACATAAATGATTTAAGGTATATCAGACAGATGTTAAATCTACATTTCTCAATGGTAGTCTTGATGAAGAAGTCTACATTAAACAACCTGAAGGTTTTTTTGATCCCAACAAAAGGGACATGGTTTGCAAATTACAAAAATCATTGTATTGTCTAAAACAAGCTCCTAGAGCATGGTATGGGACATTGCATAATTACTTGATTCAGATTGGTTTACAGAGAACTAATGATAATAGTAGTTTGTACATCAAGGAAGGACCAAATAAAAAGATTATTTTGGTAGAGATATTTATGGATGATACTTTATTTATAGGTAATGATGATCTATGCAAAGAATTTTTAGAGAAAATAAACAAAGAGTTTGAAATGTCTATGTTTGGTAAGATTAAGTTCTTTGTTGTTCTTCAGATTTAGCAGAGCAAGAATGGTATCCATATCACTTAGTCTAAGTATATCAAGGAGATACTCAAGAAGTTTGGCATGGAAGATTTAAAACCAATTGGAACCCCCATGTGTACTGGCCTAAAGCTTACCAAAGATGATGATTCAAAAGAGGTAGATAAGACCTTATATAGATCAATGACTAGAAAGTTACAGTATGGAGTTTATACAAGGCCTAATATTGTTCTTGCAGTTGGTATAGTGGCAAGATTCTTGGCAAAATCTAAAGAAAATCATATGATGGCAATCAAAAAGATCTTGAGATATTTGAAAGGCACTAACAATTATGGATTATGGTATAAACTTGGAGGAAATTTGGACTTAAAAGTATTTACTGATGTTGATTGGGTAAGAAACATTGATGACAAAAAGAGTACAAGTGGTGGAGCATTCTTTCTTGGAAAAAGGTTGGTATCTTGGACAAGTAAAAAGAAAAATTGCAAATCCCAATCCATAGTTGAAGCATAATATGTTGTAGTAGCAATGAACTATTATAATATTGTTTGGTTTAAACAATTGCTGGAAGGCATGAAGGTTGAGATCAAAGAACTAGTTGTCATGTTTTGGGATAATACAAGTGCAATTAACATATCAAAGAATCTATTAATGCATTCCAAAACCAAGCACATTGCAATAAAATATCACATTGTCAAAGAATTGGTGTAGGATAAAGAAATCAGATTGAAATATGTTCATACAAAAGAATAGATTGTAGACATATTCACCAATCCATTACCTAAGGATGCATTCTTGTATCTAAGAGGTAAGTTAGGGGTCATTCCCCTATCTGAATCTCACTAGAATAAAGTTTTAGTAATGCATCAACAAGAACCAAGTTGAAGATCTATCAGTTGATGCAACATAGTAAAGAAATCATTATATATGAATCAATACTCAAGGTACATTGCTACTCATTTGGTATGTGTTTTCTTTGGCATGTGTTGTCAAAGAGGGAGAGTTTACTATCATATCTTTTTGAAATTTTTTTGAGGGAGAGTTTACTATCATATCTGTTTCGATGAGAAGCTATGTAATTCATTCACAGAGGGAGATTACTCTATTAGAGATGTTTTTGGCATAAAATCTAAGAGGGAGAAAATTTTTGTCAAAGAAAGACTTTTTTTCAAATTTCATTGTGCTATGACATGTTGTGTTTTCATCAATGCCAAAGAGGGAGATTGTTGGATACAATTGTCTAATTCTTTGATGTTACACAAATGTCATATTAGTTGGTAGATAGTACTTACCGAGCTCAGCTAGTTAGCAAGGCAATTTTTTGTGTGTACCAAGAATTCTTGGAAATTACTCTGCGTAGATAGTGTCTACCATGCTCACTTGGGCATCAAAGGAAATTGTGGCAGAAAGTAGTTTTAATCGAGCTCACATGGTTAATGAAAGAAAGTTGGTCAGAGGTTAGTATTTATCGAGTTCACTCAGTTGCCAAAGGATTTTGTAAGTTCGCAGTGTTAACCAAGCTTCTATTTGTTAACACAAGAAATCATTTAAGGATCAGTGTTTACCAAGCAAGGTTAGCCAATTAAGGATTTGTTGGCATTATATTGTATTTTTTCTTAGTGACAACACTTATTTGATTCTGAATGATTATCGAGCTCATCACTCAGTCTACAGTGTATACCAAGAATTGAGTGGTTACCTTGTAGGTTCATCACTAAGTAGTTCACACTGAGCATTCCTATAGCTAACGAGTCAGTGTGCAATCCAACAGTTCACACCAAGCATTCCTAAAGCTTTCGAGTGAGTGTGTAGTCTAGCAGTGTCTACCGAGCCTATAGTGGTCACTGAGCTTCACAGTGTATACTGAGTGAAAGCAAGGTAAATGAAGGATTCAATTTTTATCGAGTGACACTCTATCTACCGAGTCTCCAATCATTATCGAGTTCCAAGCTATATTGTGTGATTAGTATGGATCGAGCTTCTACTTCTATCGAGCGCATGACGATGCCAAGTAATGTAGTGGATGTTGAGTATCAGAAGGTCACCAAGTTAGCTTGAAGAACCTGAGTTTTCTATTGTTAAGTTGACTCAGTAATATTTTGTTTGCTTGTGTTTTGGCTAACCTTGCAATTGTAATTATTGGAATGGTATATATGTAATGTATTATATCATTTTTAATGTGTATGTGTATATCAAGGAATGGACATGTAATGCTTTCAAGTAGAGTAAATGTGAATCAATAGTAGAGTAGAGTATTCAGCAAGGTCTACAAGGAGCAATAAAGATCCATCAGTCACAAGAGGTGATTTGTACTTCAAGGATCTAATTAGAAATCAAGTTGTAAGTAGATTCACTATTTCATCCTAACACATGAATCAATTTTTTAAATCCTTTAACAACGTAGACTTAAAAATATTTGTATAAATCTCCTAACAGAATGCATTCTTCATTGTATGTTTGTAAGTCCTCTAACAAGGTGGGTCTAGTAGTCCAAATTGCTCTTAACCGGGTAGATCATCAAAAGTGATCAATGTAAGCCCTAATAGGCCAACTTTATACTATAATAGTGAAGTTTTGTGGGTATCATCCCCACCCCAGTTTTACTTTCTATTTGGAAGGTTTTTGGGTCACCAAAATTCTGTGTTCATGTGTTATAAATGTTTATCTTTCTCATGCATATAGTAGATTAGATGAATGAATGATGAATGGATTAAGTACTGAACTGATTTAAAGTTTTGAGGTTACTAATTCACCCCTCCCCTCTCAGTAACCTAGCTAGTCTTGATTATTTCCAATAGGATTTTGTTTAATTATTTCAAGTATTGATTCTAGTTGACCGAGGTAATGATTATTGGTAATTGTGAGTTGTAAATGAGTTGACTTGATAATTTATATGGTATATATGAAAGGTAAAGTTGAGATTCTAAAGTATGAGCAAGTATGCATGTGTGTTGATTGTTTGAGAAGGAAAGTGTGATAAAATTTGAATGATGGTCAAATATCCTTGAGAAGTAGAAAAGTTATATTTGATCAAGAAGGAACTAGCATGAAGCAAAACATAGATCTATAATCAGTAAATTTAGTTGCATCTCATTCAGGTCATTTCATTGTTACTTTCTTATCATTGTAGCAGTGATTCCAAAATCTCTTAGCTAAGTTGGTTTAATAGCTAGTTGTAAATCCTCTAACAAGGTGATAGTTCCATTGAATTGTTTTAAGACCTTTTGCAAGACCACTCCTAATATGGTGATCAAATCCTCTAACAAGGTCACACCTAATAGTGTGTTTTGTAACCTTTAACCAGATTGGCTCCTAATAGGGCTCACTTCAAAAGAGTAAAAATCAATAGCTAGTTACTTGGTGGTTTTTCCCATATTGGGTTTCTATGTTAAATCTGGTGTCTCATGTGTTAATGTTATTTCTTTGATGCTTGCATGTTAATCACTGTGAATGCTTAAGATCTAATAAAGTTAACATACACTACGTTTATTGAGTTATAGCATTTTAAGTATGTTTACTGAGTGATAGCAATAATCAGTTTTATTAGACATCTAAGGGATCTGTCAATTTGTTTTTGTGGTAACTAATTCACCCCCCACTCTTAGTTACTCCATCTATATCTCTAACAATTTCTTTAGTTCCAAACTTTTCATTAATCCTTACATTTGCACATTCAACTATTATCTTAGTTCTATAGTTGAAATATCTATAAGCCTTGCTTTTCAATGAATACCCAAGAAACATACCTTCATCAATTCTTAGATAAAACTTACTAGTGGCACCATCTCTCTTAATATAACATTTTCTCCAAAAAATTCTGAAATACTTAACTTAGGGTGAATGACCAAACCATAGTTCATAAGGCACTGTGTCCATACTTTTTTTGATTTGTACTATATTCAAAGTATATACTACTATATTGACTACTTCTATCAAAAATGTCTTAGAAACATCATTCTCAAAAAACATTGTTGTTCTTGCTTCCACTACAAGCTTATTTCTTCTCTTAGCAATCCCATTTTTCTGAAGTGTTCTAGGTGCACATAGCTTCCTTTTTATTCCATTCTCTTCAAAAATTTGTTTAAAGTCCCTAGAGGTGAATTCTCCTCCTCTATCAGATCTCAAAAACTTAATATTAACACTAGATTCATTCTCAAATTTTTTCTTAACTATCTTAACGTTCTCAAAAGATTCATATTTCTCTTTAAGAAATGATACACACATCATTCTAGTGAAATCATCAACAAAAATCATAAAATACCTTTCACCATAGAATCCTCTTTTTCTAGGAGAACTTAGATCTATGTGAATAATATCCAACTTCTCTATGGTAGTGAACTTCTTGCTAAGAAATGATACTTTCTTCTACGAAGCTAAAATACATTCCTTACACATAACATTTGTAGGCTTAACAATCTTAGGCAAGTCTTTGACTGCAAAGGTGATATTGACTTTCACAGTATTATCAAAGTTTATGTGGCATAATCTTCTATTCAACAATCAACCATTATCTACTTTAGCTACCAAACATGTCATTTCATTAGGATTCAACTGACATGCATTACCTTTGGATCTAGTGCTAGTTCAAATCATCTTACCATCTTTGTCTTTAATAATGTCGGTCTTCGTAGTGAACTACAACATATAACATTTTTCCACCAACTGTCAAACACTCAACAAGTTATTCTTCAATCCATAAACAAAATAGACATCATTAGTGTTAGTTTTACCATCAATAGTAATGGATCAAATTCTTTTTATATGATTGGCTACATTGTTACAAACTCTAACAATACCTCCATCATGATTCTTGAACTTAACAAACTTATTCATATCACTAGTCATGTGATGTGAACAACCATTTTCAATTATCCAATCAAACTTATTTTTCACTTGGGTAACTAGAGCTCTTTCATCTTTAATTTTTCTATCAAGATCATCTTCCTTGATAGCCACAAATCCTAAGGCATCATCACTTTCACTTTGACCTTTCTCACCAGATTCTTCGTCTTCATTTGCATACAAACAATCTCTATCTCTATCTCTTATAGGGTTAAATTTTCCTTTTTACTTTTTCTTTCTTTTAGGACATTTAGATTCATTCATTATGAGTTCAATATTTAAAGATCTTACCATCTTTTTCACTTCTTACTAGAAGGGTTTTTCCTTCTGCAGTCTTCTTGTCTTGATCATCTCTACCGCTACTAGCAAAATCTCATTGAGTTCTTACACTCCTTGTTAGATTAGGTCAAATCATTAGGGAACTAAAAGCTATTTTGATTCTTGAAAAATCACTAGACTATCTCAAATCTACCTATGATCCCAATCTTCCAAGCAATGTTTACTTTGTAAAATCCTCAGTGTAGGGAATAACTAGCTGAATCATTTGAGCTATCAACTTGAAATGTTTTATCAAACTTTTTAAGATCTTCCATATGAATTCATAATCTTCCTTTGTTCCATCATAAGACTAAATTCCTACAACCATTTCTAATATTTTTCCAGTATAACTTCTTATAAATTCATTTTTCATCATTCTAGCATCTTGAAATGCACATATCCAATTCTATAATCTCATTCTCTTTGTATGATCATCAACTTGAAAAGTAGATTCTAATTCTTTCCAAATTTCATAAGATGTTTCAAGTGACTTTACCTAACTATACTCATTCCTTGGAAGATCTATTAGTATAAATTCTCTTGCTCTCATGTTACACATGAATAGATCTCTCTCTTCTTCACTACAACCTTCTAGCTTTGCTTCTTCAACAATTATCTTCTTACTCTTTGACAAGATCCAATATCCTATATCCATGCACAATATATGATTCTCCATCTTCACCTTCCAACTATCATGGTTAGCCCCATAAAATCTAGGACTATCCTTTCTGAAAGGATTCACCATCAATCTCCCAAAGGTGAGGCTCTGATACCAATTGTTAGAAAATATAGTCCATTGGTATAACTTAGAAGGGGTGGGGGTGAATAATTTATCAAAATAATATAACAATTATCAAACTTAAATAATCTTAACCATATGAGTAATATAAAATGAAGATAGTTGGACCCACTACTCAAATAGCTTCAAGGGAAAGACCAAAAAACCCCTATCCAAACAATCTCTATACTATTCCTTGTAAAATAATATAATGGCACTGTACTATTTCTTCCTCTTTCTCTATCATGTCAACCAAACCTCTACTCCTTTTGATCTTATAATCTAGATCATTAATATCACATCTAATAATCCCTTGGATCAATTATATGCATTCAGTAAGAATTTGCTCCTTTTCACACTTCATACTTCTTACAATGATCACAATACTTGAACACTCTTTTTCACAATCAATGAAAACATATTTCTTTTGTACCATATCTCCATAATAATTCCTTGAGTCAGCCTTGAGGCTTTCCCAATTAATTATAATAAGATAATCAATTAATTACAATTACAATATTACTATTGGCTTATAGTCTACACAAAGCTTCACATTTATGATACTATGGCTTGAGCACTCACTAACATCATCAAAAAATTGTCATATGTCGTTACCTTGTTGTGGATCTCTTCATTACATCTCATATGTAAGATAACCAAAAAATATCAGGAACTACTTTCCCAATACCCTGTCTCTAAACTACACTCTACAAATTAGTTACATCTTTTGTACATCTCTAACTCAAACTCTACACACTTGACCATGTCATCATAACATTGTGCCAAATATGTCCATAACTACACATCACTAGATAATAAAACCATTATCCTTATCATCAAGATCTCTATCTTCTAGTTAGCTAGTCTTTACAGAAACCATGCTATGTTGACATTAATGACAAATACAGTTGTTAATACACCATGTCAATACTCTCCAATACTCAGGACACTCCATCAATGTAGTATCATCAGTATTCATGCTAACATGTGCTAGGTGCATTACTAATCCCAAAGAACATGACCAACCATTCATATAAGCCCATAAAAGTTTTAATTTTTTTTTTCTAGTCATCACCCTCCTTAATTTTAATTTGGTGATACCCACATTTTAAATCTATCTTTGCCAAGTGTCTTGCACCTCCTGTACAGTCCATAAGGTCTTCAATTCAAGGAATAGGAAATATATATCTAATAGTTATCCTATGTATTAATTTTTAATAAGTGCATAATCTCCACTTACCTCACTTTTTAGAGGATAGCACCAATGGTAATGAACATGGGATAATGCTCTTTCTGATCAACCATTGATTAAGAACTCTTTCTCTTATCCTACAATCTCCTTTCTTTTCTCTGGGGTAATTTGGTAAGAAGATTTATTTAGAAAATATGCTTTTGGTATGAAGTCAATTTGATGACTTATTTTCCTCTTAGGTTGTAGGATTGCTACACTAATATCACTCACTATCTCCTTGAAATTATCAAGCATCTATTTCACCTCCATTGATATGGGTTCCATCTTAGATTTTTCTTCCTCTTTGGGTTTCACCACTATGGAAAACCTAATCTCATCTTCCTCCTTCTTGAGGTTACTCAATAATTATTTCCCACTAACGAATAATACATTAGGTGTTAATTTCTTTTCCTTCTTCATCATCTTATAGGAATGTGATGTGATAGGTAACTCTATTTTTCTTGAAAGAAAAAGATTTCTTCTATCCATTATGTATGGTTGATGTAGACAAAACTACATGAAAAGTGGTTTCTTTGTTATCCCTCAGCCACTTCTACAAAAGAGGAATTAGGTTTCCTCTAATTCTATATGGCTTCAAGGGTCTCTAACTCAACCCCCTCAATAATTCATATCTTCTTGCACAACTATCAATAATCTATTTAACACTCTCAAGCTCTACCCTTTTAGGGCATTAGGGACTCTAGCCTTCAAAGTTTTTACGTGGTGAAAAATCCTTTTGGTCTTCTCACCAACTCTCCCAATCACTTAAAGTAATATCCTAGACACTCAATTTGGTTGTTCCAACAACTTGTTTGATCCCCAACTTCTCACAATGCTCCAAACCCAATTTGGGCTAGTACATCAATTAGGCCTTCCTAATTGATTTTTCCTACCTAAATCCAAAAAATTCCAAAAGAAGAACACAAAAAAATATATTTAAAAATACCCTTTTTACTTTTTATTCTAAGAGATCAAGGCTTGAATCTACTCCAACATTCCCTAACCCTTGTACACAAACCTAATAGGCCTAATTAGGCTTAGTTTACAAATAAAGTATACACAAATGGGTACATGAGACCAATATAGCCCCTTGAATATGTTCCTCAACAAAAATTAACACTAACTACCATATTTAATGTCCTACTAACATGGTTTAATCATTCAAATGCTTCTTGTTGCATTTCCTAAGGTCAAATACTTAGAGATATTTGACCTAGGGCTGATTAGGAAAAATAGCAATCCATTGAATCCAACCTCCAAACTATGGAATCTATTATTAAAACATCCCAACTTTCTTTCCCTAAATGGTTGTTGAATTCCATCTCTAGAAAGGTAAGTTAGGCCCCCATCTTGGTTATCCATTCCAAATGGTGAGGGTTTAGTTGGCGTCTAAACCAAATGGATATAAATTTTGATAGATGTGTCAAAATAGTGTAAAATGAATTTCCTTAGTTACCTAGTTCATTCCTCAACCAAATCATGTACTATGATGAGAATTGCCAATCTGTACAGGTCTGTACATCACTAAGAAACAATAAAATTTCAAGTAGAACTCAGTTTTATTGCTCTCTAAAACTCCAAATCATTACAATGTATTTTTCTCTATTTTGAGAGGTGTTCAAAATTCATAAATAGGCATTCCCTAATGATCACAGTAGACTAAGGCCATTCATAATCACTTTTTGAAAAATTCATTAGTGCAAAATTAAAAACTTTTTACATTTTTCACTTGATCCTCAAGACCCTTTCATCAATTTGGATGAGTCTGAAATGACTTCATAAACCTATATAAATTTATTCTAACCAACATTATTAAAAAATTCTTGAAATCCTATGATGACTGAAGGTGATCCATGGTTTATAATGCACCAATAGATACCTTAGCCTTACAAATTTGGGTTTTCCAGACATGTAGCATATTATCTAATACTTTATCCTATGAACTTATAGAGAAGCTTCTCATATTATTTATTTGGTTCTTTGCACCACACTCACCTAGTCAAATTAAACTCAAGTCTCTTGAGTTGGGATATCTGTTGGCGCTAAAAATTGCATGGTCAATTTTGAGCCCTGTTGAGGAAAATTAGCCCTATAAATGCTTTTAAATGAGATTGTACCCGGCTGTACCTTTGAACCCTATGAGGTGTTTTATGCTTCTAGCACTTTTCATTCAGCATGCCTAAGTGTTTCGTGAAGTTAAATTGAGTTTCTGAGTCATTTGACGAAGTCCTGTTTCAAGCATTTGTCAAATTTGCAATTCTGCCCTAATGTCAAACAACGACAGGAGGCTGTGTTTGCCAATGAATATCTTGCACCCAAATTTGCATCATGACTTGCCACTTTGGGAGTGTCTAATGTCCATACCCGAGAACCTATGTTCCAGATTTTGAGTCATTTTGAGTCGGTTTGACTAGGTTTTGAACCCCTCAAAGTTGGTCAATCGTTGTTTTCATGCTTTTACACTTTGCACACAGTTCTGGGAAGCCCTGTTTGACATGTTGTAACTTTTGACAAGTTGACCCAAATGTTGAAATTCCTTTTGTGTTGCATTTTAGATATCAGAGACTTGTCATGTTTCAAGTTTCAACCCTTGACGAATCCGTTTGATCAGTTTTCAAACGCAATTCCAAATGGAATTTCTAACTTTTATTGGTGTTAGCATTTGCAGATTGATTGGAACCCCTGTTCGTGACATCGTATCTCTTGATCCGTGATAGATGAGATCAAATGGTTTGTTTCCCTATGTTCTATACTGAAAATACTCCAAGTGTGTCAGTTTTCAAATCTTGACGAATCTGTTTGCACACTTTTCCAGGGTCATTCCGTTTGTAAAAATTGTTATGTTGTCATCGTTTCCTGTCCTAAAAATCCAGGTAGCCAATTTTAGACGCTTGCCAAATGTACCCAGTTATTCGTCATGAGCCTAAATCATAGATCCATAATGTCCTCATGACAGAGAATCACTGCCCCAGTTTCCAGATCCCCAAGTGCCCATTTGTCCAGTTTTCCAGGCCATTTCCAAATGCACTTTCCAGTTTTCTAACATGTTTATCTGCAGGTAAATTTAAGTTGGCAACTTCGGAGGTCAATATTTCTTGATCCTAATGTCGTCCTGCAACGAGATCTTGCAGGCCTATTGAACATGTCAGAGAGAACAGAGACCCTAAGTTTCAGAGTTTGGTCAGTTGTTCGGGTCAGTTTTTAAAGGCAGTCAACAAACCTCCTGGCACAAAATTGATAGTTTGCAAATCAGTAATAAAATGAGTTTTAAATGGTCAGTCCGGGATCCAATTTTCTTTCAGTCAGTTTAAGATAAGCAATAGATTAATCTGAGGTTTCAGTTGTTCGAAAGTGAAAATTTTTTGGCTAAACCCATGGTGGGCCCAATTGATTCCATCATACAGAATAGTTCAAAGCAGTAGTGAATGCCTTCGTGTTTAAAGTGATATTGTTCAATGAAGGAATTACATGGGGACGAATGTGAAAAGGTCTATTTTGTGATAGTAACTATGATGGAAGTGATTCCTAGCTACAAATGATCATAAATAAACTTTAAGCTGGCAAAAAAAAAAGCCTAATGGATATGAAACTTGAGGAGTTTTATTTCTATTTTTAAGGGCAGGCATGAACGTATTGGAGTAAAATTTGAAACCAACTGGGGAACACAGTATTGCTAAGAAAGTTATGCATGCAAAGTGGCTGGTTGTGGCACAAAGGAAAGCATTTTTATGTTTGAAGTAAAACTTTTTGTCGAACAGATTTGCATAAAATTTAAACCGAGGTAGCCACACAATGAAAAGAGGAAAACCAAAAGGAAGGTGGAAAGTTTTCAAATATCACTATTAGGGAGGAGGAGATCATAAAGCTTCTTTCCAGCAAGCATGGTACCCTAGAGATCTTGATTGATGTAATTATAGTGGAAAAGAAGTAGGAAAGTAAATTTCAATGGAAAAGGAAATGGGCACAAAAATAGTCAGTCAAGGGAAAGGATTCATAAAGGAATGCCGATCTTAGCACATCAATTTTATCTGAAGAGTGCTTACCTCGACATGAAGTTGAGTTCATTAGTGCATTGCCAGTTCATGAGTATACCCATCCTAAATGGGGCTTATTAAATATTGTTGCAAACTTCCTGATACTTTCTTGAAGCTTGACTTAGGTCCAAAATCGTACATTGCATATGGGACATGTGATGAACTTGGCATAATTGATTTCCACAGTCAAAGAGGGTCGGCACCCATGTTTAAAGAAGCCGCCCTACAAGGAAAGAACCATGTTAATGTTTAGCAAAACATGGGAGGTTCACACCAAATAGAGGAACCCTCGACAACATAAAAGATAGTCAACACATGCTAAACGAGCTGGAAGTGCAGGGGAGCTCAAAATTCATTTAATGAAGATGAAATCGCAGCCCATGGAATGAGTCAGAGTTTCCATGCAAGACACCAAAGAGCAAGTGGCAAGGGAAAGTGTGAAGGGAGCTCATGCAGTCAAGAAGTTCGTAGTAATAACAAGTTGTGCTGTCAAAGAGAATCCACACGCAAAGATTAGAGAGTGCAACATAAGGAAAATGGGGGCGCAGAACCAACATTTTGAGCACAAGCTGGAGTGACAGGAATAAGCCGCCCAGTTTAGAAGAGCCCAGCATATTGAAGAAAGCACTCACGCCAAGATGAAGGAAATCACCATTCAAATCAAAAGCTGTGGCAGAGATCCCCTCCATTGCTCACATCCAAAGAACGAACGCAGTATGGAGGAAGGAGGCGCCATCATATAAGAAGACTCCACACATGCATTTCAACCCAAAAAAGTAGCACGCATTTGAAAGAAACGCCAGCATCACAAAGAAAGTAGGAGTTGATGCCAATCAAAGAGCAACACACATTTCAAATCAGCTCTCATGCCATGTAAACAAACCTGCAGAACCCCCACATGGACAAGAAGAACACACCAAAGACAAGGAAATCTGCCGCCATTGAAGTTAAAATTAAAGCCGTTGTCTTTTTTTTTGCACAGGGCAGAAGTGTTATAAAGTTTTGTCCCACATGTACTGTGGTGGGGAACATTTAGTTCTTCAAATACTCCAACGCCTCTACTTTAACATCTCTTAAGACAAAAAGCCTTTTGTAAAGGCAACCGCGTGCCGTGGACTCCTATCTGACCCAAAAAGGTGATGATGTCAACTAGTTTCAAACAAAGCGTAATTTTGAAGTACCACGCAATTCAAAGGAGGCCAATGACATCAGCAGGAGTGGAGATCGGGAAAATAAGGAATCCGGCTAGTTGCTACCTCGCTAGCCAAAAATTTCTCAGAATTTCGACTAGCGAAGTAGCGAGGTCGCTGGAAAAATGTAAAATTTGGCGAGATCCAAAATGTACCGTGGAGTCCACGTTAGTGCTGTCACCGAATTAGATCATGACAAGTGGCAGCGAGCAAGAGCGGATGTATCAAGTTTAGAGCAGTTGAAGGAGATAGCGACACGTGGCGCATCCAGCGGTCCTCGCTTACTCGCCAAGCGAAAGATGCACGACAATTAACATGGCGAAGTAGCGAGGAGATGACATGTGGCAGATGATGCAGACCATGTAGGCCAATCATAGAGTGACACGTGGCATTTGGTCAACAGAAGTTTGACCCCGGATTCAGAGGATAAGGGAAAATTTCAAAGAAATTAAAAAATAATTTTTAAATTACTTTCTAGTGGCTGTGCATGTTCAAAAATTTTTTAAATTCAAGAGGTCATTTTTACAAAGTTTGAACATTAGAGATTTTAAAATTTTGATTTTTTTAAAAATCTTGAGTTGCAGACCTAAGCTTTTTATAGCCAGAGGGGACATTTTTCAAATGGCAATTTCAGGAGCTTCCGATAACCAAAATATGAAGTGTTATATATCGTCAGAATTGGGAGAAGACAAACTTTCCAAATCTGGAGTCAATTTTTGCACAGGTATCAGTCAGTTTGAGCTACACGAGGTTTTCTATCTGGTACCTAAAGTGTAACCATATTCATACCAGGAAGTTCAGATTTGTTTTTTGTCAAGATAATGACCTGAATATCAGTAGAAGGCAATGGAAATGCAGTTAGGGTTGAATTTGTTCTGATTTACTTAGTAAAAACTCATTTTCACTGGCTTTTTCATGGGGAAATCAGATATTTTGGCAAGTAAAGGGTTTTCATCATTAGGCAAGGATATTTTGCAAGTTTGTTACAGATTAATGATGAAACAAAATTAGATCAGAATGGGAGATGGAAGGAAGAAGTTATTCAGTTACAGAGGATTGAATTTCAAGTGGACACTTGTCATCTTCAGAACAGATCCAGGAATTCTTTCTCTTCTATATCTTTCTTTCTTGCTTCCATCGAAGGGGTTCCAATTTTTGTCACTGAGAAACCAGTTGGTTCCAGTTTCTGGGAAGAAAAAAGTTCATTGCTGTGATACCATTTGGGATCCCAGTTTTTGCACTATGAGACCATTGGTTCCAGTATTTTGACATGTTTCCATGACTGTGACAGCATTTTCTTCAGCAGAACTCTCATGTGAACAACATTGTAGAGATAATATAGATAGTTCTGAGATATGAGGTTGTTTCATGTTTTAATCTTATGCATCTGAATGTATAGTTTCAAGGAAATGAATACATATGAGCAATAATTTCACTAGTTTTGTTTTGGTTCTTGTCTCCTATCTCAGCAATCTATAAGTCTTATGTGGTTTTGGAACAAAGATTTGAGACCCATTTGCATCCCTTTTAGGTTGTATGTTTGATGTATTTTGCTGTTGGACCAAAGAGCCAAGTAAATGCTCAATATGTTTAAACAAGGTTATTGGTTGTTTGAGAAGGATATTTTGTGAGAATGAGACCTGAATGAACACTGATGTCTGAATCACAAGGTGGTTGGATAGATCTGATATCTGGGTATATAAGATATGCCCTGATGTCACAGATGTATGTTTTGAATTCATGGAATTGCCCAATGGATTAAGCACTGATCAGTTATAGGATCACTGATTATACTGTTGCATTTTTGAGGTTTTGTTGAATCAACATCTTTAATCAAATGAATTTCCCTTTCATGTTGAAGAGCTCTAAATAGAATGCCCTCACTTAGCTTATGAATTTCATTGTTTTGCATCTAGCTACTGCAGATATACATTATTTCATAAGTTATTAAGAGAAATAAGGGTTTCTATCTGCTTTGCATTAGATTCAGTGTATGCTTTGACAATTGGTACCATATAAGGAATCTAGAGGTTCACCCGCCTAGGTTTTGTAGAGCCTAAAGTGCAGAAGGAGTATAGCCTTATAGTTGGCCTGGTGTCTGAATGGATGTGTTGATAATGGGAGTTAGCTGCCCCTAGATGCATTTTGTTCTCATCAGGGTAATTGGAAATGGGTAACGTTTTCAAACACCAACAAAATGGCGACTCTGCTGGGGAGTTGCATATAGAAAGAATAAAAATCTCTACCATGAAACAGATTGGATATAGGAAATCTAGAGCAAGATGTGTTCCCTTTTCTTTGCTGAAGTTTCATGTTCCCTAGTTAAGCTTTATTCATGATCAGCAGTAGGTTGTAAAATTGGATGAAAATTATGTTCTATGACTGTCATAGGTCTATCTTCAATCAGTCTAGTTTGCCAATACTGTTGAGAAAGTTTCAGAGTCAAGAATTTGTTTATAAAGTGTAAATTCTTTTCAGGATGTCAGTGATCTGCAAGTTTCTCCTACATTGAAGGTCTGGTTCAGATTTATCAAGTGACAAATTATGTTTTATTTCTCACCAAGTGTGAGTGGCGACTCTCAAATCTCTGTACCAATTTGTTCCTAGTTGATTTCATTGCAAAATTTTGAAGGACTTTCAGTTGTATGGGCAAATCTGAAGCTTTTGGTAATTTCTTGAAAAGGAGTTTCAAATTCTTGATAAGTTTTTAAGTGCTGGTTGCAATCTGCTGTTATAAATAATTGAAATGTTAAAGTAGATCACAGCAATGATTATTCTATTCCTCTTGCAAAGAGGTGGCAACTCTATAAGGTTATGATCAGTGGTGTGAGAAATCCATGTTAGCACTAGGCCAATCAGCAGATCAATGTTTTCATACAGCAACACTTGAGGTATTTTATACTTTCATGCAATTTTCTTTCCCATGAAAGTTAGTTCTACATATGTATTCTCCATCAAGTGAAGTTTGAGCACTAAGAAGAGGAGATTAGTTTTGTGTTTTATACATTTCACTGGATTTGGTTTCAATTGTTGTTTTAAAGTTGTGAAGTGTATTTGAAACATTCATTTGGTAGAGGGTGGTGAAGAATCTGCCGCAAGTTATGAGTTCTAAAAGTATTTAATGGTGAATGAGTCTTGAGTTGAAGAATGTCGAGTTCCATCTCATCTAGTATGCAGCCTTTTAGTGAAGTTCCTAGATCCATCTCTACCAGGAGGTATATGCCATTGAATTTTAATGATATCCATGGTTTCCCAAATACTATGCCTTGTAACCTCAGACAGTATTTGCCTAAGTTTGGTGGAAACCATGAAAATTCAGCCAGTCATCATGTTCAGCTTTTTAGTGACTTGGTTGGTGATTTTGAAATTGCTCATGAAGACATTCAGATGAAATTATTTGTTCAGACTTTAGAAAATGATGCTAGGGACTGGTTTTCTTTTTTACCAGCATGTTCAATTTCATCTTGTGATGAATTAATGTCAGCCTTCATGATGCAGTTCGAGGAAAGAGTAAGCATCTCTGAATATTTTGATAACTTTTTGAAAATTGAAATCAGGAATGGTGAGTTAGTTCCTGAATTTAATATCAGATTTGCAAAGATTTTGAGTGAATTTCCTGAAAGTTACAAGCCGGATGATCAAATGTGTTTAGTGGTTTATCTCGGTGCATTTGATAGGAAGATGAACTATCTGTTGAGAGATAAAAGACCCAAGACTTTGCATCAGGCATTCATGACAGCTATAGAGATTGAGAATAACATAAAATATGGCTTAACCCGGAGTCACTTCTCTAGAAATATTGGCTGACAATATGAGGTGCAAAGCACAAGCCAATGTCATAAGGAGTGTTTGATTTCAGATCAGCAAATAAGCACTCATGCTGTTGTAAATAGTTTTGTTGAAGCCTCAGAAATAAAAACATGTTCCATTCATGCTAAAGTAAATGCACATGTTTATGGTATTACAACAGCGAATGATAGAATTGATTCATTTGATGAGTCATCCATGCAAGATATAAATCCGGCCATTCATTTTCCCATTGATAATTTGCATTGTGTTGAAAACATAATAAATCAGGAAGAGGAAAGGTATTCATCTCAGTATGAGGAGGAAGAAACCAGAAGTGATCTATCAAGTGATAAAGGTGAAATTGTTGATCTGACATGTCATGGCAAGATGACACAATATAAAGAATGTAAATCATATGTATCTCAGTCAAAGTCAGAAGAACTAAGCTCATATGTTGATAATGTTTCAGCGGTAGAGATGCATTCTCTTGACCAACAGGATAGGCAAGAAATGAATTATCTCATTGAGAGATTGCATCATGTTGAGAACGTTATTAAATCTGAAGTTGAAAGACAATCATATCAATGTGAGTATGATAAAGCTGAGAGTCATTTTCCAAGTGATAATTATGTTGCTGATCCAATATATTATCAAGAGGTGTCATATGAAGCTGATGATGAGAGTTATTACTCAAGTCAAGAAGAGGATAGTGCTAGTATGTGTCCGTCTTCATGTGAATTAGATGCTGATTGGGAAGAAGAGAGCAATGATGGAAGTGAGTGTTCTCTCGCTAATAAAGGTACGAATGCTGTTTCTAAATCTGAAAGTGAGTTTCCATATCAGAATTGTGTAAACTAGTTTGAGATTGAAAGTTATGAAGAAAATGTGTCTACAAAATATGAAGACAAAGAGGTTATCCATAAAGACGTATTACCTAATTGTGTAGAAGAGTGTCTTGAGGATGAGTGTAATGATGATCGATACGTGATTGACTCTAAGATTAATGCATCAGCACCTATTGGTAAGATAAATGATGATTTTCTTGCAAGACATTTGAATCACCTATATGGAGACAATGAAAGTAAGTTTGATCTATATTCTACATGCTTCGTTGACGGAGTGGATGTTGAGTCTTCATATGATTCTGATTTTTCTTCTTCATATGCTACAAGTGTCCATGAAAGTGATGTTAGAAATGATTTTAAAGTTTTCACTAATCCATTATATGGTGAGGACTTTGATGTTGATCAGCACATTACTTGTACTAATCTCTACAAAGACGCTTTGCATGGAGTTATCAATCCTCTTTTTGAAGAACACATGGACAGTTCAGATTTAGAAGAGAATAAGTTTAATGATGATACTTTGTCTTACTGTTGTAAGAGGTCAAACTGTTCTTCTTCCAAATATGATAGTGAATATGATCATGATGTTGCATCTGATTATGATAACAAGGTGTTTAATAAGACGGTTATTGAAAATCTACCTATACCTTGCAATGAGATTCATGATGAACACTCCGATGTGAAGACTAATTTGTTTTCTGATTGTGAAGAACTATTTGAAGATTGTGGATTAGCTTTAGATTCTGACATTGATGATATATGTGAGTACAAGTCAGAATGTTCATTTGAATATCATCCGGTTATGCATAAGGAAACATATTTTCAAGGTATGGGTGATCCTTTTCCCCAAGTTGAATATGATGCATTCATATTCAAAATTGATAGCATGCACGAGTCATTTGTTAGAGAAGGTTTTCAGTTTCAGTCTGATATTTTTGAGCATGCTGATCAGAACTTTCATAATGAGCTAACGGTTGAAGATGAATATAGTTTTTATATGCATTATGGAAGTAAGAGTGCTGATTTTGTTTTGCCAAGAGATTTTTTATATGATGATAATATGATTGGTGAAACTAATAGGAGAAGAAAATTCAGTTTACCTCATGAAAGTTCAGATGAGAACCATGTTTATGACAGAGGTAAACAATTTTGCTGAAGTTCGGTGGCCCGGGGCCATCGTGTGTACATAGTCTTAGTAGTTGTAGTTGTTTCCTTGCTTTCAATAAGCTGTTCAAGAGAAGTTTTGAAGTTTTTGGGAATGGTCTTCTTCCTCCAGAGATCTGAATCCTTGCCATGCCCGCAAGGGACATGCATCCCCAGACAGAGCCACTGTTGGCACTAAAAATTGCATGGTCAATTTTGAGCCCTGTTGAGGAAAATTAGCCCTATAAATGCTTTTAAATGAGATTGTACCCAGCTTTACCTTTGAACCCTATGAGGTGTTTTATGCTTCTAGCACTTTTCATTCAGCATGCCTAAGTGTTTCGTGAAGTTAAATTGAGTTTCTGAGTCATTTGACGAAGTCCTGTTTCAAGCATTTGTCAAATTTGCAATTTTGCCCTAATGTCAAACAACGACAGGAGGCTGTGTTTGCCAATGAATATCTTGCACCCAGATTTGCGTCATGACTTGCCACTTTGGGAGTGTCTAATGTCCATACACGAGAACCTATGTTCTAGTTTTGAGTCGTTTTGAGTCCGTTTGACTAGGTTTTGAACCCCTCAAAGTTGGTCAGTTGTTGTTTTCATGCTTTTGCACTTTGCACACATTTCTGGGAAGCCCTGTTTCACATGTTGTAACTTTTGACCAGTTGACCCAAATGTTGAAATTCCTTTTACGTTGCATTGTAGATATCAGAGACTTGTCATGTTTCAAGTTTCAGCCCTTGACAAATCCATTTGATCAGTTTTCAAATGCGATTCCAAATGGAATTTCTAATTTTTATTAGTGTCAGCATTTGCAAATTGATTGGAACCCCTGTTTGTGACATCATATCTCCTGATCCGTGATAGATGAGATCAAATGGTTTGTTTCCCTATGTTCTATACTGAAAATACTCCAAGTGTGTCAGTTTTCAAATCTTGACGAATCCGTTTGCACACTTTTCCAAGGTCAGTTCGTTTGTAAAAATTATGTTGTCATCGTTTCCTGTCCTACAAATCCAGGTAGCCAATTTTAGACGCTTTCCAAATGCGCCCAGTTATTTGTCATGAGCCTAAATCATAGATCCATAATGTCCTCATGACAGAGAATCACTGCCCCAGTTTCCAGATCCCCAAGTGCCCATTTGTCCAGTTTTCCAAGCCATTTCCAAACGCACTTTCCTATTTTCTAACATGTTTATTTGCAAGTGAATTTAAGTTGGCAACTTCGGAGGTCAATATTTTTTGATCCTAATGTTGTCATGCAACGAGATCTTGCAGGCCTATTGAACATGTCAGAGAGAACAAAGACCCTGAGTTTCAGAGTTTGGTCAGTTGTTCGGGTCAGTTTTTAAAGGTAGTCAACAGACCTCCTGGCACAAAATTGATAGTTTGCAAATCAGTAATAAAATGAGTTTTAAATGATCAGTCCGGGATCCAATTTTCTTTCAGTTAGTTTAAGATAAGGAATAGATTAATCTGAGTTTTTAGTTGTTCGAAAGTGAAAATTTTTTGGCCAGACCCATGGTGGGCCCGATTGATTCCATCATACAGAATAGTTCAAAGCAGTAGTGAATGCCTTCGTGTTTAAAGTGATATTGTTCAATGAAGGAATTACATGGGGACGAATGTGAAAAGGTCTATTTTGTGATAGTAACTATGATGGAAGTGATTCCTAGATACAAATGATCCTAAAAAAACTTTAAGCCGGCAAAAAAAAAAGCCTAATGGATATGAAAATTGAGGAGTTTTATTTCTATTTTTAAGGGCAGGCATGAATGTATTGGAGTAAAATTTGAAACCAACTGGGGAGCACAATATTGCTAAGAAAGTTATGCATGCAAAGTGGCTCGTTGTGGCACAAAGGAAAGCATTTTTATGTTTGAAGTAAAACTTTCTGTCGAACAGATTTGCATAAAATTTAAACTGAGGTAGCCACACAATGCAAAGAGGAAAACCAAAAGGAAGGTGGAAAGTTTTCAAATATCACTATTAGGGAGGAGGAGATCATAAAGCTTCTTTCCGGCAAGCATGGTACCCTAGAGATCTTGATTGATGTAATTATAGTGGAAAAGAAGTAGGAAAGTAAATTTCAATGGAAAAGGAAATGAGCACAAAAATAGTCAGTCAAGGGAAAGGATTCATAAAGGAATGCTGATCTCAGGACATCAATTTTATCTAAAGAGTGCTTACCTCGACATGAAGTTGAGTTCATTAGTGCATTGCCAGTTCATGAGTATACCCATCCTAAATGGGACTTATTAAATATTGTTGCAAACTTCCTGATACTTTCTTGAAGCCTGACTTAGGTCCAAAATCGTACATTGCATATGGGACACATGATGAACTTGGCATAATTGATTTCCACAGTCAAAGAGGGTCGACACCCACGTTTAAAGAAGCTGCCCTGCAAGGAAAGAACCATGTTAATGTTTAGCAAAACATGGGAGGTTCACACCAAATAGAGGAACCCTCGACAGCATAAAAGATAGTCAACACATGCTAAACGAGCTGGAAGTGCAGGGGAGCTCAAAATTCATTTAATGAAGATGAAACCGCAGCCCATGGAATGACTCAGAGTTTCCACGCAAGACATCAAAGAGCAAGTGGCAAGGGAACATGTGAAGGGAGCTCATGCAGTCAAGAAGTTCGTAGTAATAACAAGTTGCGCTGTCAAAGAGAATCCACACGCAAAGATTAGAGAGTGCAACATAAAGAAAATGGGGGCGCAGAACCAACATTTTGAGCACAAGCTGGAGTGATAGGAATAAGCCGCCCAGTTTAGAAGAGCCCAGCATATTAAAGAAAGCACTCATGCCAAGACGAAGGAAATCACCATTCAAATCAAAACCCGTGGAAGAGATCCCCTCCATTGTTCGCAGCCAAAGAACGAATACAATATGGAGGAAGGAGGCGCCATCATATAAGAAGACCCCACGCATGCATTTCAACCCAAAAAAGTAGCACGCGTTTGAAAGAAACGCCAGTAGCACAAACAAAGTAGGAGTCGATGCTAATCAAAGAGCAACACACATATCAAATTAGCTCTCATGCCATGTAAACAAACCTGCAGAACCCCCACATGGACAAGAAGAACACCCCAAAGACAAGGAAATCT
Source organism: Cupressus sempervirens (assembly GCA_028749045.1). Classification (NCBI taxonomy): domain Eukaryota; kingdom Viridiplantae; phylum Streptophyta; class Pinopsida; order Cupressales; family Cupressaceae; genus Cupressus; species Cupressus sempervirens. Next base: position 222,823,933 of record CM053783.1, read on the forward strand.
GCCACCATTGAAGTTAAAATTAAAGTCGTTGTCTTTTTTTTTGCACAGGGCAGAAGTGTTATAAAGTTTTGTCCCACATGTACTGTGGTGGGGAACATTTAGTTCTTCAAATACTCCAACGCCTCTACTTTAACATGTCTTAAGACAAAAAGCCTTTTGTAAAGGCAACCACGTGCCGTGGACTCCTATCTGACCAAAAAAGGTGATGATGTCCGCTAGTTTCAAACAAAGCGTAATTTTGAAGTACCACGCAATTCAAAGGAGGCCAATGACATCAGCAGGAGTGGAGATCGGGAAAATAAGGAATCCGGCTAGTTGCTACCTCGCTAGCCGAAAATTTCTCAGAATTCCGGCTAGCGAAGTAGCGAGGTCGCCGAAAAAACGTAAAATTTGGCAAGATCCAAAATGTACTGTGGAGTCCACGTTAGTGCTGTCACCGAATTAGATCATGAAAAGTGGCAGCGAGCAAGAGGGGATGTATCAAGTTTAGAGCAGTTGAAGGAGATCGCGACACGTGGCGCATCCAGCGGTCCTCGCTTACTCTCCAAGCGGAAGATGCACGACAATTAACATGGTGAAGTAGCGAGGAGATGACATGTTGCGGATGATGCAGACCATGTAGGCCAATCACAGAGTGACACATGGCATTTGGTCAACAGAAGTTTGACCCCGGATTCAGAGGATAAGGGAAAATTTCAAAGAAATTAAAAAATAAATTTTTAATTATTTTCTAGTGGGTGTGTACGTTCAAAATTTTTTTAAATTCAAGAGGTCATTTTTACAAAGTCTGAACATTAGAGATTTTAAAATTTTGATTTTTTTAAAAATCTTGAGTTGCAGACCTAAGCTTTTTATAGCCAGAGGGGACATTTTTCAAATGGCAATTTCAGGAGCTTCCGATAACCAAAATATGAAGTGTTATATATCGTTAGAATTGGGAGAAGACAAACTTTCCAAATCTGGAGTCAATTTTTGCATAGGTATCAGTCAGTTTGAGCTACACGAGGTTTTCTATCTAGTACCTAAAGTGTAACCATATTCATACCAGGAAGTTTAGATTTGTTTTTTGTCAAGATAATGACCTGAATATCAGTAGAAGGCAATGGAAATGCAGTTAGGGTTGAATTTGTTCTGATTTACTCAGTAAAAACTCATTTTCACTGGCTTTTTCATGGGGAAATCAGATATTTTGGCAAGTAAAGGGTTTTCATCATTAGGCAAGGATATTTTGCAAGTTTGTTACAAATTAATGATGAAGCAAAATTAGATCAGAATGGGAGATGGAAGGAAGAAGTTATTCAGTTACAGAGGATTGAATTTCAAGTGGACACTTGTCATCTTCAGAACAGATCCGGGAATTCTTTCTCTTCTATATCTTTCTTTCTTGCTTCCATTGAAGGGGTTCTAGTTTTTGTCACTGAGAAACTAGTTGGTTCCAGTTTCTGGGAAGAAAAAAGTTCATTGCTGTGATACCATTTGGGATCCCAGTTTTTGCACTGTGAGACCATTGGTTCCAATATTTCGACATGTTTCCATGACTGTGACACCATTTTCTTCAGCAGAACTCTCATGTGAACAACATTGTAGAGATAATATAGATAGTTTTGAGATATTAGGTTGTTTCATGTTTTAATCTTATGCATCTGAATGTATTGTTTCAAGGAAATGAATACATATGAGCAATAATTTCACTAGTTTTGTTCTGGTGTCTCAGCAATCTATAAGTCTTATGTGGTTTTGGAACAAAGATTTGAGACCCATTTGCATCCCTTTTAGGTTGTATGTTTGATGTATTTTGCTGTTGGACCAAAGGGCCAAGTAAATGCTCAATACGTTTAAACAAGGTTATTGGTTGTTTGAGAAGGATATTTTGTGAGAATGAGACTTGAATGAACACTAATGTCTGAATCACAAGGTGGTTGGATAGATCTGATATCTGGGTATATAAGATACGCCCTGATGTCACAGATGTATGTTTTGAATTCATGGAATTGTCCAATGGATTAGGCACTGATCAGTTATAGGATCATTGATTATACTGTTGCATTTTTGAGGTTTTATTGAATCAACATCTTTAATCAAATGAATTTCCATTTCATGTTGAAGAGCTCTAAACAGAATGCCTTCACTCAGCTTATGAATTTCATTGTTTTGCATCTAGCTACTACAGATATACATTATTTCATAAGTTATTAGGAGAAATAAGGGTTTCTATCTGCTTTGCATTAGATTCAGTGTATGCTTTGACAATTGGTACCATATAAGGAATCTAGAGGTTCACCCGCCTAGGTTTTGCAGAGCCTAAAGTGCAGAAGGAGTATAGCCTTATAGTTGGCCTGGTGTTTGAATGGATGTGTTGATAATGGGAGTTAGCTGCCCCTAGATGCATTTTGTTCTCATCAGGGTAATTGGAAATGGGTAACATTTTCAAACACCAACAATATCTACAACTTTGCATCTTGCTTTTAAGATATCTTTCTTAGTCATCCATGTTGCATCTATTGTTGGTTAGTTCATCCATTTAACCAAGTACTCATAATAGGTTGATCTCCTAGTATTATTTTCTACCCTCTTGGTAAGGATACATTCAATCTATGGTGTCTCTTTGGGAAAAAATTTTCACCAATTTTTCATGAGACTGGACTTCAACTTCTAGCCCTTCTTCCACATCACCTTTATAAGGAAAGATGTCTACAAAATTAAAGATTGTAGATGGACCAATATCAAGAGGAAAGTCATCTTATAAGAATTATTTCTGCCCTTAGGAATGATTTTAAAAGGTCCAATATTCTTCATCATGAGTTTGGTGTATCTCTCCTTTGGATGTCTTTCTTTCTTGAGATGAATCATCACCAAATCTCCAAATTGGAATTGAAGTTCTCTCTACTTCTTATATGATTGTTCCTTATATTTTATTGAGGTATCTTTCAATCTATCTTGCACTTGTTGATGAATGTCTCTCATGAGCTCAGTAAAGTCCTCTTCTTGAGAACTTCTCTTCTTCATATCCTTCAAATCTTCAAGTTCAAGAATACCTCTTGGATGTCTTCCATGGACTATTTGGAATGGTTTCATCCCTATACTACTATTTAAAAAATCATTATAAGATAATTTTGCCTATGTCAAAATGTTATTCAAACTTATGTCATGCTACATTTTCAAACACCATAGGAGGTTTCCAAGAGATATGTTTATTACCTCATTTTATCCATAAGACTAAGGGTGATAAGATGATAGAAAAAAAAAAATAATGCCAGGCTTCCTCCATAATATCCTCCAAAAGTGTCTAAATGAATTTTGGATCTCTATCTAAGATGATGGATGATGGTAACCCATGCAAATTGGAAACTTATTTAAATAATAATCATGCTAAGTATGATGCATAATGTTTTGTCTTACAAGGAATAAAGTGAGCCATTTTAGAGAATCTATATGCAATTACATAGATGCTATCATAACCAAAATTGGTTCTAGGTAGGCCTAATACAAAGTCTATGCTTACTAAATCCCAAGGCTTAGTAGGAATAGGAAGTGGGGTATACAATCCTACATTTGAAGTATGAACTTTTTCTTTATGACAAATCGAACAACTCTCTACATACTTCCATACATATGTTTGCAACTTTGGCAAAAAATAATGTCTTCTTACTTGTTCCAATGTTTTGTCCACTCCAAAATGTCTAGCCATACGTCCACAATATTTTTCTTTTATGATATTCTCCCTTACTAATCCTTTGAGAATGTACAATTAGCTCCACTTGATGGGTAGTCATTCCTACAAAAAATATTCTACAAATTTAATATGGTACCTATCTAATTGTTCTGCAAAAACTCTATAAGCATCTCTGAAGTCTTCATAACCTTGATACATGTTATTGATAGAATGTATCCCACTATTGTCTAGATTAATCTCTTCCACCATAAGGTTTCTCCTACTAAACACATCAATAACCTTATTTGAGGTTTCCTTCTTGTGTTTGATGGTGAAGGTGTAGGATTGAAGAAATTTCACCCATTTTATATCCCTACTATTAAACTTTTCCTACCTATTCATAAAACTCAAAGCATGGTTGCTAGTATAAACAATGAATTCCTTAGGCAAATAATTCCTCCATGTTCTTAGAGATGCACCACGACATAAAACTCAAGATAATATGTAGAGTACATTTTCTTAGCCTCATTAAGCTTTTCACTGAAGAAAGCAATAGTCTCCCTTAATGACTTAGGACTCCACCAATAGGCCCCTTGCTTACATCACATTCAACTCTGAATACTTTATGAAAATTGGCTAGCATCAAGATTGGTGGTTGTGAAAATCTAGTTTTAAGGTATTCAAAGCCTCTATCTACTTCTTTAGTACAAGAAAAGTTGCATTTTCTACCCTCCTTAATGGTTTCAGTCATAGGGGCACAAATATTACTAAAATTTATTATAAATTTCTTATAAAGACTAGACATAGCATGAAAACATTTTACCTCTAAGGTAGTCCCAGGTATGGGCCAATTAACTATGGCTTCAAACTTTGTAGGATTAATTTTAAGGTTGTTGTGAGAGATTAAAAAACCCAAGAATACCAATTTAGTCTACAAAAACACACTTTTCCAAATTTATCTTCAAGTTCTCCTCATGAAAATTTTTCAATACTTGATCCAAATGCAACAAGTGCTCATCTTTGTTTTGGCTAAAAATTAGTATATCATCTAAATATAAAAAAATTAATTCATTAATGAAAGGTTTCAAGACCTCATTTATCAACCTCATGAATGTTCTATAGGCATTGGAAAGCCCAAACGACATCACTAGCCATTCATAAAGTTGTTTAGTTGTTTTAAATGTTGTTTTCCATTCATCCCCCTCTATTATCCTTATTTAATGATATCTAATTCTTAGATCCACCTTTGAATAGTATTTGGTTCCTCCCAATAAATCCATCAATTCCTCAATCTTGGGGATGGGAAATCTATACCTAATTGTGATTGTATTGATTTCCCTAGAATTAGTGAAAAGTCTCCAAGTACCCTCCTTCTTTGGTGCCAAGACTACATGCTCTATACAAGGACTGATACTCTTTCTTATGAACCCTTTTCTCAAAAATTCCTCTATCTGAATTAATATCCCCTCATTCTTCTCTAGGGTCATTTTTTAGGTGTCTTTATTGGGAAATATGGCTCCTAGTATGAGGTCTATGTAGTGGCTAATCTCCCTATGTTGTGACAAAGTTTATGGCTTACTACCTACAACTAATCTCTCATATTGATCAAAAAGTTCCTTCACTTCCTTGGGCCCAGAATTTCAACCTTTCTTATTGTTTATGCCTTTAGTCATTGTCTCCTTTTTTGTCCTAACAATTAGCCCAAAGAATGAGGTATCTTTCTCCCTAATGGGTTGTATGAGTTCTTTTTCTCCTGCCAACATGACAATACCCTTAACTAGTCTATCACTCACTTACTCAGTCAAAGGGTTCATGGTGTACCTAACACCCCTTTTGTTGTATGATACACATTGGTCTCTCCCTCATGCCTAGCTTTCACATCATATTTCCAAGGCCTCCCTAATGGGAAATCACATGAAAAAAATTTGCATGTCACATAGGACCTTATCCTTGTACTCCCCTATGTTAAACTCTACCTACACTTGTTCATTTACCAATGTGTGCTTATCCCTTGTTAACCACAACACTCTATAGGGGTATGGGTGGAGTATTATTTGTAACATCAACTTTATTACCATCTCTATTGAAGTAATTTTATCTATTGAACTAGAATCTACTATAACCTTACATACCTTTCCAGTCACCTTGCATGTTGTTTTGAACAATGTCTTCCTTTGGCATGGCTCCTTTGTTGTAGTTTCCTTTAATAGGATCCTTTATATCATCAAGTTCTCTCCATGTTCTAGATCTTGTGGTCTTCTCATGGTAATATAGTAAGAAGATTCACTTCCATACCCATCTTCTTTAGTTAATTGCATCCTCCTTTCTGCTCCTTTCATTTTTTAACCAATCTTCTATGGGCACCTAAAAGATTGATATCCAATCTAATTTTAGTTTAAACATTTACTGGTGAAGAAACATTGTCCTCTTCCCCAAAATATTCCTCCATTGCTTGACCTTCTTCCTCTAAAGCGTCCTCTCTAACTATATTCTCCCACTTGCTCTGGCTTATTGTTATCATCTGATATCTTATAGAAAGTTCTGTTTCCATTGAACCTCCCTCTCCCTCTAAAATTATTTCCCCTTCCTATTGACTACTTCTCTCCTCTCCTCCTTTGGTTCTCTTCTACCCTTATTGCCATTTGAGAGAACTTGTGTATAGTATCTTGCCCAAATAAGTAGATTTTATCTTGTAAGATATACTTCAACCCATTCTAATATCTAGCCAACTTTTGCTTCTTAGTCTCATTGATTTTTACCCTAAGAGTCATCCTATGGAATTCCTCAGTATAAGAACTTACATCCATATATTTTGTCTTGGGTTCTAAATTTTTTTATGTAGGAACACTTCATAATACTCAGGCACAAATTGCTCTTGATTTCCATCTTCATCCTTTTCCAAGTGGAAATAGGATTCTTTTCTTTTTTCACTCTTTCACTTTACAAGAAGTTCCACCAACTTAGGGAAGGGCCTTTAAGTTTTGATTTGGCCAACTTCACATTCTAGTTTTTTGCAACCTCTTCACATTCAAAATAGTGTTCTATGGAATCAAGCCCATATATGCATTCTTTTGGATTCATCTTCCCATAGAACATATGTAATTACACATTGGATTCCCTTCTTCCTAGCTATCGAAGGGCTTCAATTAAAATCTTGTTCTCCAAGTCACCCATGTTTGTTGATTCCCTCTTAGGTTCCACCTCTTTATCTAATTTTTCAACATCTCTTCCAATACCTCTAATCTCTTCCAATTTTATGATATTTTCTTCCGTGTTCTTGGTATTAGCCATGTGCTCCTTAATTACCTAGGCTAACTCAACATTGATTAATCTTGAAGACATCTCCTCCCCAACATCTTCACTTCCATCTTCCATCCTTGTCTTCTCATAAGACCTTTTCTTCTTTGATAGTAAAAGATGCAAAGAGGACAAGAAGAAAAGTGGTTTCTTTGTTATCCCTCACCCACTTCTCCAAAAGAGGACTAAGTTTTTCTATAATGATATATGGCTTCTAGGGCCTCTAACTTAACCCCCTCAATAATTCACTTCTTCTTCCATAGATATTCACAACCTAGGTAACATTCTCAAGTTATACCCCTTTAGGGCTTTAGAGACTCCAACCCTCAAAGTTTCTACTATTGATAATTGGTTGTATATGTAGTGATGTAATTGTTGTCATTAATGGTAACACATGATGTACTTACTAGAAGAAAACCTCTATAATAAAGATACTTAGTTTTTGGTACTCATAAAATTGTCTAAGTATGAAATTGGTTTACAATAATACATTGTTTTATATGTAAAATTTTTCTAACATCATATTATGACTAGAAAAGATAGACAGAGATTGTATACATGTTGATGATGATGTATATAACCTCAAACATCAGTATAGATAGTACAGAAAAGAGATATTCATGATTCACCAAGTGAAATAGAATAACAAAATTGAAGGAAAGGAATTATTTGGTTTACAAAATAAATATTTGATCAATTAGGGTCGACATCCTAGATGCTTACTCTATGTTGGAAAAGTATGTTGGAATATCTTATTGGAAAGAATGCTTCTGAGAGGGGGGGGCGCGTGAATCAAAAGTACTGTACTTTGACCATTAAAACTTTTAATTGAAAGTAGATTGCATGCATACAAATATTAAGCAATCATGAGAAACAAATATGCATCACCACATAACACTTAAGATTTGGTAACCCAGAAACCCTCCAAAAATAAGAAGGTAAAACTGGGGTGGGGATGATACCCACAAAATCATTGCAGTAATAATGTTTAACCACTTCTAATGGTCTACCCTATTAAAGGCTTGCCATATTAAAGGCTTTACACTGTATCAATAGTGACCTGGTTAAAGGATTTACAAACACTTTACATGAATTGTTACCCTGTCAAAGGATTTAATCACCTATTTATAGGATCTACAAAATAGCTGCCAAGCTAACCTATCACCATAGTATTTTCTTTCTAATATAATTCTTGGAGATTATTAGGTATAATAAACTTAATAGCTTACAATCCTTCGATTGCTAAATATAGGCACTTGATCTGCTCTCTCTAATCTTGATCCTTTGTGATCCGATACTTTTATTTTTTGAAAATTAGTTTTTATTTCATACCATCATCCATCCACTTTTATACAATGAGATTTTTTCTTCCTTATTTAGACACACGAAGACTTAGGATTAGGTATGGATCTATGATCCATATTGAATCTCTAATTTTCACTTATTCCTTGCACTTTTGTCATTGGTTGCATGCCTTCTTCATTTTTCTTATTGGCCGGATGAAGATTGCATAGGAAATACAAATGATTTGATCTTATCACTTAAATATTCTAAGACTCATCATATGTCAGCTATGAAAATGGTTTACATCTGAGTTTGTGAAGTTTCAAACTCATATTTTGATTCTGAGTTACTCGACACTTATTGCTTCCTGATGCTCGGTACCTTCTGTAACTCAACTCCTGTGTATGCTCCTATCTTGCTTGGCATCATTTATGACTCGACACTTGAATATTTCTTGGTACATGGATCATGCTCAGTACCTGTAGTCACTCGGCACCTAAAGGCTGCTCAGCACCTAAAGATCACTCGGCACTTGATGGATTTCCTAACTCAGCACATGCTGTGGCTCGACATACATAGTGTACTCGGCTTCAATGTGGAAAGTGGTTAAGTGTGTTGGCACTCAAGTGTCAAAAGAATTTTTAGACTAACAAAGTATATTGTGGTCTTAGCTAACCTAGCAGTAATTTGTAAAAAGGCATGATATTTATACAAAGGATATCTTGCAAGAAGTAGTGTGCAATTGTATTGTGATAAGTGATATGCAAACTTTTTGTGAAATGATATATGTGAAGTTTTTGAGAACCCAATTTCATGATCCAAGATTGGTCAAGAAAGAAGATGCAGTATCTATATACTTGAGGATAAATTGATTTTTTGGGTATTGAGCTCTTCTTGCATCCACTATAGCAGGGTTGGAATCTCCTAACAAGAACTCTCTATACTGAATTTTCTCATTGATTCCTAATAGGGTCCATCCTCTAATAAGGAACATATATATCAGTATATTATCTAGTGGGTATCATCCCCATTGTGGTTTTCCCTTTGCTAGGGTTTCCCTATTTAACAAAATATGGTGTTATGATTTCTCTTTATGCATGGTTATTATTATTGTTCAACATTTCTTGTGCATGGTTCAAAGTAATTAATAATATCTAGTTGCTAACAAAAGTTTTTAGAATATTGATTCACCCCCCTCTCAGTATTCCCTATTTCTAACAATTGGTATCAGAGCACAGTTTCTCAGAAGAGGCTTAATAGCTTAAGTAAGATCCCTATGGATATGGAATAGTTGAAGAGGTACTTGAAAAAATTGATCTCTTTACTGAAGAAAGAGATAAGCTAAAAGATATATATGAAGACTCCAAAGTATACATTGGACAATTAAAGGAAAAGATTAAACATCTCAAATCTAGGGATGGATCTATTGAATCTATTGGTGATGATGAATATTCAAAACTGAAAAAAAAGTACAAGATCTTGAAGCATGAATTGAAGATTACCAATTTAAAGTTGAGTTTGAAGAATGATCCTAGCAAAATTGAATTTGATTTGAAGAATAAATATTTAGATCTTAGAGCAAGTCTAGAGAAGAAGACATTTGAATTTGAAACATTGAAAGAAGATCATGAGGAACTTCATAAGTACAACACTATTCTGAAAGGTGAATTGACTCAATGCAAGAAAAAGCTCGAAAAGCTTTACACTAGCAGAGAAAAGGTTGATGAATCTTTGCCAATACAAAGACTTGTCTATGATACGATTGGCCTTGGTTATCTATTTAATATGTTTGCAAAGAAAACTAAAAGTAAATCAGATCTGAAAGAGAAAAATAAAATTGATTATAAGATTGAATCCATTCAATCTTTTGATAAATAAAAAGAAGTTGGAAAGTAAACTATGAAATTGGATGAACCTAAGAAAGTGGAATCTCCTAAGGAAACTAGGTATGAATTTTGAGGTAAGTGTTTTTGATGTAATGAAATAGGTTATATGAAAAGAGATTGTATAAATAAATCATTTAATCATGTTGTACAAAATTTTACTGTCATAATTGTCATGGTATTTGTCATAATGCAAGTGATTGTAGGAAACCTAAATATGATAATGATAGAAGAAATAGTAGAATGTATGGAAACACTAGCCTTGTAGATACATGAAGATATAATGAAATAACATCAAGAAATAAGAAAAGAAGTAGATCATGTGTTATAAGTGTAACAACTTTGGACACATAGCCCTAAATTGTCAAGCACCCATCGACCAATGAAATCCTAGAAGTAGAACCCTAGTATGTTAGTTATGCAACAACTTCAAACATACAACAAAGTACTATAGAATGGATAGAAGCAATAATGGAAGAAACTTCAAAACTGGTAGAAGGAATCATGGAAGAAACTTCAGAAATAGAAGAAACAATGGGAGGAACTTTGAAAATGATAGAAGGAATTATGAAAGTAACTCCAAAACTAGGAAAGACAATGAAGAAAAAACAAATGTAGTCAGTGAACTTCGAGAAGAACTTAATGAGGCATTGTAAAGGGACTATATATTTTAGAAGAAAAGTTGGACGATTCTAAGATAGGACAATCAAAGTCAGTAATTGAGTTTACTTCAACCAAGTTGAATTAAGCTTGTTGACAACACCAAAATTGGAAACTTCATTTATAGATCATGATATGAGTAGCGAGGTTGAGAGAAGATGTATCATATATATATACATATATATACATATATATACATGTATATGCATATACATGTGTATACATATATATCTATGTATATATATGTATGTGTGTGTGTGTGTGTATATACATATACATATATATATATACATATAGATATATATGTATACATATATATATATATATACACATATAGATCTATATATATACATACATATACATATATATATACATATATGTAGATATATATGTATACATATATATATATATATATATATATATATATATATGTATATATATATATATATATGTATATATATATATCTATGTATATATATATATGTATGTATGTATGTATACATATATCTATGTATACATATATATATGTATGTATACATATATATATGTATGTATGTATACATATATATATATATATATATATATATATATATAAGTATGTATGTATGTATGTATGTATGTATGTATGCATACATACATACATATATATATACATAGATATATATGTATGTATACATATATATACATACATATGTATACATATACATATATATATGTATGTATGTATGTATGTATGTATGTATGCATGTATGTATAGATATATATCTGTGTGTGTATGTATGTATATATGTATGGATACATATATATCTATATAGATATATATGTATCTAGTTAAACTCTCTTATAATATGGAGCTTATTGAAACAAGTTACCAAGGAAATAAGTGTTACTATTATAATAAAGAAAGTTTACTTTGTGACAAAAGATGAAATCTATGTTTGTACAAAAAAAATTGATTCAGAAAAGTACACAATTAATGCAAGTTAAAAGATGAATAAAAAGAGTACAAACTTGATTTTTTCTACATTGAGATCATCTCAAAAGCTTAGAGCACTGAGAAGCAATTTGGAAAAAGTGATTTCAAGCAAAACCCTACTCCAAAAAAGGTATTTTATCATTCTCCGCATAGAAATTATTTGGTAATTTTTTATTTAGTGTAATCATGGATATGTTAGTTGTTCTTAATGTTGAAAATGTTGAGAGACTAAAATTAAAGGTTTTCCTATGAAACTCCTAGAGGAAAACCCTAATTCAGCCTTATCAATTAATCCAAACAATGTAGTGTTATTGGAAGATGTAGGAAGCTATTTGTGTAGTAAGTTTGAAACTATTGGAAGTGAGTTTATGACCAAGGATATGGAAATTGTTTTCAATCATGATATGACTATTAAGCCTGAATATAAGAATCTAAAAGGCTTAGAATTAGGTAGATATCATTTTTACCATGAACTTGATACAAAAGAATGGACATAGATAATATTGACTAGAATTCATAATGGCAAGATTTGGATGGGAGACAATATAGTTGACATCTCTTCCAACCTTATTCATAAAGTCACTGGTCTTAGAAAATAAGGTAATGTACCTATTACTGAGAAACTAGTTAAGAAAAAGGTTGGAAGTTATACCAAGGCAGTTTACAATGGTAAAGAAATGGTGATCAGTACCATCACACAACATCATGTAAGATTATTGAGTAGAATCATTACATATTATATATGTGAAAGTTCTAAGAATGATGAGTTTCTAGTAGGCTTCAATTATGCAACTTATAATATATTTGTTGGGAAAGAACAAGTGAATTTAAGTGAGATTCTAAGAGTACAACTTCTTGAGAACTTAGAATAGATTAAGAGAACTAAGAATAGTGTTTTTAGATTCTAGTCTTTAATTAATCATATTTTCTTTCATTTACTCAAGAAATTTCCATTTTTATCAGTTACTGATATTATGAGCAGAAGGAATCCAACAGATAAAATCTTGGATAGTGGAAATTTGATTGTGAGGACATTTTAGAATGAGATGAAATAATGATTTAGAATTGCCTATGCAATTGTTGATAGATTCAAGACTGATATATGTTTTATGGTGGATATTGACTTAACTTACATTGAAGTAGTAGAACCTTGGGAAACATTTCTTGATCCCCTAGGTTATCAATTGAGTGATGATGTAGCTATCAATTATATTGACTTAATATTGAAATATAATATAGATCAAGTGTCATACAAAATTAGAACATATAAGGAGATAACCCAGTAAGCCTACTAGGCATCATTAGAAAATACATCTCATAAGAAGATTGCATCTGTAATGAAGTAAGCATTATTTGAGATTGGTATGTCAGAAGAAAAATCTCAAGCAATTAGACAAACAATCTCCAAACTAAAACAAACTGGTCAACAAGGTGGAATCTATGTGACACCTCTATCAGTTGGCCAAGCATCTAGTGTATCTATTGAAGAAAATCCCATAGAGTAGAGAATTCCATATTTTTTTGTATCAGTTGTGCAACCAAGTGAACCTAAGAGGAAATCTAAAAGGCTAGTAGAGACTCGCAAGTCTAAAAGAGTCAAGAAAAAAGCTACTAGAACAGAGAAAAGAAAGAAGACATTGTTGACAATTGAAGACTCTAGGGATGAAGAAGAAGAAGAGGAATAAGAAGAAAAATAGATAAAGAAAGTCTTTGTTTCCAAGCATCCAATAGGTAAAAAAAGGCAACCCTAGAAACCAAAAATAGAGAAGATTAACATAGCTATTGTTAATGAAGGGAACTTTGTATAGATGAATAAGTTTTATAATTTGTATAATGTTATAGAGAAAGAACATATTGATATCTCTACGATGAGATATATGATTCTCAATAAATTGAAACTTGAGAATATTAAAGGCATGATGACTTAGAAGGTCTATGACAAAATTGTAGCTAAGAAGGCACAAATTCATGAAGAAGACATGGAACTTCAATAGTCAATGCTAAGAACTATGTGCAAGTTAGATGATGAAGATGAAATCAAGAAATTGTTGACGAAACAAGCACCTTACTTGCAAAATAAGATGAGGTCATTTTTATTCATGGGAGGAGAAGAAAATGTTATTTGAAGTGAAACTACAACAACCATCAATAAAATGATGAATGAATCAAAGGTAGAACCTTCAAATGTATAGAAAACTTTGGAAGTATCAGTAAGTGGTGATACTATGTAAATTGATTTGAAAAATGTTACTATTAACATTGATGAAGATCCATTCAATCAGCCTATGCCCCTTTCAAAAGATATTCAGGATCAGTTGAGACTGATTGAAGAAGACAAAAGACAACTAGAAGAAGAAAAGAAGAATATTGAAGAAGCCAAACTGAAACTAATTGAAGAGGAAATGAAGTAGAAAGAAGATAAAAAAAGGAAAGAAGAAGAAAAAGAAAAGGAAGCAAGAGAAAAGAAAGAAAGAGATGAGAAGGAAGAAGAAGAGAGAAAGTCAAAGAAGGTATCAAAGAAGAAATGAAAGGAAGATGAGGTGAAAGAACATATCTCATTCTCTCCTATATCTCTTGCAAACCTTATAGGCGATGATGATGGTCAATATAGCTTGATCTCATTCTTCAAAAAAATTATTTGAGAAGAAAAAAAAGGTCAAAATTCTACTAAGAGCATTAATGGAGGTGACTGAAAGATTACCTAGCACCCTCACAACCAAACACACTAAAGTAAAATCATTTAATGATGAATTTACAATTTTTTTGAATGTTGCTAAGTCTAAGGCTCAAGTTTCACATGATGCTAATATTTTTAGCACCATTTTTCAGAATATTTAGAATGATTTGTCAAGTCTTGATACTTATATTAAGGAACTCTGAAGATGTCAACAAGTTGGCAAGGTACTATATATTGATTGTCTTTATCTCATAAGTTGACTTAAGATGTGGATAGAAAGATTCAAGGGAAGCTGAGTGAGATGGAAGTTCTAACTAGTCAGATATAACAACCCTCTTAAAGAGTTGATGAACTGGAAGGAAAAATTTCCAGTGTTCACATAGAAATCATGAAATTGGAACTTGAAAAAGAACTAATTTTGAGAAGACTATTAGAATTCAGAGAGTCTATTTCTCTAAAGATATTAGCCATTGAGAGATAGTTGGAAGAATATGTCAAAGCAAAAGACACTTATGAAAATTTCACCTACTTTGACCTTAATGCAGTTAAGATTGCATCATGCACCTTATGTGTAATGCTCACTACTATCGAAGCAAAAAATGACACATGGCAACAAGGTATGAATAGTTTGAATTAAAATTTTGATGATTGTATTCAAGGATTTTAACAGTAGTCAAAAAACCCTTTTTTTTGACATTTTAAAAGATTTTTGGACCTTTTTCATTGATGTCAAAGGGGGAGAAGTTGTAGAAGAAAATTATTTGGTAAGTAATGTATGTAGAAATCATATCTAGGGGGAGCAATTTAGCAATTGAGCATTTGTAATAGTATAAGTATTGTAAGTTTGTGTTAAGTTTTTTTCACTTAGCTAATTTTCCTTACTTTGTTGCCATCAATGCCAAAGGGGGAGACTGATGACAATTGGCTATATATGTAGTAATATAATTATTGTCATTAATGGCAATGCATGATGTACTTAATTGTAGAAAGCCTCAGTAATAATGATGTACTTAATTGTAAAATGTTTCTAACATCATATTATGACTAGAAAAGATAGATGGAGGCTATATGCATGTTGATAATGATGTGTATAAACTCAAACATTTGTATAGACAATACAAAAAAGAGATATTCATGATTCACCAAGCGAAATAGAATAGTGAAAATAAAGGAAAGGAATTATTTTATTTGCAAAATAATTACTTGACAAATTAGGGCCGACATCCTAGATATTTACTCTAAGTTGGAAGAGTATATTGTGGTCTTAGCTAACCTAGCAACAATTTGTGAAAAGGCATGATATTTATACAAAGAATATGTTGTGAGAAGTAGTGTGTAATTGTATTGTGATAAGTGATATGTGGATCTTTTGTGAAGCGATATATGTGAAGTTTTTGAGAACCTAATTTCATGATCTGAGATCAAGCTAAGGTTAGAGATCAGTCAAGAAAAAAGATACAATATCCTGAGGATTAATTACTTGTTTTGGTAGTGAGCTCTTCTTGTAATTGGAAGTGCTTGTTTGGCCAGTGAGATCTTCTTGTATCCATTGTACTACAACTCCTAATAGGGATGCAAAGTCTCCTAGAAAGGACTCTCTATGCTAAATTTTCTCATTGAATTCTAACAGTGTCCATCCTCTAACAAGGAACATATATATATCAATATCTTATGTAGTGGGTATCATCCCCACTAGGATTTTCCCTTTGCCACGGTATCCCTAGTTAAAATAATATGGTGTTATGAGTTTTTTTATGCATGGCTATTATTATTGTTCAAAATTACTTATTTACTTTCATATGCATGGTTCAAAGTAATTAATAATATAAAATTGGCAAAAAAAATTTGTAGAATTCTGATTCAGCCCCCCCCCCCCCCCCCCCCCCCTAGTATTCCCTATTTCTATCATCTACTTGGTAAAAATGACTTTTGTTCTTCTCACCAACTCTCCCAATCACCTTGAATGATGTCCTATACATTCAAATTTGGGTGTTCCAACAAATTTTTTGATCCCCAACTTCTCACAATGCTCCAAACCCAATTTGGGCTAGTTGGGCTAGTAGGTCAATTAGGGTTTCCTAATTGTTTTTTCTTACTTAACTCCAATAGATTCTAAAATACAAACCCAAAAACTTATATTCATAGATAAAATTTTAGATTTACTTCTTTTCCAAGATATCAAGGCTTGATGCTACTCCAACATTCCCTAACCCTTACCTTGTACACAAACCTAATAGGACTAATTAGGCATGGTTTACAAAGAAAGTATAGGAAAATAGGTACATAAGAGAAATCTAACACATGGGATACGTCCCTCTACACTAATTAACACTAAATATGACATTTCATGTCCTACTCACATTATCTGATCCTTGAAATGCTTGCTACTACATTTCTTGCAATCAAATACATAAAGATATCTGACTTGGGACTCATTAAGAAAAATAGAAACCCACTAGATACAATCTTAAAAATCTATAATATATTACTAAAATGTTCCAAATTTATTTTCCCAAATGTTTGTTGAATTTAATCCATGGAAAGGAAAGTTAGGTCCCCATCCTGGTTACCCACTCCAAATGGTGAGGGTTTAGATATTGTCTAGACCAAAATGGATATAAATTTTGGTAGAGGTGTCAAAAAAATGTGAAGCTAGTTATATAGTGACCTAGTTCATCTCTCTACTAAATCATGTACTTTTATTAGACTTTCCAATATACATAGGCCTGTACACCACCAAGAAACAACAAAATTTCAAATTGAACTCAAGTGTATTGCTCTCATAAACTCCAAATCATTACAATGTATTCTTCTCTATCTTGAGAGATGTTAAACATTCCTAATAGGACTTCCCCAATTTTCACAATAGACCAAGCCCATTTACAACCACATTTTGAAAAGTTGCTTCAAAGTTACATCTTTTCATTAGTACAAAATTGACAACTTTTAACATTTTTCACTTAATTGGTCTTCAAGACCATTTGATAGGTTTGGATGAGTGTCTTGATAGGTTTGGATGAGTATGAAATGACTTCATAAACCTATATAAATTTATTCTAACCAACATTATCCAAAAATTATTGAAATCCTATAGTGACTCCAGGTGATCCATGGTTTATAGTGCACCAATAGATACCTTAGCTTTACAAATTTGGATTTTCAAGACATGTAACATATTATCTAATACTTTTTAATCTGCTATGATCTTATAGATAATTTTATCATATTATTGCATGGGTGCTCTGCACCAATGGTTTTCCTATCATAATGCCATGGTCTTCCTAAGAGTTAATAGAAATAATCCATAGGCAATATGTCACATAGAACTTTCTCCTTCTAGCCACCTATAGTAAAGTAAACCAAAGTCTTCTCATTGACCAAGACACTATGTTCCTTGTTCAACTAATTGACTCTATAAGGATCAATATGAGTTATCTTGATCTTCAATCTTATCATTCTCACTTCCTCCTCTAAAATGATGTAGTGAATGGACCTTGAATCAATGATTTTTTCACACCTTATCCAAGATATTGCATTTGATCTTGAATGGGGATCTCCTCTATCTAGGTTCTTTCTTAGCCAATTCTTTGATGAGAATCCTCTTAGAGATTAGGTTATCTTCACTCTACTAATCCAAATTGACCTCAGGATATTTCACACTTCCTACATCCTCTTGGATATAACTCACCATTTTCTCTAATTGTGAGTTGGATCCCTTCTCTAGAAACCTATAGGAAGGGTTCCCAGGTTGCCCACAACATTAACCTTTCATGTTTTTAAAATGAGAACCTATTCATCCTTGTCCTCTATTTCATTGAAATCTCTACCTCTTTTTGACCCTCCTCTTGAAGTGGAACCACTACTCTACACTACAAATTTGAAGTCCCCTTATGACCTACTATCACTACCTCTACCACTAAAACCATCTATGTGGCCTCTACTATCTTTTCCTCTTCCCCCTACCCTTTGACTAGGTAGCCTACTTTTTCTTTTCTTTACCTTAAGGAAAAGCTGGAAGAACTTGTGAAAAATATTTTGGATCAACATACTAAGCTCTACTTGTATATTCCATCTTAGACCATTTAGGTACCTTGCTAGTTTGAGACTCTCATCTTCTTCCACTTGAGATCTTAGGCCAAGTTTGTTAAACTCCTCTATATAGGAAGTGACATCAAGATCCTTCTTTCTCAAGCTATGTCTCTTCTTGTGCAACCAAACCTCGTAGTCTTCTAGTAAATATTTTTCTCTCACCTTTTCTTACATAACCTTCCTTCAGAATACAATATTTTTACTCTCCTTTTCTCTTTCTACCTAAAATAATTTCCACCTAGTCAAGGATGATCCCATCTCTCTAGATTTGGATACCTTCACCTTTTGTTGCTATGTAATTCCATCACACTCAAAATAGTTTTGCATCCCTTTTAGCCACTCCATGATCAACTTTGACTCCACTTTTTCATAGAGTAAGATAACTCCTTCCAATGTCTTTTTCCATAGTGCCTTCATTTTTCTTCATGAAAAGTTCTTATTTCAACAATGGGTTTGGTTCAGGAACTTCATTCTCAAGTGCTATGGCTTTACAATTTTCATCACCATTTTTGAGTTTCTCTATGGCCTTATCAACCTTCTTTGCAGCTTTCTCTAGTTTTCTACTCATAGCCTTTAGAGCTTCCTTAAGGAGTCTATTCTCCTATTTTTATTCTAACTTATCTCTTTTCAACTCAATATTTCTCACCATGCTTGTTTCACCCACTTATTTAGATATATATAATGTCTAGCCCAAATATTATTAAGTCTTTGATACCAATTTGATTGGGATCTTTCAAAGATAACCCTAATCACTAGGTCTTCTCTTTATCCCTTCCACTAGACATTCTTTAAGACCTCTTCTCTAGTACCTAGGGGTGCTTTGGAATTCCCTATCCTTTAGGAGATCTTTTCACTAGTACATTTGACCCCTTTTTTGACCAATATTGGTCAAAATTTTGATCTAGGTTGGTCAAAATTTGGACCAACCAATTGGTCAAGGTTTTTGTTGCCAAAATTTCAACCATCTTACTGGTTGGTCAAAATTTTTTCAGAGTCTTGGTGTAATTTATACCAGGAATTGGTCAAAATTTTGACCAATGCTTTGTCAAAAACTACTAGGCATTGGTTGAAAATTTCAACCAATTCTTGGTGGAAAACTTTTGAACATTGGTCAAAATTTTGACCAATGCTTGGTCAAAAACTACTAGGTGTTGGTTAGAATTTTGACCAATGCCTAGAAGAAAACTTCCAAGAATTGGTCAAAAATTTGACCAATACCTGGTAGTTTTTGACCAAGCACTGGTTGAAATTTTGACCAATGGTTGGTCAATTTTTTTTTGAGGTATTCTATAAAACAGTTCACGTACCTTGTCTATGATTTGACATTTTGCATGTATCTTGTACTCGCTCATCCTGATGATGGATTATAGAGAGTGATCTGAAATGATGATGCTAAAAAAAACACACAATCAAATCCAAAATGAACTTACATTACAAATGGATTGTGGAAATCTAATACTGTTAATTTTGCATGCATGTCTACTAGGACAATCATAATTATATATGTTTAAGTTGTGATTATCCTGGTAGACATGCAAGTTCATTTTGGATTTAATTGTGTGTGTTTTTTAGCATCATTGTTTTAGATCACTCTCTATAATCCATCATCACTATGAGATAGTGTAGAATGAATGAAAAATGTCAAATCATAGGCAAGGCATCTGAACTATTTTATAGAATGCCTCAAAGAAGCTAAAGATATTGAAATACTTAGAAGAGACTATTCTGTTGCTCTAAATATTATAGGCTTTTTTGTCTTCCAATCATAAGGATATTTATGTTTGTATGCTTCTTCCATGATAAGACATGAGTGTTCATCTAAGCTCTTGACAATTGCCACATTTCCATCACCCAAGACATCTAAACTAGCAAGCTGCCCAGTTTCTTTAGTAAACTTGCCATTATCATCTATAGGATATAGTACTAGAAGCTAATATTTCATGCCAGTCAAAAAATCTTCTTGGCCATGGCCTAGGGTAGTATGAACCAACCCTATTCTAGATTTTTTCATTATGTAATCTCCACCCAAAACAATAGGGCATTCACTATTTTCTAAGGGATGTAATAATTGCAATTTTCAAGATCTAAACCACAATATTTTCCCAACACATCAAGCTCAATCCCCCACTTCAATTGTAGAGTACTAACTAAATTTGCTACAACAACAACATTTTGGTTGCTTTTAAAAATAATCTTTTTGACATCTTCTATAGTAGTAGCTACAGATGATTTTGTTCTTACCTAGACCACTACATAAAGAAGCTAACCATCGATTGCAACAATAGGGTATAAGCACAAACATGTGTCACCTTTTATAAAGAAATGTGATATCAGAATGTGACAGTTCAACATTAGTGACAAAAAAATGGTATTTGTGTTTAAAATATGAAGATGATGTAAACTAATGAAATGTGTAGAATTGGATGAATTTTATGCCTATAATTTTTATAATTTTTTTGAGTAAAAATTTATTCATTTTATTTTATTTTGAAGTCCCTTTTTTAACTATAAAAAATATAGGGTGTAGTTCCCGTCAAACAAGTATATGCAAATCATCTTTTTTTGTTCCGATTTGAAAATATCTTATAGATGACATGTATAGCTAGTGTAAAAAAAAAAGAAATAATTATTTTTTATGTATATTTTCTTTGTTATAAGTACTTAAGTTTGACCTTATCAGAATCCAACAATTTTTTCTTCTCGTCAAAGCTTTCCTATGAAATCTATACTTTCTTGAAAAAAACTTGCATATTCATGAAGAGGATTCTCTCCTCTAGAGATAAATATAATTTTTTAATTTTTTTGATTTGATTTACTATTTCTTTTTTCCCTTTTTTGAGGGAGCATCTTCTAAAATGTTGAAATATCGACTTATAATACTTTGAGATTATAACATATTATAACTAATCAAAACACTCAAAATTTTATATAATGATGATATTGAATTTGAGATCTATAAAAGGGTATTTTTAGTTTTTGAAAAAAATTGAGTTTTGATAGAGAAATGAGATTTGACCAAAATAGGTTTTTGTATCACAAACGGTGACACAGATCTGTGCTTTTACCCAATAGCATTTCTAGGAATTGTCCATGGGGCTGTAGTCTAGATAGCCAAACGCAAACTAGGTAGAAGTCCTTTCAGAAAATTAGGAGTTGTGTCTTCTATATTAACCACTTTAAAAATAGCATAAACACTTTTTGATATGTGTCCCTCTGGATACTCCAACTCAGCCTCAGCCAAAGCCGTGTCAACTAAGGGCCCTATAAATGTGGTCCTAAAAAAACATTTTCCTAAATACTTCAATTTTTGCAGCTTCATACTCTGAAGCAAGTGTTAGATAGGGATTGTCTGGCCCTGCAATATAGTGTTGCAAGAGACCACATGAATACTTCGAGGCATTTTCTCAAATAGTTCATTTGTTCTATCTATGCTTCAAAAATATGCTCAACTATGAACTAGAGTATTTCTCAAGATAAATTTGACAGTAATCCCCTTTATTTATAATATGATGGATGCCTATACTTTTTTCCAAAATGGCCCATGTATGAGAGCTGCATAGCAAAACTATCTTCTATTAGTAGCCATATGGTAAAGGTACCTAGTTTCCCTATATGTTTTGTCAGAATTTTATTATTAATAAAAACTTATTATCATCGATCTAAACAAAGTATGCAATAAAGTAATTTTTCTTCCTACAATGGAATAAAAATTGAAATCAAATGTATTTCAAAAAACTAGAAAACTAGATTAAATAATATTTCAAAATATACTCATAATACTAAAGTTCTTTGCAAGGAAAATCAAAGTATGAGATCACTATAGGTGAAAGTAAAACAAGAACTCAAAATTCTTTTGATGATGTTTTTAGATTTTTTGAGGTTGTATATGCTGTTCGTATTATATATAACTAGGCTCTGGTACCATGTTAAGGAAATAAGATTAGGCATAATAACTTTTGATTTTATCTATATGTCCCTTATCATAGTATTCAGAATCTTTTGTCTTTTTTTTTTCACATATTTATATATGTATACTGACTATTATAATAGTAAGTATATTTTGATCTAATTTTAATGCATACAAAACAAACTTGTCTGATGTAAGATCACTACCAATGTAATGGTATCACTTGTAAGTTATGTATTTTCCAAAGGGCAACGATCTTCTCTTATTAAATATGGTAGTGGAGAGTCATGTCCCATGTAGAGGAATGACTTTACATGGTTTAAACCACGTAGGGTCATGTCCCTATATGGGCCATGCCTTATCATTAATAGATGTCGCTGGAAATTATAATCGCAGCCTTAAAAGACCACAATCTACATTTAATTTTAATCGATGTTTAATGGAACCAATTCCTTTTGGAATATAATCGGTTTTGTTTGATAATACTGATCACAATTATTATTATTTACCTTGACAAGAATCATTAGATTATTATAAATTGAACACTATATATATACATGGTTTAAACCACGTAGGGTCATGTCCCTATATGGGCCATGCCTTATCATTAATAGATGTCACTACAAATTATAATCGCAGCCTTAAAAGACCACGATCTACATTTAATTTTAATCAATGTTTAATGGAACCAATTCCTTTTGGAATATAATCGGTTTTGTTTGATAATACTGATCACAATTAACCCGAATCCAAACCAGTACCTTAGACTTTTTTCAAACTATATAGAATATTTAATTGACTGTCAAATCAAATTCTATCCCCGATCCAAGAGTCAATTTTGGTTTGAAAGTCCTTTCAAAGTTTTCGGATGAAAATATCAAACTCCACTTGGACTCCATTGATGGTATCAACCATGTTTCTATTGAAATATAAACCTTAGATTTGTCTCTTTTATGTTGGTCCTATATGCTATGCGATGAGATGTTCTTTTTTTGTATTTCACAAGAACCAAAATGACTTCTCATTTTTCTTCCTATCTATTTATTATCAGATGCTGCAACTATACTTCTAAATGGAAATATATATTGTTCTCCATATAAAAGTTGATATCCAAGATTCTCCTGGAAAATACTAGTTTTGTTTAGGACCTAGATGGTTTTAAAGCTTGAACCTATTTTGTTTAGAACCTGAATGGTTTTTAAAAACTTGAACCTTATCTCATGTCTACTAGATAAGGATTTTAGATAGGTTTATCTTCTTTATCGAAGATGTTTGATAAACTGAACTAAGCTATCTTGCTGAGAGCTTCTTAAAATTGTCATACAGAAGTTTTTATCACTTTGTGTCTTTTGCAATTTAACCAGTAACATATGATGTGTGTTTGGCCTTTTACAAATATTGTTGAATGTAAAATGGATTCTCTTTTATATTACTGCACATGTTGTGCAGGAATTTCCTATGTTATCCATCTATATGGTAGTAAGACTCATCAAGCCCCAAAAAAGCGATTTAAATATAGCTTGAAAAGATTAATGAATTTACGCTGTAAAGCATAAGTGGACTAAGACACTTTTTGGCTGGTATGGTTCTAATTTAGCCTAGTAGTATTCTACTGTAGCTGCATCTATTTCTGGGTCCCATTGACTTACTTCGGCTACTCATGGACACTAACATCATTGCTTATTTTTTCTCTATCTCACCCTGAAATACAGTCACACCTTATGGAACACAATTCACAACTAAACATCACATTGCTATTGGAAAATGATACAACTTCCCCAGGCAACCAATTATATAGCTACAATCCAGTTGACATTTAACACTTATTGCCATGATCATCAAAATCGCTCTGTTGTGAATTCTGAGGAGTGTGTTGGCATGGAATTTTCTATTTTTTTAAATAGTTGAGCACTTTTATGATGTCAGCACTGAAATGAAGTAATCTTAGTTTTGGGATTAGCTAAGTTCCAAACAACTTATCCCTTTCATATATGTAAAATATACACTGAGCAAAATTTCAGTCAGATAAAACACAGATTTGGCAAAGAGCAAGCACCTCTTCACACTTCTTCCTTGTGGCAACATGTAATGTAGTGTTACCCTTTTTGTCTAGCATCATAACTATAGCTGGATCAACCTTAAGGAGTACCTTCACTACTTCCAAGCAGTTTGCAACCTTGGCTACCATGTGCAATGTTGTCTGCCCTTTCCTGTGTTCTCTTCGAACCATATGTGGATCCTTTTCTAGAAGAGCTGTAACTATCTTCGTATAACCACTTCTTGCAACAAAATGTAGTCCATTCTTGCCATTGCTCCTAGCAATTTCAATCAACTGGTAGTTTTTGGCAAGAAGCTCATTAACAACCTCAACATGGCCATTGATTGCAACAGAAATAAGAGGTGTAGCATTTGATAAATCAAAAGCTTTGCTCAGTCCCGGTTGGAGTTTCAGAAGCTCTTGCACAATATTTGAGCATCATGTATTGAAAATTACATATCGATCATATTAGAAACAAATGCAACATTCAAAGATAAAAAAATTCATTCACGTGATTAAAAATTAGTATAAAGATGTGCAAAATAGGATAATAGTCTATAGTTCCTCGTGGTGTGCAGTAGATACACATTCACTCTAAAGATATGGCTATTCATTTAAATGATTCCACGCTATAATTTTAGGCATATCCAGTTTGAGGAGGAAGACATTTTTCTAGAAACTTGGAAAAAGGAGAGTTTATTGGATTTTTTAAATGCAGAAGAGGAGAGGGAAGGCCATACATGAAAATATACTCATCCACAACCAAATAACGAGTATGCGAGTAGGAGGGTCACTTCCAAGCTTGACATGAGAGCATTGTTTAACAATTGCGAGGGGAAAATTTGAGTATTAAAACTCCTACCCTGCCTCTACAAGGTAAGCCAAGGTGAGAAATTTTGTAAGCATGATTGAAGCCTGTAATGGAGAGGCAAGTTTATCTCAAACTAGAAGTAGATTTTATTGTGGCACCTTGTTTTCAGTGTTGAAGTGAGCTTTGTTTGCTACAGAGATGCTACTTGGGTTTAATTTAATGTACTGAATATATGATGACAATGGATTTTAGTTGGCACTTTTGTCTATCATTGCAGAATTATTTTCCTTTTATCTAGCATGAACGAGTAAGGTCATTTCCTTTGAGGATAGCTTAGAATTATAACATTGTGCATTACACAACATTTGACGATGACAAATTGTAATGGTTATTTCTTCAGTACAAGTAAGACTCTTGCACTATGCGTTAGATCCCAAATAATCATGGCTAACGTTTGTGATTCTTTAGCTAGTTGTCTTCTTGTAAGTCTCAGCAAACTGGTATGTCTAAAACTTTACAAGTGATTTGTAAAAGCCTTGTCACCTCTAGTTGGTTCTACATACAATGCAATAAGAAATTGGTAAAAAGTAATGGTATGACCACAAGTTTATGACAATGGCATATCATTCATACAGAAATAATGATTTTTTCTTAATTTTGGAGTCATGTCCCTTATTTTTCTCTTCATAGGGTGGTCATTACTTTAGTCTTTGATTAAGCATCTGAAAACACATCTATTACAGTGAACAATTTTCCACTCATAAGTGGTTCCATAGAGGAAGTTTCTATTAGTAATTATTTCAATATGCTGGGATTGGAAATAGAAGATATCAATTGTGCTTTGTCAATTAATATTTGTGTTCTATACAATGGGGACTCTGTTAGCTTTTCAGTACTATGGCGCAAAATATGTGGACCTGTAAGGCAAGTAATTCTCTTAGATAGGATCAAGTATCTGGCAAACAGCCACATTCCATTTTTCTTCTACAATAATATGGTAGCAGGTAGCTTTAGGGGGTAGTGGTCTTGGGGTTTGCAGACTGCTACACTCTAAAGCTTCTATTTGTGAGGACTTTGTATCTAAGCTGGTGGCTGCATCCCATAATGCAGTGCATAAGTTTGGGTCGCCCTCCACCATTCAGGTCAGGTTGGAGATATGGAGGTCTTGGGTTCTCAAATGGAGGAAGTAGCTAAGTTGATTGAAGGGTTCCTTTGTAAGGAAGGTATTTTGTCAGGAAAAGAGGAGTTCCCACCTGAGGATAGGTGGACAAAAACGAAATGAATATGTTCTCATTAATTAATGGTCCTTAATCTTTTATGTGTAGATGCTTACAAGGTTTTAGAGGACCTCATTGCAATCCATAACAAATGTCAACTGAAGGATTCAAGTAAGTACACATTCTCCCTTCTATGTAGATAACATAAATTGAGTATAAAGGAGAGTTTTCATAGAATTCATTTTTCATTGTTTTATACGTGTCGGATCCTCTGATAGGTGGAGGCATAAATACAAGTGTCTTGCAGATTGAAGACATGGCTTGTTGGGCATACTGGATAGTTCTAGTATGCTTCCAGGGTGCATGTTGTTTCTCTCTATTCCTTCTATTTGCAATTATCTATGATCACATTAGCATTAGTGTTGGGAGAAGCATTACCTTGTTTTCAGCTCCTTAGTTGATAGTTTTTGCCACAATCAAACTCATTTGAAAGAGTTTCAGCTAAGTGTTAATGTCCTTTCACATAAACCCAGGGACCATTTCATGAAATCCATTGTAAATGCAACGAATAACATTTCCTATAGTTCATGTTTAATATCAATAGAGAACATATTTACAAAAAACAATTGACTAAATACCACTTCGACATATAAAATAAGTGTTTGATATAGGAACCTACCTTTTGGACATAGCCCTCAATGTATCACAACATATTGTTTGAATATAAGTAGTGGGTAAGATTTGGAACAAATCCAAATCAATCACAAACATTTATTAGTAGAAAAGCATCTGGAAGTCTTGCTTCCATAAGGAAGTTCTTTGTCTTTAAAGCATCATAGAAGTTTGACTCCCTTGTAACACATTCCACCTCCTTGATTTCTCTAGTTTTGACTGCTACTTCAATGTATTTGAAGTGAATTTTAGGATCCTCACTACCAATGACATCCAAAATGAAGTTTTCCATATAAGCATCAATTTGAAGTCAAATCAAATGGATTTCAAGTAACAAAATAATATAAGTGACAATTCCAATTCAAATCACCTGGAGCTCAAATATGTACCCAAGAAGAAATAAAGCCCTTCATAAGACTTGAACTATTCAAACAACTTGATGCATGAATCTACATCCAATTTTTCAGAATATTCTTTTGCAACCTATTAGACATGAAAGAAATTATCAAAAACAATGATAGCATTTATCTTTGTCATCTACACCCATTATTGATTTAAAATGTGCATTAAAGCTGCAAGATTTCAACCTAGGTAATGATTTGGAGATTTCCCTTCATGTTAACAAGGAGGAGATCTTTCATTCACTCCAATGCCCACTCTCTAGAAAGGGTCCCAAAGAATGTGACAAGGGCCTAAAAAGTTTTTGAATCAGTAAGGGAATTGCTAGCTTCTATTCAATTTCAAGAGAATAGGATGTTTCACAAACCTGTGGCTCAATAGCGTGGGTGTTGACAATGACGCTACTCTATATAGTGCTGTAACCAAACTTACAATACTAGTGATGCATAAATATTTGGACTAAGAAACCATTTGAAATAAGGAAAAATGGAGTAAACCTAAAAAGTATAGTAAGTTATATTGAAGAGTAATTATACTTCAGCATAAGAAGTTTATCCTTTGCAAATATTTGAATTTCCACACAACATTATATATCAGATTGACAAATGAAACAAACTTCAAAAATGTGTTGATAAAACACAAAATTTATTAAATCTAATTTTGAGGAGAATTTACTTTATATAGTTAGCTCCCAAGTATTTTCAAAACAAATATGTTTTATCACCAAATACAGGCCCTACAAGAAAAAATCATATAACAAATAAATTGCAATAAGAGCAATAGTTTGATAGTCACCTCAACTGTAGACTTCAACATCAAAATCCAAAAGTTATTTATAAATAGGAAGAAAATATGTGAACTTACAACATCTAGAAAGCATATACCTAAAGAAAAAGATTTGTAATGACATTGTAGTCAATAGGACAACCCGCCTCCATTTGAGACATCATTAGTGCAAAATTAATAGTGCCCTAGAAATAATTTTCAACAAATAAGAGCTCTTTTTTAAAAAAAACATCTTTAGATTCACTATCAAAAATATATTTTTATAAATTAATAAGACCTAGGGATCAGAGTGCATAATTGTCTGAAGGAGAAACAAGTAATCTAGAGCATACCCAACCTAAAAAATTCATGAGTGCACTATGTTATGCCTCATTCACAATCTGTAAACCTATAAGCATTAAACACAACAAAGAGAATGTTGAACTAAAAGAAACAAATGCTTCCAAAAAAATATATTTTTCTAGTTAGTTTACACATAATCAAGCCCTATCTTCCATCATAAATGACAAGTGAACAAATTCAAGGCATGCCTATTTAGAGTAAATAAGTATTTTATCAAACTCCCTTCTCTCAGCAAAAGCTGCTACAACTTTGGGGGTAACCCTTGCTTTAATATATATTTTTAGTGCAAGGTCATTATCCATAGTCTACACCAAGAAACAAAAGGTAACTCAAAAAAATGATTTAGCATTGTATATTCAAATGTGCAGATAGTATATAATCAATTGTCCAAGCTTTTACATAGAACAAAGAAGTTACAAAAAGATCTAAAAAATTGAAAAAAAAAACATTTGGCAAAAGCATGACGAGATTAAACTATAGAATAGAGAAATCCACTAATAAAACATTCTAAAACTTCACAACTTCCTAGTAAAAACAAATTAGAAGCTGTTGAAGCATTCAAACTAGAATGGGTTTTGCTAAAGTAGAGCATGAAGAAACAACTATAATATTATAAACAATTCCATACCACTTGACTAAAACAAGATATAAGTTCCCCAGTAACAAGTACCCAAGCCATTTAGATTTTAGAATATAATGGGGATAAGAATTTCCAAAACACACTTTCTCAAAAAGTGAAATGAGGAAACAACTACAAATTATAGTCATAGAGCAGACATAGAGGATGGTCAACAAAAATAACAAACTTGACATTAGCAAATTTAACCAAAAATAGAATTATACTAATTACCAAGATTATAGGAAACCTTAAGGCATAAAAGACCATATACTAATTTAGTAATTACAAAATGTAGTGTTGATTGGTGTGCAAATCATGGTACCTAATTTTAACCAAAAGTATCAAAACTAACCTTCACAAGATCCCCCAATTCCTCGCTATACTTCAACTTGTCCTCAACAAGACAATTCTCCAAAAGGTTTTTTTTTTTTTTTTTTGATTTACAACTAATCATGATAGTTCAAGAGACTCAAACACATTTAGCTTTCCTTTTGTTAATAAAGTGCCAAAATACTGGAGAAGCGATGGTGTTTTCCTTGGTTGTACTGGAACGCTCTGCAAAATCATTGGCAGTTTATTTAATAATAATTTTGAGTATGATATTTTTAAATATTGAACCCTTTCTATTTATTAGACCTACTTCTGATAGGATATATCTTTGATGAAATCTAAAACTACCTAGAACTTTGCTACAGTGTCTAGTGTATAGAGAATGCCTTGAGGAGATTCTACTACAAGTCTTAGTGCTTCTTTATACTTCATTTGAGAAAACAACCCTTGTAAATGCTAGACAACCTACATAACAAACACAAATATCCAATTACAACATCTATTTCTTCAAGCTAGAAGAACATAATGGTACCAATTTATATTATTAGCCACAATCTTAAAAATGTATATTTTTATGCCTAAAACTAACAAAAAAAGTAAACATTCAATTTATACACTCTTTCACTTATTATCTAAATTCACACTAGTCAGGAGGACATTAGTTTCAGTTATGCTACTATGCATGAATTCCATTAAATTAATAGAAAAGATGCAAAAAAAATCAACACCGAACCCTAAAAATATAAGTGCTCAAATATTGTTTGTTGAAAATCCCCCTCAATTCCATATTTGAGGTCTCAATGAAAATGTCCAACTTCATACAAATTTTGAATCTACTAGAGTAAATTCTAAGTTAATGAACAAATATGGCCTCATGAATATCTATAATTTGTTGTTACAATGTTGGTTAGAAAAGTAGATATGTATTTTGGGAGTTGATTCTAATGTATCCCAATGCATACATTTTAGACATGCACTAAAATATGCAACATCATTGTTGTCGACACTTACTAGATTTTCAGCCCCTAGAAGGTTTCCTCTTTTAGAAAGATTCACAGCAAGCTCAAGGTTTTTGAGCTAGATAAATGCAACACACACATTAGTTAATATATGGAGAGCATTAAATGGAAGGTTGGCTTCAATCAAAATACCATATATCAAAAAACCACCTATCCGCTAACAAAAGACACAATTGTAGCTTCATTAACAATTGCAAGAAAAAATTACCCCCTCTGATTGATAGCAATGAACCCACCAACTGTGATTGCTTTAGATGTTAAAAGGATTGGATCTGGACTAATCCTATTCTCGTAAACTGTTGTTGTTGTTTCAAAATTGTAAACAAATAGAAGTCTCAGCTTTGTAATTACATATATTAGACTATACTTGTGTGATATCTATTAATATCAAATAATCGCATTAGGAGAGAAATATCTCAAATAGTCCCTATAGCATGGTCATTAGAAAATCATTTTATGTGCATGGATACTGGAAAATCATCAACAAAATCTAGTGGGAAAAATAGATCTGCTTGTTTCTTTGTGAACCCTGGCTTCCCTGATTACATTAAAAAATTCAAAATTGAAACTCATATATTCACTTTCCACTCTATTTACCAGTGTCATACATAACAAATAAATACAAGGCCGAATATCCAAACAAAGCTCAAATAGAAGCAGTATCATCCACTCTCTTTACATGTACAAACCAAAATAATGAAAAACATCAGACATCAGTATAAAAAGAAAGAATAGTAAAGAATAAATTAAAAAATTTCGTTTGAAAATGCATTCGAGGTGTTGGCTTTAAGAATGAAATAGGTAACTAGAAGTGCAAATGTAGTAGATTTCTGGTCAATGGCATTTCCAATAGCCAGAAAATGTTTGTTTTTCTATGGAATGAGAAAAGAGCTTTTTAGATTTTTATATTTAGATGTTTATGTCTGTAGTTTCTAGTAAACTTCCTCTTGTGTTTTCAAATTTTATAGAATATAGGGTATTCAATTGTATTGGTAGCAAGGCTTTGTTCTAAAGGGTGCAGAGGGTAAGTAGCCATATGGCAAATGTGCCTAGTTTCCCTTTGTGTTTTGTTAGAATTTTATTATTAATAAAAGCTTATTATCACCAATCTAAGAAAATATGCAATAAATTAATTTTTCTTGCTACAATGGAATAAAAATTGAAATCAAATGTATTTCAAAAAACTAAAAAACTAGATTAAATAATATTTCAAAATATACTTATAATACTGAATTTCTCTGCAAGGAAAATTAGAGTATGAGATCTCTATAGGTGAAAGTTATACAAGAACTCTACAATCAAACTCATTTGAAAGAGTTTCAGCTAAGTGTTAATGTCCTTTCACATAAACCCAGGGACCATTTCATAAAATCCATTGTAAATGCAACCAATAACAGTTCTTGTAGTTCATCTTTAATATCAACAAAGAACATGTTTATGGAAAATAATCGACTTAATACAACTTTGACCAGCTGAGCAATTATGAAATTATATAAACGTGTACATATGCATATGAGTTCTCCCTAGCCAAGTATTCTTTAGATTCACTGGGAATAAAATGAAAGAAAAAAAATTGGAATATTACAATGCAACAGACCAAATTTGAATATGAAAAACATTCAAGGAATTTCTATGAGGACAAGTTCATGTATTGGTTATAAAAAAAAATAGTAAACAGTTAAGGTAACCTATGCAAATGAAGAGACAAATAAACTACTTTTCCTGAATGAAAGCTTAAAAGCCTTTCTAGTAAGTGGCAACCAATCCTTGGCCTGTATAAGAAAATGTTGTATTAGCTCAAGATCCTTAGCATTATTGCACTATTTTCCAAGATTGAATTCATAAAAATATAGAAGACAAGGTAAGGGGCAATCCATATAGTACCAAAACAAAGACTTGGCACAAGGCCTTTGTAGTAGAGTTCGTATGTTAGTAAGATATTGGCAGGGATGGAATTGAGGATGGTAAATATATCATTCATTTCAAAAGATCCATCTCTATGCCTATGCCAAGACTACAAAACCAAGTGAATGTTTGATTAGAACAGAGCAAGTAAACCTTTTTTTTTGTTATAGTGGAATTTTAGGGTTGAAGATCATTTTTTCATCCACTTTAGCTCAAACTACAATAGCATTAATTTCATACATCGTGGATATTCTAGAGAGCACCATGCTAGAATTTTTGGTGAGCCCAATGCTCCATTCCAACCTATATACACAAAAATGAGCTTAGCAAAAATCATGTCAAAGCCAACCACTATTGTGCGAAGAGATTTTAGGAATCATATTAGATAATCTTGTTGGAAAATTGGGTCATATTTGAATCAAAGGTTAAATGGTGGATTTTTTTATTTGTATTTAATAAAAACTAAGCTATATGGGACTAGGAATGACAAAACCAGTCTTTGTTTGAAGCCTTGAAAGCATTTTGCCTAGTCGAGGACTAATATCCCTAAAGCCTTAATTTGACCCAAGTTTTCTAAGAGCCCTAGAAAGGGGGTAAGACCTTAGAGAAGTGGAGTCCACTTGGAGAGACAAAGGTCAGCATTGGGTAAAGGCTGGTAACCTTGCTTGGAATCTTGTAGTGGGTTGGGTGTTACTAGGCACTTAAGAATATTTTGGTGGATAAAGACCATAGACTCTACATCAGTTGAGGCAAGATATGAGCATATATTTTGGGCAGCTTACAAGTTACACTACCTCAACTTGGTGATGCAAGCAATTGGCATCCAAATAAATTGGGTGAAAGAAATAGTCTACATTATTCAAGCACATCATTCTTTTCTTTGGAGTGGTATGATTTTAGGATATGTAGATGATGAATTGATTAGGCTTTAGACCCTTCAAAATAAAACTGGCAAAACAAATGACTTATTGGGATGAGAAGATGAGAGGTAGATGGATTTGGGTTTTGTGATTCCTTGGTGAGTTAGTTTGAGCTTCACTTGGTTTCAAGAATGCTATAATATTCTCTACTTAACAAGGCCAACCACGTGAATGTGGAAGCTCATCTAGCCTCACCCCCATCCCCCTAACATCAATCTAAATTACCCATTATCATCTAACTACATACTTCATTCATTCATTCATCCATTTATGAACTATACCATTCAATCAATACAATTACATAACATTTATTAATATGATATAAAATTTATTAATACACAATACTAATCAAGACTTCATTAACACATAACAATATTTATTAACATAAAATAAAAATCAATATTAATATGCATCATTCATAGATAATTACTTAAAACAAAGTTCTTTCATTATCCAACAAGGTTTATCAAAGATCATTTTTAAAACATCATTTCTTCTTTTTGTTTTTCCTAGCTCTCTTAAGAAAAGAACTCATAGGAGCATCCATATCTTCCTCATTCTCCTCCTCTTCTGGCACATGTAATGTCAAATTACGATGACTCCTCTTTGGAGGAGCAAGAGGCTATTGCACTAAAGGGGGTCTTGTTGCAAGAACAAGTAAACAAGATAAACTGGCATACTTTTTTTCTTTTTTTATTTGCTATAAATCTGTAATTAAGTACTAGTACAACATAACATGCATTTTTCTTACTTGACAATGCCACATCATATAAACTAAAATTTTGATCTATCGCCATGTCAACATGTTGAACACTTGGAACATGCTCCACTCCTTCACCATGATGTTCAACATGCTCTGAAATATTCAAGAAAAAGATACATGTCAAATTGCAATTGAAGATGTTAAATTGTATTCATAATTGCATAGTTAATTTCCAATAGAAAATTAATACCTCCACCACTATAATACACATCATGGCCTTTGTCACGAGCAGGTTATGTGATAGGATATGAAGGTTGCGGTCAAATGTTATGCACATTGTTATGCAGTCAATTTACATTCAAAACTAATACCAAAAAATAATCTTCTCAACTATTCAATTTTATTTACTTTTCATCTAACCAATTTGCCTGTGAGATATCATTTGGCGCACTAGATTCTTGGGCAAGGCTTTCAGATTCTTAGCATAGGCATGTAGCCATGACTTTATAGCCTTCCTTCAAGGAAATTTTTCTATCTTCATCTGTGAGATTCAGATTGAATTCTATACCCTATATTTTTTGCTTAATTTCATCAATTTTCCATGTATGGTTTCATTAAACAAAATTGTTTGCAACATTATAAAAAAATATATATGAAATTTCATTGCTCCTACTTACAAGTCGAGACTAGAGATTCATATAGCCACTAGAGCCAAGTTTGTGTTGGCCAACCTTTTTTAGTCTCGCTTTTGTAGCCACGGATGTGTCTTGCAATCTATGAACAATTTCAAACATCTTAGATTATGTATTTACAAATATCAATAATTAGTGCATGATTACAATGTACTTAATACTATCATGACATACCTTTTTTGCTACTACTTCATTTACTCTATTTTCACATAGCCTTTTCTCCTTTGCATCTTCTATTATTTCATTCCACTCCATTTGTGGAATTATAGGAGGATATTCATACTTTGGGTTCTCCTTAAGAGCCCTTCTATATTGATCCCTCACAGTCTTTATATGTTTTGATGCTCTTTTGAGAAGTAGGCCAGTGTCAAAAATGTTTTTTTCCAAATTTCTCCTCAAAAGATGTAATCAACTAATTTTTTAATTCCATAGATTTTAAATTCCAGCTTTAATATAGTACAATAAATGGAAGAAAAGAAAAATTATGTAGCAATGATATGAAACTACTTACCTTTTACAAATGGTGGGTCCAAATAGTCTCAATGTCATATCAAAAAGATGATCAAAGAAAGCATTATTACCTACAAAAACATAATGGGATTATCATTCCAAAATGAGTAATGTAAAAGTAAAATAAATTTACACTTTAAATAATAACAACTTTAAAGCACCTAGAAGCTTTTGTTCTTTTAACAGAAACATAGTTTTCTTGTTCAAAAACAATGGCCCTACATATGAACTAGTACTAATCACATAGACTATTCCAGGAAATGGATCAGCTTTAGTAGTACTACTCTCTATTGTTTTATCAATTGAAGGTCTATCTATTAGTGCACAAATTAGGACTGCACTAAGATATATTTGGCATAACTTTTATTACTAGTTACATCTGTTGATGAATTAGGGCAAACATTCACAGACCATACTATTCTTTTACTACTATTCCTCAAGACAAGTTTAAAGATTTAAAATATTTTACTTCATTAACATTCAATGACCCTTAAATTGGAATTGAATGACATGGTTTTGTAGCTAAAAAAACAAGTGAAAAACACATTCTAACTAAAATTTTCCCCATAATGTATCAATAAAATCATCGAATGTTTATCTACTCTTTGTTAGGTTCACATATTTATCTAGGGAGAGAACTGAAAAAATGTGTCCCAAAGGTGATACAGTGTAGTTCTAAGATGCATTAGTTTAGTCGAGTAGAATTAATGAACCTTCTAGTTAAGACTGCCTAACTAAGTTATCTTGGAAACACATTTAATCCTTCCAAGAAAACACATACACAAACATTGATTTAGAAAGATCAAAATATGAAGTTTATTAAATGTAAATAAAACATCATGACAATTAAAGCAGAAACCAAATGAAATGAAAGATAGAGAGACACCACTAGTGACACTTTCTTCATTGGTAAATGCATACATAAATACATATGAAAGTACTACCACCAATCACAGTATTAAAATTGTTGCCATATGAATTGTTTAACATCAAACTAGAGTGCAGATCTGTAAAACATGACCTTAAATTAAAAGCTCAAAAAATAAATACTAGAATACATCTCTTTCCAAACATATGCATTTCAGAGTTTCAATAGCTTGTAAGCCAACATATACGCCTAAATGATTACAAGAATTTTGCTAGTCATCTTGTATCTAAATAATGACAATTTAGATGAAGCATAAATGAGCATAAGGACACATGGTGGCTTCCTTCCCAATAAGAATTACAAATATCCGAAACCCACCACACTCTTTAGCATGATTTATGATTGATGAAAATGCAAACTTCACCCAAACTTGTACAAAAGCTGTAGAGATGTATCAATATAAACATTGTAGGCATCATAGAAACTTTTCTCAAAATTATAATCTAGATGTACTAAATGATGAATTTTATTTTTTATTGCATTCATAGTAGAAAAGAACATCTATTGAGCAATAGAGAACACATATGTGAAAGAAAGGAAATAACATTGCAACAATAATAATCAACATTTGTGTCATGGAAAGAATCACAAGTTTAGTGCAATAATTAATGTTCAACATTCACAACAATAATGAATACATGTAAAATCAAACCTATACAGTGAATATCATGAAATTGAATGGGGCTACTACCATTCATTCTAATTGTGAGGCCTAATTTTCAAAGTTCTGGGACACTTTATTTTCAATGCTTTATTCATATAATTTGTTAATCACAACTAGTATAGGTTGGAAATTTTGTAATAAGGTATTTTCATTATTGTTCCTGTAGGTGCACACTAGAAAAATCAAATAGGCTATAAATCTAATGAGGAATACTAGTAGGAGGCTTAGAAAAGATGCTAGAAAACAAAGAAAAATGTCAAAGAATGTTTTCTACGTCATATAGAATAATCCTATCATGCACTAGTTATCATAAACTCATAGTACAATAGGAGTTTTAAATGTTTTTTAGCACATTGTTCTAGCTTAGGAGTACCCTATATTTTTGACACAACC
This sequence comes from Cupressus sempervirens, assembly GCA_028749045.1. Classification (NCBI taxonomy): domain Eukaryota; kingdom Viridiplantae; phylum Streptophyta; class Pinopsida; order Cupressales; family Cupressaceae; genus Cupressus; species Cupressus sempervirens. The sequence continues at coordinate 222,861,306 of CM053783.1, forward strand.
TCTATCATGATTTCAAGTTAGTACAAAGTTTGTTAAGAAAAATATGGTTGTTGTTGGAGATTTTTGAGGTAGATGCTAGAAAGGCTTACAAATTTGAAACCCTTCTCAATTTGATGAAATTGAAGTATTCAAACTATTATTACTAGTAGAGAAATAGATTATCAACACTATAAATAGGCCAATACTAGAATAATTGTTAATATATTGGGAAAATAAATGGTCAAATATGCAAAGAATTAGAAGAGTTATTGACAACCAAATAAACTAGTGAGAGCATGCCACAAGGAAGTAGTTCTTATCCAAGATTTAAAGCTAAAGCCTTCTAAAATTGTAAATCAAATAAGGAACAAGATTAAACTATGTAACAAAAATAGGGGATGGATATAACTCTGTGCTTTGGGCTTGACTTCAAGATAGAATAAATTTCACAAAAGATGAACTAGGAGGATAAAGTAGTGAAGGATTCAAATTACTATATTTTGTAAATTGTTGTCTAAGCTCTTTGAGGAGAAACCATTTTGGTGAAAACAAACCTTGTAGGAATATTTGGTAGATGATGGACTAAAAGTTACATATGATCATTTGAAAAGGGCTATTTTTAGAAACAAAACACATTAATTTGGGTGTGGGCCATATTAGAAATGGTTACTTCTAGCAAACAAATAAGCATAAACCAAGATCCAATAAAAAAACAAGTTGATAATCAGCTTCAATAATGAAGATGAATCATTTAATAGAGCCTTTCTTAAGCAATCAAAGCTGTTAAAATGTCCTACCCTAAATAAATGCTAAACACAAAATAAATTCATAGTAACTAGTTTTATTTAAAAATTGTTGCTAGCTAAACCACAATTGATGATGGAACAAAAAAATCAAATTGGTAAAAAAGAACCTGCATAATATATATTAGAGATGACTTGAAAAAATGCCAAAAACAATTCATCAAGCCATTAAGAGCTCTCATATCAATAAAAGCAAAAGATGAAGATAAACTCATAAAAATTTGGAAACTCTGGTTCAATGACTTCCCTTCCATAGAGAAGAAATAGAACAATAAAGATAGTTATCCCATATTGACAATTGTTTTACAAGATAAGAACAATTACTAAAATAAACTATTGAGTCATCAATAAAAGTGCTCATATTAACACCAAAACAAATACATTATACCTATAGCTTACTTATGCAATACCAAAGATCATATATCAAAAGTATAAGCTCGAGACAGAGATAACAAAATAGAATAATAACATCTTGAGGGCATAGACATTACAAAATATAACACATTACAAAATATAGCAAAACAAGGTTTTACCAATTCTAGTGGGTATAGACGAGGATGTTTGCATGGTCCTCGTTGCCAACAATGCACCAGGCAATACTGGACCATCGATCAAAGGAGGCATTTGCACTTCATCATGAGCTGAAGAATACAATATTGTTAGGAAAGACATTTGCAATGGATAAAGATCAAATGGAATACTAGCTAGAAGAGTCCACAAAAAAAAGGTAAGTGTTATAATGTTGATGAAAAAAAGCAAAGAAAGTGTTACTTACACGAAGGTTGTGTGCTATAACCCTCACCATGTTCACCATGTGATGTTACAACTATAAAATATTTCTATACAAGAACACATAAAATTAGAGATCATGATCCATAATATACTATAAAATATTAATATGTATTGAACTTCTATTATTGCTTTAGTTGAATTACTACTTACCTTCAAAGATTGGACCCTACGGTCCAATTCTTTTCTTAGTGCCTCTTTCTCCTCACTTGTATCACCCTCGATGATAATGTTGAAAATTTCATCAGTGTATCTTTGTTTGAGTTGCTAGGTCATGAACATAGGGTCAGCACTAAGGGAAATGTCATGTAGAAATGATGCCCATATTTCAGATCACATTTGATCAGCGGTCATTCTAGCTTTTTCCTATTACTTGTGACATCAAAAATCAGTAAAATTTCATCAAAATAACTCCAAAAACATATAGAAAAGAACATAATAATATGAAATTGTTTCTATATTAATATTAAAAATTATAATAATTAATGTTTACCTGTACTGAAGGTGTCTGAGATGGTACATCCATGTCACCCTGTGAAAAAATTTAGTAAGTCTTAGAAATCAGCAGTGAAATTAAACTAATAGACTTACCAAATAATAATAATAATAATAAAGTAGATTTTATATGTAAATCATTTGTCTTAAGTTAGCCAAAAATTTGGTGTAACTAATGTATATATCTAAAAAAGTATTTGACATGTTCTACTTAATGTTTATATCTATACGTATGGTTTGGAAAGAAAAATTTGGTTGTACATGACCCCATCATAGTTGACATTGATCCTACCTAGACATTTCATTGATCATCATGATCTTCATCCATGCCATCATCATCATCATCATCACCATCATCCTACTTGTCACTTTGATCATCGTCGTCACCACCACCATCTTCATTGGCATCATCATCATCTTCATCACCATCATCACCATGACCATCATCACCATGACCATCATTACCATGATCATCACCATCTTCATCACCATGATCATGATCATCATCAAAATAATCATCATCATTATCACCATTATCATCAGCATGACCAAAATCATCACCATCTTCTTCTTCTTCATCTTTGGGTAACTGTTGTTCCTGATAATCATTTACTTCATCTTGTGCTTCTTCAATATCTTTTTCCATCACATTATACTTTATCGACCTTCCTCTTGGGTCATGTCTAACAACAAATGGCTAACCTAGTTTGTGTGGAACACCAAAGTAAAACACTTGCTCACATTGGCTTGGAAGAACATAGGGCTCATATCTTACTGGCACAAATGACCTTGTATTAATCATAGTAAATCCACTATCATATTCAATAATAGTCCTATCAGAATCATTTTGATTCAGTCATAGCTTGAACCATTTGATAAAAAATAGAACTATTTTGAATGAATTAAAGTCACACTCAAGTATATCATCCAAAATGCCATAGTATCAATTTTTAGATTGTTGAGGATGTATGTCAGTTCTAGACCAAATATTGGTGATCACAAAAACAACACTTATCCTAAAATCACACATTTTCTTTATTTTGTCTGACTTTATTGTGCAAAATTTATAGCCATGGTAGTACATAGCTTTGTGATGTTTGACTTGTAATTATTCAAACATGTCAAGATTATTTGCATTGATCTGTGAGTTGATATTAAACTTGTCTCATGTTTAGTAATCATATACATACCTTTGTATCTCTTGAGCCATATACTAGTTCAAGTACCATTGGCATAACATTGGGATCTCTATTATGATGAGCTTCTTTAACCAATGATGCAAAAATATTCCATGTTAATGAGAACCCATTTTCTTGAGACTATTCAATCTATACCATCATCCAATCAAGATTTTTTGTAATATACAAATGTAGTGCGTCTTACTCATGACCAACTATACAAAAGACAATTACACCAGTTAGAAACAACTTGTATATATTGCTGATGGATAAGAATTATTAAACTACAAAATAAAATCTTATAATTACCTCTTAGTCTCCTTAATATACCTTTCTCTGTTAGGTACTCCCCTTTGAATTTTTCATTAGAGTTGGGATCCCAAATGTGATCTACATGGATATTTCCTACAAACTTTGGAAGATATTCACTAATGTACACCATAGAACCCTCATGATGTGCTCTTTATCAAACCAAGCCCTTCATAAATTTTGAGTGCCTCTCAACCATCCACATTGACCTAGTTTGTATAGGTCAACATAATTCAATCTCCTCAACTTAATGTATGAGGTAGTGTTCTTGAGCATTGAAAAAGGTTGGAGGTAAACACTTTTGCATTTCACACATAAGCTATGGAATTTTTCTCTTCCAATATTTTATATCTTTTTTATCAATTTCTTTAGATCATAAATAGCTAAAAGAGATTCAACATGCAAAAACACATAAACAAGATTTCAAATAAAATTATACAATAGATTTCAGATAAAAAGTTACAAATCTAAGAAAAAATACTTCTAACATCATGTATTTTCCTAGACAATATATAACTTGTTTAATACCATTGTCAAACTAGTATGGAAATGATAGAGGTAGGATATATTGCAATCATTAAAAAATGATCATTTCAATATATTATTTAAAGATAATACAATAGGTAGTATATTCAATTTTATAAATATACTATAAATAGAGAATATGAATTACCTTGACAAAGGTATGCCGATCATGTGTTTTCAACCCTAGCCCAAAATCACCTTTCTTTGATAGAAGAGTGCTTATAGTTGTAGCAAATCCTATTGGAAATTTTTCTTTTTTTATGACTTCTTTTAATGCATTACTTTGTTGCTCCGTTAATAAACAAGGAAGAACACTTGTATTTATGCGGTCTTCATTGCTATTTGATTCAATAAAATCTTTTAGTGCATGATTGGATTCATGAATGTCAATAAAATTTTTGGAAATTTGTTCTCTATCACACCTTCCATACAAAATTTTCTATAGTGTCTCTGTTACATTCTTTCCAATATGCATAGCATCAAACAAATGCATGATTGAGAGATCCTTGTACTATGGTAACCTACTAAATTGTGTAGGATAAAATTTCATTCCTCTAGGAAGTTGGTCATTGATGCCTTAAAAACCTTTACAAGAATCAATTACAACATTAGTAAATATAAGACAATATCAAAATACAATTTTTAAACTTTGGATGACAAATTGAACGTTACCTCAATGATTTACCCAATCGTATTCCAACTTCCATAGATGAGGTGTCATTCTTCATAGCCTTGATGATGTCTCTTCTTTCTCATTGAAAATATTTTATCTTGAAAATATTTGATGATGTCCTAAACTTCTTGAATGACGATATTTTATCTTCAAACCACAAACTATACATGCGAATCTTCCCTTTGTTTGAAGACCTAAAAGATCATGTAGAATTGGATCATGTACAATTATCATGCACAACTTAAGCATATGATAGTAATGTGTAAGCATTATAATAGAACAAAAATATCTGATATTAACAATATAACATACTACAAAAATGAGTTAGCCCAAGGGCATCATGTATTGTCCATACAAGCATTGCATGGAATTGAAATTGTCAGTGTCCTATTGGTCTAGAGATGTCATACATAGTGATGTCATTCCATAACTTTAACAACTTGTCAATTAGGGGCTCAATATACATGTTCATATCTTTAACTTGGTACTTACCTAGTAATTGAATGAACATAAACATTACATAATTATTATGACCATTTTCATGCACTATTTATAAATTAATTTAGATAACTATAAAATGAAAAAATACCTAGCACAATCATTGACAACATTATGTGCTCCCTGTTTATGGACATCCAAGGAGGAATGTTATTGTTAATAACAAAAATAGGCCACATTGAGTAAACAGATCTCATGTCTCCATATGGATTGACACTATCTGCTACCAATGAAAGCTTCAAATTATGAGATTCTTCTTTAAATTGTGACCATGTTTCTTCTATCTCTTTAAATGCAAAACCATCAGTAGGCATGCACATAATGTCATATTGAATTCTATTGAGTGCATGGTAATCCATAAATTGTGCCAAGCTAGCACACCTAAATAATCATTGTAGACATAGAATAATGGGAATGTACCAAAGAACCTTGTGAGGCACCTTTTTTGTTATTTGATCTGACCAATATCTACTAATATGACAATTAGGGCATTTTGTTGTAAATTTATGTTGTTTATGATATAGAATGTGATCATTGGGACGTGCATCTATTGTTTGATACTTCATTCCAACCTGATTCGTAATGGTAGATAATTCTTGATACGAACGAGGCAAAATGTTTGATGGTGGTAACAAAACATTCTAATCAACCTACAACAACAAATATGCATTGTTTGTATAATGAATAGTAATTGTATGCTAACATTGAAGATGACAAAAATGGCATGTAATACCCTCAACCAATACATAACCAAATAACCATACAACAGTAGTCTATACATACATAATAGATTAAATCCCTTTTTTTTTTTTTTATAACCAATCTGCATTACAAATTAACCTTTATACAAAAGGTACAACAAAGTACTCATAATCAACAATGTAACATTTCAAAATATTACATTAGACTATATAACATATCTATACTCTTTTATTAAAAGTACAACAACTTAAATACATTCGAATTAACACTGGTTCTAAATGTAAACAATCATTATCGTCTAAGTCCATAACCAACCCTATCTTGAACCTGAAAACAAAACAACACAACCACAACACACCAAATAGGGCTTAGTAACACTAATTAAATAGATAATATCTCAAGAAAACCTGCATGTTAGATTTTATGACAAAACTATATTCATTTAATCCATATAACAGATATACTGAAAATACAATTTTCTTTTTGCATTCAAATATAAAGCAAGTACATAATTTCTTACACGTAGATATGCAGAAATAAAATCGCATAGAATATGACAAGGTAATGATCTAGTAGTCCATCGGTGTCAACATAAGAATCTACGTTCAGCCACTCATAGAACTCATATGTCAGGTGAAACCATAATGTTCTTATCTTATTATATGATTCCCAACCCATGAAATTTTAAATATTACCACTTGATTAAATAACTATCATAAACTTTCCCATAAGGATCTAGACTAGTGTTGGAGGGCATCCAACAACATAATTCTATCACCACAAGTTACTCGCTTTATGGCAGCCACCCAATCTAAAGGATCACACTTGCATAATCTAACATGCACATAAATCTAGTTATACTAATTGGAAGAAAACTTAGATTAATTTTCCAATTCCAACTAATACACTTATTTCATTTGCTTCAATATAACAATTGCACCAGCAAACAGAAATATCATATGAAACCATTTTTTTTCAATCTTCCAAAGTATCAAATGAAACCATATTTGTAACCACGCTTTTCAACTACATAAAAGCTATATTCAATTAAATAGTAAGGAATTGACTTTTCTAAGATTCATTATATTTACATTTCATTTTAAAATGTAATAATAAAACTATCCACATATACTATTACTTACTAATTCAATCCGCGTCACACACAAAAACTCCAAAATACCAATTTACACACCCACATGAACTGGTTAACAAAATGCCTCTTCCCAGTTCCAACTATCAACATAACTTAAAGTTTACAAAATTGATTAATCTTCATGCAGTTATATATGAATACTAAATATCATACACAGTCAACAAAGTATCAACTGGATTAAATAAAACTTCTAGCACGTCGATAATCGAATGAAACTATGCTATCAAATGTAAAACCAATCTTGTTCAAGATTTTTACTAACTATTTGTTGTAATACCTATGTCTTGTTTCGCAAGTATAATTCACAAAACTACTCTTTTAAACATATGATATATGTTTAACACTTTACCTAAAACCCACGACATCAAACATAACCGAATCCCCAACCCCAACTTATAAAACCATTCGATAAAATGACTGTGTTACTATTAACTTGCAAACTGTTGACAAAATAACTTACTCTTAACCGTTGACAAAATAAGATCTCTGCAAATTTGCGGCTATGACCAAATGTCACCACAAACTCTTAATCGTGGCTGAATTGTAAATAGTAAACAAAATATTAAACACCAAAACCAAGGTACACACAGAGCTCAACTCTTTTAATAGTCGATAATCATATATTATTTCAAAAGCACACGCATGAATTAAAACCACAAACATACATGTTAAACCACAACACCCAAATACAAACAAAATTACCATAACAAAATCTCCATTACCACACTCGAGTATGGGTATACACAGAACTAAGTATCGCACACAGAGCCATGCTCTGCATATATCCATGCTTGAGTGTATATACACATCATAAAAACTTATTTTAACATTCTTACATTCGTGCACCCAATTTTGGGTTTATACGAAATTCAATAATGAAAATATTAAATATTGCATACACGCAGAGTTGGTTGAATTCCTCTTAATCAACAACTTTTGTATTCAAAAATCACCGTAGCTAAATAAAACATAAAAATAGATAGATGATAGAGTAAGAAAAGTTGCTTGCCTGAATAAATGCAAAATGAACACAAAAAAAATTTGCCTGGAAAAACCCTCTTCTTCCAAAATCGCAGCCCAAGCCTTCAAACCCTCAAAATCTAGACATAGAGATACCAATGAAACTTTCTTAACAACAGTAACTGAGAAAAGTGAAACCACAAAATGACAAAAGAACAATCAATAAAATGAAATCGTGAACCTCTAAAATGCTGGTAAGAAATGATAATCTCCATAATGGTCATCAATTTCCCCATAAAAGCACAAAGAAATCCGCTCAACAGAGCTTCCATAATCCCCAACTGAAACCCAACAATGGTAGTCTAAACTAAGGCTTCAGCTAACTCGACAGCCAAAACAAGCAATTCAATGCCCATAACTGCAAATTTAACACAAACATCAAAAACAATGCAAATTCCAACACATGGCAGCCAAAGTACTAGCTAGACATTCAAAGAGCCTGCCCACCATAAAAGCCCACTAACCTTGCCACCATAAACCAAAACCCAAAACCCCCATGCCAAGCTTTAGTTTAGGCATCAATTAACTTAGGCAATGCTTTAGTTTTAGGTTTTATGACTTAGTTAAATCCCATGCCATAGATTAGTTTAGGCACTAACTCACATTAATTCATAAAATTTGATTCCTGAATCCAGATTGATTCAGATAATAAGATTCTGAATAAAACACAATACTAAAAATATTAAAACATCTATTTTGAGAATCAAATTTTGAGTAACCTCTGAATTCTCAAAGAATTTAAAATGATAATGCCAGAATTTAAAGTAACTTTTAACAAGTACCAAACTGTCCAGAAAAGTAAACTAATCTCAAAATTCCAAGGTATCAAATGAAGAACTGTTAGGGCCATGACATGGCATACCTTAGCATACGTGACATTACTATGTTGGATATACCATTCATAACCTTTAAGTTCACCAACAACACTATATCCAAGAGTAGAGTTGTTTGGGAGCCTTCATATAAGGGCTCATGTGCCTTCTCATGTAAAGGTATATCAAGACCATCTTCATCATCATTATCAAATTTTTTAGTACCATCATTGTGAGCCTCTTCATCACCTACCCCAATACCATCTTCTTCAATCATGTCCTCTGGCTCATTATCATCTTCTTCCATGGGAGTGTTATCCTTAGCTTGGATATTCACACCTCCATGTTCCTCCAGTAGGAAATCTACATTCAGCAATGGACAAAAACCGTGGCCCCTTTCAATGTGACCATGTTGCCTACAATAACTCTAGGGTATTGTGATTAGAATTCTTTGATTCCTTAAGCCCTTAAATTTTTTGCATGGACAATAAAATTTATCAGGTTTTCTTCAAAGCTAAGCCCATAATGCAACCATTGTCTCATTATTCTGTTCTGGGTTCATATTGTCAAGTGTGGTCTTTCTTCATAGGAAAAGATATCTGCAAATAAATTGGACATGTTGTAGTTAATGTTTATATCTACACATATGGAAATTGTTGATTAATATTTTCAAATGGAACTAAAATGATCTTATAATTTCTAGAAGGCCTAGATGTTTGCAAAATGTGGAATTATAGACAATGTATCTTAATTATTTGCAAAATGCCTCAAAGAGATGTCATAAGGTGAAAGTTACTTAGGTGCTATCAATAGTATGCCTTAACTAATCCTAATAGCAATGAATAATGTGATTAATGCATCAACTAATGAAGATGACTAAAAGATTGAAACATATTAATGTATAGCAATATATTATTTGAGGAAATATATGCTCTTTAGTTAGATATAAAAGGAAATATGAATTAGATGTGATCTATGTGTGCTCTAGGTAGATGGTCATTACCTTTTGAAAATCATTCAACAAGGGTATCATATTTTCATCAATTTATTAAGAGGTTTGTATAGTTTGATATTGGAGTAAGAGACAATTATCATTGTTGCTGAAGATTATTATCCTAAGCACTACAGACTAAGTGTAATCAGACATTTCATTGTCTATGATTTTACCAATCCCAGGAGGCTAGCTAGGAATAAGAACTACTCTAAGAACATTTTGTGGATAGGATTTTGGAATGAGACAATTCAATATGCTTGGCATTTACATACAACAATATATTGTGATATAGTGTCATATTTTGGATGATATAGTGTCATCTAAAACATTACCATTCTACAATCAAACCTAGAAAAAATAATTCATTGATATGAATTGTGGAAATTTGATATCGCTAAATTAGAAATCTATTTAAAATAGAATGCTAATGTGAAAGCAATCCCAGAGAATATATATTTTTCAATGCTAACAATCAACTATAAGCATGATACTCCAAACAAAATGTGCAATTTTGTGATAAAACAATATGTGCAACTATAACTGAAGTGTCATCTAGTGGTTCTATCTTGCAATTGTAAACATGATTCGCGAAAGTATTTTGGGCGTGAGAGCCTCAAACATAAATTCTATCATGGAAATGGTTCTTTCTTACAACCATAAATATAACAAGAGTGTCACCTAATAGCTCTATCTCACAACCACACAGATGATACTCCAAAATCTTTTAGGAGTTCCAATGCATACATTCTATCTTACTGAAATCTTAGCTAGTATGACAAGGGCCTTGATATCACTAATCCAAGTGAGCCCTTTAGGAGTTTCCTTTTCAAATAGCCATGAGCCTTAATGGCATGCATCTTTATAGCACATGGATCATATAGTTCACTAGTAGTTAGTACATTTATTTCATTGGTTTTCATCAAATGATTTGGTTGCAAAGAAGGTATAAAATCCTATAGTTCATATAATCAAGAATGGCCATGGTCTGCATTATCTCTTCCTATACATATTATAATACTTTTTTTAAGGCCCTTTAGCTTAAGAACCACACTTCTCTTTGATGGATTTGCTAAGAAAGATAAAAAAAACTTACACAAGATTTGTTGAAGAAATCTACCATCAAATAGCAAGACACATGAACTTTGAGAAACAAAATTGTATCAAATAGCTAGTAGAAATCTAAAATTTGTATCAATACCATGCTATTTTGAGAAAAAAAGGTAGAAGATGCTATATATATGCAATTTTCTACCACAATAAATGTAGAGAGGAGGTGACAAAGGAATTCCCAGATCTAGAATTTGTGATCCCTGATATTGTTGTAGTAAACATTGTCACATTCCCATAATTTCAAAACTAATAAGAAAATGTCAAAATATACTCTGACGTCCTTATTCTCAATGGCCATGCTGTAGAAACTCTAAAATATTTCTTTGCATATAGAGTAAAAGATAAGTTCTTCCAAAGCACAAATGTTGGTTTCATATATGATTTGAACAAAGACTATATAAGAAATGTGTTCAGAAAGAGACTACAAAACTAAACAAGTAGAAGCTAGTGTGTAAATATAGGTTTGGAAAATAGAAAATACTAAACTTATAATTGGATCAACATGACTATGTACACAAGTTGAAACCCTCAGCTATCCTACAGTTTAACAAATCTCCAAAAAATGAAGAGATAGGTAAATTGATTCATAGAGATGACACATCCACCTAAAAGGATATTTTTATTAGCAAAGTTATTCACAATCCAAAAAATCATATCCAAATCTTAATTGTGGACAAAAAGGAATGTTTGCAAGTAGTTGCCTATTCTAATCCCTAGATTCTTGGCTCAAAACACACAATTATAGATATGTGGAACATGGACAAGAAAAATAATATAGGTCACAACTAGAAAAGAGTTTAGAGATGGTAAAGTTGATACTGAAGTCAACCAAACAACAAATAATGTGAAATCATAATGGAAGAGTGAACATATAAGTGGTGATTACCCATGTATTCATGGGTATAAGAAATAAGTAGAATAAGTTAACAAATAACAACAAGCTAAAAGTAAAGCCTGACAAGCCCTATCACACACCATCCAGAGAAAATGATGGAATATGCATGAATCAGTGCATGATTTGTGGTAGTTTAAATAGTTTAATAAAACAAATATTAGATTCCTCCTCTAAAGATATTGGTAGCAAAAAATTAACTCTCTTTATCAAACTCCTTATGCATAAAATTCAGACAATAATTTTTATTGTATAAATTCTTACTTAATGATTTCAAAAAGTTTTAATTTTTTTTGAACTTAAGATTCTATTTGATGCTAGTAGTTTTAGAATAGAAACAAAATATTTTAATTTCTTAGAAATTCTACCAAATGGGGTTACAAGTAGAGTGGGTTTAATTATGGAGGAAACTCTGTAGTTAAGTGCACTCAAGTTGGAGTAGTATGAAGATGGAGTGACCTCCCAAAAAGTCCATGCTTCACCTTTATGAGTATCACCTAGATCTAATGGGTGCTAAGTGTTCTACATGAGAAACAATGTTTGTATAAGCCACTACTCATGAAATATGAATCAATGAATTTGACTCAAAAACTAAATAGTTGAATTTTGGTAGCAATATAACAAGGAAAATAAAAATAAAAACATAAAGATCTTTTGTTCATAGATCTACCAAATTGGATCACTAAAATAAGATATAGTGCTTAGTATCTTCTAACTATGTACATGCAATATCTTCTAATTATGCAAATGCAGTATCTACTTGTTGCAGAGTTTCCAAACACCAAATGTTATGATAGATCTTCTCTTAGAAATATTAATAGAAAATAATGTTTCTAACTAGAATAGAAAGTTCAATTGAATTACAAGAACAGGTGAAATAAAGTAAAATTCAATAATCTATGATATCTAGCTAGTACACAGTCTACAGAGTTTGATTTGCTATTTGTAATTAGCTCATTATTCATTTTTTTCAACTATGAATTGTGCTAGTAGCATATAACAAAAAAATACATATTAATTTCATGATCAATGATTTTGTGTGAGTTTTATATAAAAAGATGATAGTAAACTATATATAATGAATTGCAAAAAAAAGTTTAGAAGAAACCTAGAGTGAAGTCTAGAATACTGAATTTCCAATACGAAGGAATTGGAAAAAAAATAGCATGCACCATTTAAACATAAGTATATTTTATTAGATAGGGAGATATACCTTGCCTATACATGGTCTCTCTTTAACCTTTGCAAGGCTATTTTGAATATGTGGTATTGCATGAACTAATACAAATAAGTCTTAAGATAGTCACACTACTGAGTTATAATAAATGAAATACAAAATCTATATATCTTAGGACACATAATAGTCTTAATAAAAGAATAGAAATTACAATAGAACAAAGGTTTACTTTTATTTCAATTGACAAGATTTATTATACACGCAATTGTATAATGTTTATATTAGATAAATTGTACAATTGAATTTAAAACTTTTATTTTCATCATTCTTAATGTATTAAGGATTAAAAAAAGAATAATTTTGTATATAGTATAAAGGATAGGTTGAAGCATTTGGAAAAAAATTGTGCATATATTAGATTTTATTTGAGAATGAGGAGAATATATAATTTTTTATTCATATTATATATAAGATTAGTTAGTATTTAATTATATTTCTTTCTTGCTTACACTCTCAATTGAAAGAGCTACTATTATAAAATTGTTGACAAGTTGGAGGAAAAAGATTTAAAATGTGGTACTATTGCCAAGTTTACTTTTCAAATAGTGGCTTAAGTCAAATGAAATACTTGACTACTCATTGGTGAAAATAAACCTCTCAAGATAATATGAAACTTTTGGTGTATCAAATAGTAGATACCTATTGATAAATACATGCATAATATATTTTATTAAAATAAATTATTTGACACCTATTTCTATCAAATAGACTCTTATCCTTTATATCCTCAATGCTACAAACTCAAGTAAGGTGTAGATTGCATTCATTGACTTCACTAACTATCATAGAATATTTATGGTTGCATTTCAAATTCTAATCCCTTGCCCAATAGTCAAGGCCCCAACCACTAATCCTTTGACTCTTAACATCATAAAAACCCTTCCTAGATATTCTGCCACATCATGCATTAATTCTTGATACAAAAAAAGTCCTTTCATCTACTAGACTCAATCTCATTTACAATTCATTTTAACTCAAAATAATCCTAATAATTATCACCTAAAACATGTTTATGCATTCAAAAACTTGTATTGAAACCCTATCACTCTCCTAGTATCTTTTAGCTATTAACATGTGTTGTAATAAGTGTGCGAGATTTCATTTTATCATCTTCATTTGCAATACCTACGAAACTTGTATGTTTAGATGAAAAAGGTTACAAAGATGATAAATAAAATTAAAATATTAAATAAAAGATATGGAAAATCCTTATTATGTTGCTTCACAAGCTTCTTCATGTCATTAAATTGTTTCCTAAAATAATAATTTTCAGCATGCTCAAGCTTATTAAAAAATAACTACACTTCAAATTCAAACTCTCCTTCTTAGGTAAATATTATTCTGAGAAGAGGTTGGAGGTTCTATTAATTCTTATCTTAAGTTTATTCTTCATCTTTCCTTTACCCTTGAATTGTGAATCAATGCAAGAGACTTTGAAGTTACATCAAGTTGACATGTGTGCTTATTGTCTAGTCAATCTATCACTACAAATGATGCTCTTGAACTGTCCATGATAGAGTAAAAGGAAGTAGAGGAGCATGAAAAAAAATTACTGAAACAAATAGAAATATGTATTCCATGTTAGTTTTCTATTTCTAATAACCAACTCAATGAGATCTCAAAATTCTAAACATAGCGAAATGATATTTAATGGTAAGAAATACATGAGTAAAAAGGGATATAATTTATTCTTATAACAACACAACTCTTACCCTTTTAACTAATAAAAAGAGATTTGTGTACTCGTTTCACACCCTTCATTGATTAATAAACTCCTCAATATTAAAGAATGATATATCTCAAACATGCACTTCAATCAAGCCTATAGCCTCATCAAGTTTATTTCCATTTGAAAATATTTGATATTATTTGGTGTAAATTAAAGAGAAATATGGAAGGATAGAATATTAGAAGAGGAGGGAGAGGTGACCCACTTTTTTTTTAATTGTTCAATCGAAAGGATGATGGCCCAATAGGCTCAAATATGACTTAAGTACTAAGTTACTAAATGATCTGTTGATGATAATGAATTGGAATAAGTTGTATTTGAGGAGATATAACAAACTAATGTAAGATAGAAGCCTAATTATGCTAAATTAAAACTTATAATATAACAAAAAAGACAAAAATCAGACATGAAATTGTAATGAGTGGAAATAGAAACCAAATTTCATCACTAACATAGGATTTAATTTTGAAGTTATTTTGGAGGGTATAGGAAATCTAGATGTCATATAATTGGGTATAGGATGCCTTCTCACTATATACCTTATACTTTCTCCCAAAAAGTTCAAAAATCATTCATTTGATCCGATACTTTCTAGATTTGTAATAGTAGGTTTGCCACCTATTCTTGTGCATGAAGAAAACATAATATTTTTTAAAACCATAAGTATTATGTACACATGCAATTTCATGTAAATAAACATGCAGGAAACCCCAAACTCAAACCAATGGTAGAAAAATTTGATAAGTACAAAAAAAGCAATAAGTCAGGCAGACCATAAACCCTAGAGATAAAGAGAGGTAGTTAGATTGCAAACTAGAATATTAAAATACTTAGAGAATGTGTACATGATGCTAAGGATGCCCTTAATCTTTTGTGTTTCTCAATCTATAGTCTCCTTAGCCAATTGTTAATGCCATTTGTGCTGATGAGAACCTAGATGCCCTCTGCAAAACAATTAGTGGTTTTGATCATCCCATAGGAATAGAGGGCCTAAGATGTCAGTATGCAGAAAAAGTTTGAAATAATCCCAATTGCATTGCTTTAGTTTGAAGAAAATTAAATTTGGGTTGAGAAATCTACCTAGCCCTTGTGTCAATATGACAAAACCTTGAGAACCTTTGTGTAGTCGTCCTTTGAGAGGCCTTGTGAGGACAAATATTATTAACTATCATTCATATGTAAGTGGTAACATATGTGCTCCTTGTAGCTGCAACATTTAGGCCTCTTCAAAACACAATATCTGTAGCCCTCATAAAAAAAGATGCTTCAAAAGAGGAGTGGAATTAAACCATAGTGAAGCGGGAGAATCCCATGTACAAATTCATACCTGTAATTACACATTTCATTTTTTGTCTTGCTGAAAAACCTATCAGTCATCATGAGAAATTACCCATAAATGTATATGATCAAGCTTGTGTGCAAAATGAAATTGGGGTTATATAGAAACATCTACTATTTTAAGCTTTGAAGCCATGGGAGTTGGTGCAAAACCCACAATTATTGATTCTTGCACTTGTACTTGTGTATTCAACTAGCATGTAGCTCTCGCACATAGTCAAATTGCAAATGAATGGCAAACAAATCATCCCACATATCATGTATGACCAAAGATGTAAAGAATAAGTTTTCTCCTAATTATGGATAAAAAAGAAAATATATGTCACAAATTTATTCAAAGGTTTTGATATTCTAATAGCAGAGGGATTTTTGTCCGTTACAACAATATTCATAATTTTCCACAAAATTGATTACAAATGTTAAAGGGAGATTCAACTAGAGATGAGATTTTAACCAATAATTTGAAAATGGCAGACTAACCAGGACTTCTTAACTAGTTAAAATCTATCAGTTTTAACTTAGAAATTTGTTACTCACATTCTTCAGCATTTTAAAAGCTCTCAACATCATCGATCCATAAATTAGATACTAAGATTTGCATAGCCAATGCTATGCTCCTTGACTTTATTTTCATTGCTCTATCAACTACCTCTTCGTAAAAAAGCAAACCATCATCTCTACCCTTACTATATTTTGGCTCATCCATAATGACCATACACAACAAATTCCCAAGTCTTCAAAATTCCTCAGTCATAATTTTGTACAAGTTTCTCATGACAATGAAATAGGACAAAATCAACCTTTTTCATTTTAACATGATGAAGCCCACGTTGGTCAAAATTTTGACCAACATAGGCATGGATTTAAAAAAAGATATTTTTCCTTGCATATTTTGACCAATCTAAAACATTTTAATAGATGGTTGAAAATTTTGGTCTAAAAATGGGGTCAAATGTACTAGTGTTTAGTATCTCCTCTCCATAAGAAAGCTCTCCACCAATTCAAAGGTCTCAACTCTAGCTAATCAGGGCACAATGCATTCCAAAGCTCCAAACTATACTTGGCTTCTTCCATATATGGATGGGTGTTAGAATGTATCAATAATTAGTTCTCTCAAATTTTTAGGAATTACAACCCTTGTCTTCAATATGATATCTTCAATCCTAATAAAATAGACCTATTAGATGCCTTGAAAAAAAGTTTTCTTCCTTTAGTTTGAAAACTCCACTAACATAACCCTAAAAAATCAAAATTTCTTATACCTGTTTGGATAATCTTATATATTTTCTTGGTCTAGGGTTTCCAACCTATTTGTATGCCCCTAAACCCTAACTAGCTAAAATTACAAAGGAAAAGAGCAATTTAGTGGAATTGGTTATGGATTTCATGAGTTTAACAACACATAATTTATATAATTCTTATAACTTCCTCTAACACCCCTCTAAAGAACATCCTAACTCCATTTTCATGCTCTCCAATCCATCCATCACAATCACCTTCTATGATGCTTCCTGCACCTTGCCAACACCTTGTTGCCTTGTCCAGGGCAAGAAGTTTAAAATAGTTAATCAACTTGTCTAGCCTTCAAGTTGTTTATCTACAATGTAAATTGATTTTCCTCCCATGTTGGAATATGTCATGATGATCCCATGGTGCGATTTACAAGAAGAGAAATTTTTCCATGTTTAGTTAGAACCAAACCAATAAATTAGTTCTTTGAAAAAGAGTTACAAAACTAATAAAAATGAAAGCTTCAACACTTTATCTTGTGCATAGAATGAGTAAACACACCAACCTAACTAACATGTATTAAAGTGGACTATGATATAAAAGTGCAAAACAAATCCAATAACTTGTTATGGGAAATTAGTCAAAATACCAACCAACTAGTGTAATGCATTATGCATGGTATTATATACACCTTCTCCCCATAATCCAATAGTGGTGGTAGTTGCACAACTACCAATGCTTAAACATGCAATTGTGCAAGAAATATTATCATGACAACATTGTCATTGAAATTTTTTTGGCATTATCAATTTCACTTGTCCATTTTCTCTTCTAACCTTTTCTCATGCGTATATTATACTTGGGGACCACATTCCACCTTCTTTCAAACATTCCCTCATCAAATTGGGTGGCAAGAAAAAATTGACCCTCTAATTGTACTAGAGAAACTTTATACCAGTTTGAACCATTATGCATTCTAGGTTGATAAAGTGCAATTTTTCACCTTGTTGGTTCTTCCTATCACCTACTCGCACTCTTAGGACCATAAGTATACCATTATTCACTAGTTTCTTGGGCATTTTCACTAGAAGGCAAAATTTACTAGGAGACCTAGGGTTTTCAATAACTTACCTAGGTGATCCTGCACTATGAACCTACACCTTAACCTTTCAAACTACTTCAAGGACTCTTAGTGCACACTTTTTTTGGAATGATAAGTAGTTCCCAAGAGAAATCAAAACTATGAACTTGGATCTACTTTAATATATTTGAAAATAGAAAGGGTATATGTGAAATCATTGAATGATATACATATGAATTTGGTAATGATTTTTCACCAACTACAATGGATTACTAATTTAAATGAACCAAAAAAGCCCAACTCCTTATCTAATTTTGGGAAAATAGAGTTCAACTTACATATATTGCAGTTATCAAATTCTTTAGTAATAGAATGCACTACCATTAACAACTAGATGGTGAACATCAAAATATAAAACCCTAGTCTAATTATATTAAACTTTTGTAAAATAAGACCAATCAAACAAAGTAATATTTGTATACAAAATTTGATAATTAAGAGTGTGTACTCAATATATCAACAACAATGTTTAAGCCAAGAGGATAATTTACTAAATTTAAGTATATGAAAATCAATTTCCCAATCTTGAAATGAAAATAATCTATATTAATTTTAAAAGATAGGTATAACTAGGTAGTCACTAGTTGCGATAGCTATTTAAAAAATTGTAAGAATTCACTCTTGATTCTCTATAATTTTTATATTTAATATATCAACTATATCTATCAATTATATTGGTACTCCTCATTATACAAAATGAAATGGTTAAACATTGAAACCTATCACAAATATATACAATAGTAAACTAGAAACATAAAAAATCTATTCCTCCTATGACCAAGTTGGCCAAATTCCATTATGCGTTTCAAGAATATTTTCCACGTGTCAATTATTTCTCTGTTGATCTTGAAAATATTCAAAGATCCTCTACATCTTAGCCTCATCTTCTCTATTTCTACTTCATTGAAACTATTAGGATAACTAGTCCTTAAGTCTAACATGACCACATACACATTCTAAAAAATATCTAATTGGTCCTCCCACTCTTGAGTGAGATATGGATAATCTACTAGATTTAGTTCCTCGCCTATTGCAAGCTTTTGGACTAACAATCCTTACATGACCTAATGATGGTAGATCATCAACCAACATGCTTACTATTTTCCATAATGATATAACCTAGTGTGTTTTCCTAATACAATGAATGTATTTACTATTATTTTAATTTTAATGTCATTTCAAAGACATTTCATATAGATTCAAATTAAATTGTGCTATAAAATTATCACATTGGTATTGAAAATAAATTGTTTATAGTGGAGAAGCTATCATGGAACAACCATTTTTTTGCTAATGATGTCAAACCTACTACTTTCTAGTGAGACAATTTCTTTTTTGTGTGAATGATATCATTTTTTGATTGATGAAGAGGATCTAAAAAGAGAAGATAACAAGAGAACCTAGAGAAAGTTTGAGTTATTTAGTGTATTAATGGAGCACTAAGACAAAGTAAGACATTGATGATATTATGCATTGTTGGTCTAGTTGAGGCTAAAGTAAATTGTTACTTTAGCTAAGACAAGAAGTAATTTCATAAAAAGTGTTTGCCAAGCATGGCTATGAAATTAGTGTAAGCTAAGAAAATTCGAATTTAGGAAAAGAAGAAACTTAGCATATGCCAAGTGTCACTAAAATTTAGTAAGTATCGAGCATCAAGGAATTATCGGTAGTGACTGATCTAAGAATACTTGGTGTTGAGAAACCTAGTGTTGGTCAATAATCAGAAGACTATTGTTGTTAAGTGAACAATGTAGATGCCAAGTCATAGAAAAAGGTGCTAAATTGAAGATTTGACAAATTTGAGGCAACTAATTTGATTTCATGAATTATCTCAAGAATGTGGAATATTTATATGATATACTGGTGGCATAGAATTCAAAATAAATTATTTTGAGGCAAATTCATGTAAGATTTTAGAAGTTTCTAGAGTAACTAAAATGAAAAGGTGGCTAGATTCATTGAATCCTACCTAACCCTAATATAGACAATTGTGATTAAATGGAAAAATATCTAAATTATCAATTTATAGAGATAGTAGGATAGAAGAAAAGGTTTTCATGTGTGAGAACCTAAGGATGATAAGAAGTCTAGGGTGTTGCTTCATATGGTGGCCAAATAGAAGAGATTGCAATTGGCATACAAAGAAAGAAGGCTTAGGTGGTTGAATGTTGGAAGGGTGAACAACCTGTCAGAGATGAAGAGTATGAATGCCAAGTTGAAATAAGGAATGAGCTAGAGATCAGTAATCTACAAGTGATTTGTATTTTATTATTAGATCAAGTCCTATTGTTACTTTCTAACAACTATATCAGTGTGGACAAATACTTTGGATTAAGTTTGACCTAATAGTCATTTGTAAATCCTTTAACTAGGTGACATTCTAACAAAATGTTCTAAAGTTCTCTAACAAGTCTCACTCCTAATAGGGTGATTAAAATCCTTTAACTAGGTCACATTTAATAGTATGTATTGTAACCTTTAATAGGGTTGGCCTTTAACAAGGCATCACTTCAAAAGAGTGAAATTGGGTAGCTTGTTACTAGTGGTTTTTCCCAAATTGAGTTTCCATGTAAAATCCTTGTATCGAATTATGTGAATGAGTTCATATCATTTCATGTTTACATTTTTGCAAAGTTATTTTGACCTGGGATAGTGACCTACTAAACTAAGGTATTGGATGATCTAATAGATGCATGCATGTTATGGTTTTATTGATATAAATTTGTTAAACACTAAATTTTTTTTTGTATATTTAGACCTTGGATAATTGATTCACACCTCCCCCTCTAAATTATTATAAATAATTCCAAAATAAATTATTAGAGTGTTTGTTCTTGTGAGGAAATAATTTGAAGGTACTAAAAGCTAAAGATCAAGATGTATAGAAAGGAGGTGCTCAAACTGCACAAGGAAAATTTTCCTACATGGAAAAGTTTGATGAAGCTACATCTAGCAAGCCTTGGAGACTATGAAAAATCTACCATCACTACTAAGCATGTTGATCCTGCTAAAGCCCAAGTCTAAAAAACAAGAAAGAACACAATCAGGCAATGTTAGAGCTTGCCTCTGCCCTAAGCTGCTCAAAGTTTGATAACATCAAAGGATGTAATTCTATTAAGAAGATGTGGGATGATATAGAGATGATCTATGGAGGAGATAATAATGTTCTAAGAGCCACAACTAAAAGTCTAAGAGGAATTTGATGACATGAGAATGCAAGAAGGTGATACTATAGTCCAGTATTGCACAAGAATCAAAGATGTTGTGAATTCTATTAGAGGAGCAAATGGTGTTATTGAAGATGAGACTATGATCAAAAAAGTATAGAGAACCATGTTTCCTATCTATGTTATTAGAGTCTCTACCATACAAGAAGTAAGGTGCATTCCTAGTAGTAATCTAACCCTTCAAGTACTTATGGGTAGACTCATTGCATTTGAAATTTCAAAGCTAAAAAATGTTGAATCTACTTGAAATGCTAAACTAACAGTGAAAGAACCTAAAGAGAAGAAGAAAAAGGTAAAGCATGTTTCTAGTGACATTGATACAGATGAAGATGATGTAGAAAAAATTGAAGCATTGTCAACAATGATATTTCACAGAGGCAGAGGGAAATACAAAGGTAAGATACCTATCATGTATTTTAATTATAATGAGGTTTTCCATATTGTTGCTAGGTGTCCAAAGAAGAATAGTAGAATGGAGATAAATATAGAGGTAAAAGAGATGAGAACAAAAAATATTATAAAAATAAAGGAAACAAAAGATGGATTTGATGACCATGATGATGAAGTTTTGTATGTTGCTATGAAAGATGATTTTGATAAAGATGAGGCAATTGCATTGATATCTTATATGAACAAAAGTAATAGATGGATTAATTATAGTGGATGTTCACATGACATGACTAGAGACAAAACTAAGTTAACTACCCTTGAGTATTACAATGGAAATAGTGTTAGATTTCATAATAATGCACCATGTCTAATAATAGGTAAATGATCAATAAATTTGACAGAAAAGATCATGCATGACAATGCTTACTATATAGAAGGACTTAACTAGAACTCATTGAGTGTGTCAAAATTGAATAGTTTAGGTTACAAAGCTGAATTTGATAACAAAAAGGCGAAGATCTATGACACTGATAGAAAACTAATTTGAAATAGAGGTGAAATTAGAGGTAATATATTTTATCTTGACATGAATGGTGCTACTTGTCTTATTGTAAAATTTGATGATCTGTGGCTATGGCATAAGAAGCTATGTCATGTTAACTTTGACAACTTAGTCAGTATCAATAACGTGAAAAGATTTAGAGGTTTACCAAAACTAAAGAAACTCAATCATGTGATTTGCAAGCAAATTCAATGAGGCAAGATGACAAAATCTAGTTTTAAAATTAAGATTCACTCCTCAAAAAAAAATCTAGAAATAGTTCATACTAATTTATGTGGAACAATTGATGTGCAAAGCAACAAAGATGACAAGTAGATTATCCTATTTGCTGATGGTTATTCTGGGATGATGATAACTATGTTTTTGAAACAAAAATCTAATGATTTCCATATGTTTAAGTGGTACTTGGAAAAAGTTGAAAAGGAGACTCGTAAAAGCTTGAAATGCCTAGGATTTGACAAAGGTGGAGAATTTACATCAAAAGAGTTTGAAATATTTTATAATGATAGAGGTATCAAGAGACAAACTTATGCACCTAGGACCCCTCCACAAAATTGGATGGTTGAAAGGATGAAAAGATTTGTAATGGACTCTACTAGAGCACTGATGATAGAGAAGAAGGTTGCTTTGAAATAATGGAGAGAAGATGTACGTACAACTATCTATACCTTGAACTGAGTACAAGTCAAGAAAGGTAAAAAAATTTTGCCTTTTGAAATGTGGTATAAATACTCACCTAATGTAAAATATCTTAAGGTATTTGAAATCAAGTGTCACATTCTTAAGGACAATAGGAATGTTAAACTTGATGCTAAAAGTGAAGAACATATATTTCTAGGCTGTTCCACAAGAAGTAAAGCTTCTAAGTGTTAAAATACTAATACTAAAAAAGTTGTGGAGAGTCCAAATGTGAAATTTGATGAATGTACACATGTACATGAAGTTGAACCTAAGAAGAAACTTGAAGAGTACAAAACCTTCATATACATCTATGAAGACATGAATGCTAATATAGCTGTGAATCAAGTTGTCTATCAAAAGAAACAAGTATTAGTGATTGTCGAGTCACATACAATGGATACCAAATTGAATTTTGGAATCGAGTTGCCTTTAGGAACTGAGTTACATTTAGGAACTGAGTTACATTCAACAATTGAGTTGCGTCTAGGAGTTGAGTTGCATTTAGGAACCGAGTTGCATTTAGGAGCTAAATTTTAGATAGATGCCTAGGTACATTCTGATACTAACATCATTGTGCATGAAAGGAATGTTGATTTACCTGATAGAGAAGTACACATTGACTCTAAAGTTGATAGAATCATTAAAGAAAGAAGAGAAGAACTAAGATTGTCAAAGTATGTTAGAAGACATCACCCTACCATACAAATTGTTGACGATAAAAAAGTGGAAGCAATGAAAAAGAATAGGTTGAGAAGTCATACATGTTTATTAAGCATGCATGAGCCTAAGCCATTGAAGGATGCATTAGTTAATGAAGATTGGAGTAAAGCTATGAAAGAAGAGATTGACCAAATTGAGAAGAGAAAACCATGTACT
This sequence comes from Cupressus sempervirens, assembly GCA_028749045.1. Classification (NCBI taxonomy): domain Eukaryota; kingdom Viridiplantae; phylum Streptophyta; class Pinopsida; order Cupressales; family Cupressaceae; genus Cupressus; species Cupressus sempervirens. Next base: position 222,885,649 of record CM053783.1, read on the forward strand.
CTAGTACCTAGACCAAGAATAAGAATATTATTGGAACCAAGTGCATGTGCAAAAAAAAACTAGATGAAAATGGTGAAGTCACAAGGAATAAGGCAAGATTAGTTTACAAAGGATATGGACAAGAAGAGGAAATTGACTATGGAAAGAAATTTTCCCTAGTTGTAAGATTAGGAGTAAGAACTCTCCTTTCTGTTGGAATATTAAAATATGGAAAGAGTACTTATGAGAGGGGGGGTGAATCATAAGTATCAAACTTTAGCCAATAAAACTTTTAACTGAAAGTAAGTTGCATCCATGTAAATACATCAAATAAAAATATAACAAAACTCATGCATCAATAACTCATAACACCAAAATTTTGATAACCCAGAAACCCTCTAGGAATAAGAAGGTAAAACTGGGGTGGGGATGATACCCACAAAAATTTACTGCAGCAATATTGTTCAACCACTTCTGATGGTGTGCCCTGTTAAAGGCTTTATACTGTATTAATAGTGACTTGGTTAGAGGATTTACAAACACTTAACATGAAGTGTCACCTGGTTAAAGGATTTTAATCACCTAATCAAAAGGATCTTACAAAATAGCTGTAAAGCTAACCTATCACCATAGGATTTTCATTCTAATACAATTGCTAGAGAGTATTAGATACAATAAACCTGATAGATTACAATCCTCGATTGCTGAATGCAGGCTCCTTTTCTGCCTTCTCCTGATCTTGATCATTTGTGATATGATAACCCTTGCTTTTGGAAATAAATTTTCTTATGCACCCTTGTATGTCCTTCCATATGTATGTTTACAATGAAATTTTGTCTTCCTTATAAAGACTTCAAAGAATTAGGGTTTGATTTGGATCTACGATCCATATTGATTCTCAATTTCCTGCTCAATACTTGTTTTTTACTTGATTGTTTGCATGCCATTTATCAGTTTTCTTATTGGCTGCATGTGAGTTGCACGGGAAAAATAAAAGATTCTATTATATCATTAAATCCCTCGAAGTTTACCTTCTGTCAGTTGCAAAAATTGTTTGCATCATAGTTTGCGCAATTTCAAACTTTTATGCTGATCTATTGAGTTACTCGGCTCCTGAAGTATTTCTGATACTCGGCACATGTTGTTTCTTGGATAGCTCAACACCTAAAAAAAACTGTATCACTCGGCACATGTTGTACTCAGCACTTGTTAACACTCGGCACTTGTTATCACTCAGCACTTGTTATCACTCGACACTTGTTATCACTCGCCACTTGTTATCACTCGACACTTGTTATTACTTGGCACTTGTTATCACTCGGCACTTGCTTTTGATCTTGGTTAAGTGTATTGACACTCAGTTGTTAAATTTATTCTTTAAGCTAACAATCTCCCCCTTTGACATGAGTGGCAAAAACACTTAGTTAAGATCCATGTGACTCAGTAATTTATCCTTCATTCAAAATTTTCTCCCAAAATTTGCTATCTCAAAATTTGCTATCTCCCCCTTTCGTCATACTTATCATTTCATTCCTGTACTTAACTCCCGCTTACTTAATCACTTCTTATTACTCTCGTATTACTTATTCTCCCCCTTTTTGACACTTATGTCAAGGGTCTTAATATGAAATGCCATACTTATCCAAAAATGTGCTATTTACTTCAAGGAGTACCTTCAGAGCTGCATCCCAATTTGCTAATGTGACATCCAATGTCTTATGCTGGATGGAAATCTCTACTGCTAGGTGTACAAGTCCATCAAATGAAGAAAGATTGGGGTCTTTCCTGAGGACTGTCTCTGCATTTATCTGCTCCTTGTGAAGTAGTTCCAAATGAGGAGTAATTGACGATTGAATTTGTATCAATTTTTCTTTTGTGGTTGCCTCCTCTATTGCTAAGATAGCTAACTCTCTTTGTGTGTGAAGCGATTGGACAAAATGCTTCACTCTGAGCTAGATCTGTGGGGAGTTGCATGCTAGAAAATTTCAGATTGTTTTCCAAGCTCATTATTTTCTGGCTAGTGTCCTGTGTGAATGTGGAAAAATCACACAACTTGTTGTATAGGGAAAAGATGTTTCCTAGTACAATTTTAACTATTATAACTTTCTTTGCCAGTTCTTCTTGTGAAAGTGCTATATCACCGGATATTTTACTATTTATTTTACCTTGGAACTTCTTTTTTGACCATTCAAGCAATCTAACATTTATTTCCTGGTCTTCATTAGTCACTTGGTCAACTATATTAGATATTTGTTCCATAATTGGTCTTAACTCGTCTGGAGATTGTAAGCAAAAAGCTTCTATGAATATATCTTTAATTTAATTCAATTTAAGCTTATGCTTGTATTCCTTTCTTAGTGCTTCTTGTCTCCTCCTTTTGTCTAATGCACTCTGAATTTCATTAATCTTTTCTTTAGTAAGAGTGCTAGATTCATAATATGGGATCTTTATTTCTTCATCAAGCTTAGGAACTCCATAGTGAAGTTTCCTAACTGCCTTTGATGAGCTCGAGCCTGGTGTCCTGATTTGCAACTGTAATCCATCTGTGCTCGGCTGCTAAAGAGTTTGTGTTGGAGTACCAGATTTTGGTAATGCAACTAGTGTTTGTATTGTAGTCTCCTCCTTTTTCTTTGTCTCATCTTTTTCTTCAGCTTGAATATCCCTTTTATGATTGCTAGGTGGGGTTGAACTTGTTGGTTGTTCAGATGTTTCTTTTATTTCCCCTACTGCTATACTCGGCACTTGGAGTGTATAAGCGACTATACTTGGTGGAGGTGGTGGTGGAAGGAATAGAATACTAGTAGTTTGTATGGTCAAAGGTGGCACTTGTGCTTTTACCTTGACTTCTGGATTCTGTAATTCATCAACACTAACCAATACAGGATTTGAAATTAATTTTGCTACTAGTGATGATTGGTCAAGGATTTCCAAATCCTCTGCAGTTAATGGATTGATGTTTAGATTTGAAGTATCTGTAACATCCTTTATTTTTATGATATCTATAGGTGTGATGGTGGCATGAGGAGGACTAGGAGGAGATAACTATATGTCTTGCATACTTTGATCTTGTGGCTCAGTTGTATCTTTCTCTACCTCTTTCTCCTCATTATGTGCCTCTTCTTCCTTTTCTTCTTTACTCTTCTTCTCCATTAGTTCCTTCTCTTTTTCTTTGATTTTTGATACTTTCTTTTCCTGTTTCTTGGAAATTGCCTCTGCCTTATATTCTTCATTATATACATCTTCAATTTTCTTGTAAACTATTTTTCATAATCTTGTGGATTTAGTAACTACCTCTTCAATTTTATTTTGCAATATGCTAAATGCTCTATACTTGGGAGTGAATCTGTTATTATGCCTTTTTATGGCATTTATTATTTGATCTTTAGTCAAATCAGGCAACAATCTTGCTAATGTTGACTCCCTTATTTCTTTTTCCATTTGTAAACAAAAATGCCATTTATCCTCTACAATTTTATACAATTCTCTTGGCATAGATTCATCTAATTTTGGAGGTGTGTGGTTATACTCAGCCATCATAGCATACACAGATTCCTCTAATTTCTTTTTCTCTTCTTTGTTGAGCTTAGAAAATTTTAGGTTCTTTAGACCTTTTAAATCATTATTTCTAATTTTTGAACATAATTTATCAACAGTAGTTTGGGGTTTGTGTCTTACCACTTGAAATTGACTATTGTCTTCTGACTCTGTTTTCTCCTCATCTGTTTCAGGCTAGGGAATAATTTTTTTTTTCTTTGACTCAGCAGCAAGCTTATTTGAGTCTTTCTTCTTTCCTTTTGCCTCCTCTTGGGCTCTTTGTACTGCAACCCTTGTGGTAGGTCTCTTTGGTGCAGGGGCAACTTCTTTCCTCCCCTTGGATTTAGGAGCAGAAGGAGTTGTGGTCTTTCTCTTAACTGGTGCTTCCTTGGCTTCTTCTACCTCAACACTTTCCTCTTTGTCTTCTCCTGACCCTTGATTCTGACCTTGAAGTTTATCTCCTTCTTCTTCAATGTCTTCTCCCTCTTCTCCTGTTGTTCCTTCTTCTTCTTCCATGCCAAATTTTCTTTTGATTTGTCTCACCATTTTCTCTTTCTTCTTTACTGCTGAAGCAGTCTTCAAATCTGTTATCACCTTTGATTTGACAACATCATAGGTTCCAAATTTTTTTGCATTTTTATCAGCTTCTTTTGCAAGTAGAGCTGTTATTGCTGCAGAGGCTTGATTAACATCAAGTTCACAACCTAGTTGCCTAAGCCATCTTATTCTAGGTATAACTGCTTGTATGTAAGTATAATCTATATCTACAAGAAAACAAATATCTTTTTCATATTTCTCAGTCAATGAGACAGGAATTCTCATTCTTTGTTTCATGGACTTTTTTAAGTCCTCAAAATAACCAATCATTTGGGCATCAAAATTTTCACCCATCTGTTCAATGTATCCATTAATTTGTTCAACAATTTTTTTATCTAGATTCCATCTTACCTTACCCATAGAAGGATATTCTTTCATTAGATAGAAAAACATGCACATCAAAACTAATCCAAATTTGCATTGAGCTCCCTTGCTCTTCCTTATAGCTCCTAGATTTTCATTAATCTATTGAAACATGAGCTCTGCCAGATCATAAGTGTGATCTCTTTTGATTATCTTGTATGCAACATCAACTGCTATACAAGGTACACTGTTCAACCTGCTTGATTGATAGAATTTATGTGAAATGATTCACACAGCAAAATCTAGTAGGGGATCTGTGACTATGTCGATAGTCATTCCTCTATTGTTCCATTTGGCACCTGTATTTTTCTCTATTACTTCCCTTCTATCACTTCATAGGGTCTTTGGCCGATCTAGGGTTGGAATAGCAGTAACACTATGAACAATTTTCTTGGTGAATTTTACTAGTCCTGACTCTAACCAAAAAGCTCCATCATGTATTCAGCTCAAAACTATCCGTACCCATTCAGTTTTGAAAATAGTCAAAAATGCTAGGGTTTTGGTCAATCCTTTTCTTTCTATTATTGAAGATTCATTTTTCAGTACTTTTTTTTCACATAGTTTATCATATGCATTATGAATTTCTAAGTCTCCTATAGCACCTATTTTGCAATTATAACATCTGCAAACATCTTGGACCATAACAACTTTATCCGAAATAACTGATAATGCACTTGTAGGATCATTCTTGTATGCTACTTCTGGAATGGGCTTAAATTCAGGTTGTTTGACTTCATTGCTGACCAAATAAACTTCATGACTCTCTATACCCTTAGTGGTTCCTGACCCAGATGCCATTGTTTGCCAAACTAGGGTTTATAATTTAAACAAGTTTATAAGTCCTACATAGCTTGGCACTTAAGTAAAATACCTTAAATCAATAAAATTCATCTTGAATCGTTGTTGAAATCTTCACAAATGGCTTCTGAGCTGATCTTGATCTTCTCCTCTCTTTTTTAGCTTTGCTTCTTGTTTGAATGGTGGGAAAATGATCAAAAATCAGATTTATGTACCCTTCAAAATAGAGTAATAAATGCTTAGTACGCTGCCAACTGTCCACTCGGCACTTGAAAGGTTTCGTCATGACTCAGCTCCCATTGTGTTTTACTTTACTCGGCTCCTATTTATATTTCATAGCTCGGCATCAACTATCAACTTGGTCATTGTTAGCAACTCGGCTCTTGAAGGCAACTTTGACATATCTTCAAAAAGTTCTCAATTTTGACTTAGCATCTTTGTTTATGCTGATTTCATTTTTGCAGTTCTTATATGTCTCAGGACTGATCTATGATGTAACTTGGTTTATCAATCCCTCACACTTGTTCATTGCTTAATTTGATGAAGTTTGATCACTTGACCTATTGGGTGAAGTGATCTCTGTACTTGATGTTCTAGACTCATCTTTCTTCCTCCATGTCTTATTTATTTCACTTCTGATATGTCCAACATCTATCTTTGCCTTTCCATTGCTGAACTCAGAACTTGATGCCTTTGACCTTGTTGGGCAATTTCTGCTGACATGACCAATTTTTAAGCAACTAAAAAATGTGGTTTGACTCAACCATCTTTTGTAGTTCCCTCTAAAATGTGTTCTTATGCAGTTCTGTGGGATATGTCCATATTTTTGACAATAGTGACAGCTGTACCTAGTGTTGTAATCCCAAAATTCATAGTTTGATGTCTTTGCTGGTTAATTTACTATCCACATAGACTTTGATCTACATTCAAAAGCTCTATGTCCATACTTTTTGCAATTATAACAATGTTCATCAAATCTTTGAGTCCTTGTGACATTGGATTCACAATTTTGTGTCATATGTCCTTGCATGTTGCACTTGTGACAGAAACTTTTGGGTATGTTTGATTGATTGAATCTTCTACTCATGCACACATTAGCTGTATGTCCCTTCTTATTAAAGAAATGGCAAGTGGGTTTTGAATTCTTACCTTTATCACTTCTTTGTTCAGCACTCTTTGAAGATTCTCCAACTTCAGTGCTGTTATATCCAAGTCCTGATGTATCATGGGCAGATTTTGGTGATTTTAGCAACTGTTCAAAATACTTGATTGCTTCACTTGATTTTTTGAGATTCTCTGCTACCTCTTTTTCTCCGTTCAATTCATTCTGCATTTTTTCATTTTGCATCTTCAAGGTAGAGATCTCAATATCCTTTACATTGAGTTCATGATGAAGATTCATCATTTGGGCAAGTGTATCCATCTGCATGTTTGAGATCCTTATCAGTTTAGTACATTTTTCTTCAAGTCTGTTTGCAAGATTCCTTTTGTCATTTTCCATCATGACCTTATCTTCAACTGCTCTTTTTTTTTGTTCAGTAATTTCACATACCATTATAGCCTGTGATTCATGTTCCATCTTGAGAGTTCTTATATCATCTGCTTGAATTTTATTTTTCTCCATCAATTATGCTATTGCTGCATCAAACTCTTTAGTGTCTCCACTAGAAAATATGTTGGTGGTATCAATCTCCTTGTAGTGTATATCATTTTCAGCTATGGCTAGATCCTTCCTCTTTTTTAATGAGTTTCTCAATTTGTTTCTGAATTCCTCCAAGCTATGTAGAGCAAGTTGCACATCTATCACCTGATTTTCAATGATCTTCCCAAGTTTGAAAGCTTCCATCTTTAGATCTTTCCCTCCAAGCTATTAGGCTTTTCCTTTTGAGAACCTGGCTAGCTCTGATACCAATTGTTGGAATATTCAACTGTGGAAAGAGTACTTATGAGAGGGGGGGTGAATCATAAGTATCAAACTTTAGCCAATAAAACTTTTAACTGAAAGTAAGTTGCATGCATGTAAATACATCAAATAAACATATAACAAAACTCATGCATCAATAACTCATAACACCAGAATTTTGATAACCTAGAAACCCTCTAGGAATAAGAAGGTAAAATTGGGGTGGGGATGATACCCACAAAAATTTACTGTAGCAATATTTTTCAACCAGTTCCGATGGTTTTCCCTGTTAAAGGCCTACCTTGTTAAAGGCTTTACACTGTATTAATACTGACCTGGTTAGAGGATTTACAAACACTTAACATGAAGTGTCACCTGGTTAAAGGATTTTAATCACCTAATCAAAAGGATCTTACAAAATAGTTGTAAAGCTAACCTATCACCATAGGATTTTCATTCTAATACAATTGCTAGAGAGTATTAGATATAATAAACCTGATAGATTACAATCCTCGATTGTTGAATGCAAGCTCCTTTTCCACCTTCTCCTGATCTTGATCCTTTGTGATCTGATAACCCTTGCTTCTAAAAATAGATTTTCTTATGCACCCTTGTATGTCCTTCCATATGTATGTTTACAATGAAATTTCATCTTCCTCATAAAGACTTCAAAGACTTAGGGTTTGATTTGGATCTACGATCCATATTGATTCTCAATTTCCCACTCAATACTTGTTTTTTACTTGATTGGTTGCATGCCATTTATCAGTTTTATTATTGGCTGTATGTGAGTTGCATGGGAAAAATAAAAGATTCGATTATATCATTAAATCCCTCGAAGTTTACCTTCTGTTAGCTGCAAAAACTGTTTGCATCATAGTTTGTGCAATTTCAAACTTTTATGTTGATCTACTGAGTTACTCGACTCTAGAAGTATTTCTGATACTCGACACATGCTATTTCTTGGATAGCTCAACACCTAAACAAAAATGTATCACTCGGCACATGTTGTACTCAGCACTTGTTAACACTCGGCACTTGTTATCACTCAACACTTGTTATCACTCGACACTTGTTATTACTCAGCACTTGTTATCACTCGGCACTTTTTATCACTTAGCACCTATTATTACTCGACACTTGTTATCATTCGGCACTTGAATTTGATCTTGGTTAAGTGTATTGACACTCAGTTGTCAAATTTATTCTTTAAGCTAACACTTTCTTACTCTACTTCCAAAGGTTTTAAAGTTTATCAAATGGATGCGAAGTTAGCATTTCTAAATGGTGTACTAGAAGAGGGGGTTAAAATTGAACAACCTAGAGGATTTGTTGATCCAAATCAAATAACATGGTATGTAGATTACACAAATATTTATATGATTTAAAGAAGGCTCCAAGAGAATGGTATGAAAGGTTTCACAGTTATCTTGTGAAGATTGGTTTTTAGAAGACTGGTGACAATTAAAATCTATACTTGAAGACAAAACTAGGTAAAGGGATTTTTCTAGCTAAAATATTTCTTGACGATATCATATTTGGAGGACAAAATACATTGTGTAAGACATTTGCAAATGAATTGAAGAAAGAGTTTGAGATGCCTATGTTTGGAGAGATAAAGTTCTTTGTTAGTTTTCAAGTATATTAGATGGAATATGGTATTTACATCACCCAGTCTAAGTATGTAAAGGAAATATTGAAATTTTTTGGTATGGAGGATTCAAAACCTATTAGTACTCCTATGGTGATGGACACAAATTATCTAAAACTGATGATTCTACTGAAGCAAATCAAACATTGTACAAGTTTATGATTGGAAAATTGTAATATGTAATTCATAGTAGACCTAACATTGAATTAGTTATTGGGATTGTTGGAAGGTTTTCTACAAATCCTAAGGAGAATCATTTGATGGCTTTTGTAAGGATCATGAGATACTTGAAAGGAACAAAGACTGTGGTCTATACTACAAGAAGAATGATAAGTTTGCATTAAGAGCCTATACAAATATTGATTGGTATGGAAACATCGATGACATGAAGAGTACAAGTGGTGGATCATTTTTTTTAGGAAAGAGATTGGTCACTTGGATGAGTTTGAAACATTATTATATACCAAAATCTATTGCTGAAGCTAAATATGTGGCTGCTATAGTGAATTGTACAAATGTTTTATGGATCAAACAGTTAGTCAAAGGAATGAAGGAGGAAATTATTGAACCTATGATACTTTATTGTGACAATACAAGTGTTATAGACTTATCAAAGAACCATGTGATGCACAAAAAGACAAAGCACATTGCAATAAATTAGCATTACTTAAGAGAGCTAGTTCAAGACAAAGAAGTGAGAATGGAATATGTGAATACAAAATAACAGATAGTTGATATATTCAAAAAAGTTTTAGCTAAAGATGCACATGAGTATCTAAGGTAAACTAGGGGTTATGTCCCTATCCAAAGCTACTTAAGAAGCAAGAGTAGTACCCTACATCAACTAAGTTGAATGTCATATTTTAAAATTTGATGTAGTGGATCTTACTTTAGGAACTACCTAAAGTAATGATGGAGTTGAATCATAAGATTTATAGTCACATGCAAGGTGAAAGAGGGAGAACCTGAATTAATTATATCTGCATGAATAAATGACAAGTATTTGGCATTGTTGTCAAGGAGGCAGATATATGAAAGAGGGAGATATCAAAGTGATTAGATTAGAGAAGGAAAAGTAAGAGGCACACATATTGATAGAGGGAGAGATTTCAAAGATATTAATTTTCTTTTAGGTATTGTTGTTTGTATTGGTTTTTCATTAATGCCAAAGAGGGAGATTTTTGAAAAGAGATTGTTTGGGTGTAAAAACAATCATAGAATAATCATTATTTTGTGAATGATATTAAACATGCTACTTTTTGGTGACACAACTTATTTTTGGTCTAAATGCTATCATTTGTTTGATTGACAAAGAGGATTTGAAAAGAGAAGATAAAAAGAGTACCTAGAGAAAGGTTGAGATGTTTGAAGTATAAAAGGAGCACTAAGACCAAGTATGACATGGATGTTGTGATTTATTATTGATCTACTTAAAGATAAAGTAAATGTTTAATTAAGCTAAGTCTAGAAGAAGAGATTTCATAAAAAGTGTATACCAAGCTTGGCTAAGAAAACAATGTAAGCTAATCAAACTTAGTTCAGGTTGAGCAAAATTTAGTAAATGTTGAGCGTCTGAAAGTTATTAAGTGTTGAGTATCAACAAAATTTATATGTTAATCATCAAGGAAATAATAGTGGTGACCAAGATCAGAAGACATAGTTGATGCTCAGAAACCCATTGTTGGCCAAGCATTAGAAGACTATTATTGCTGAGTGAACAATGTCTATGCCAAGTGACAAAATAAGTGTTAAATCGACGATTTGACAAATCTGGGCTAAATAATTTGATTTCTTCTATTCTGTGAAGCATGTGGAAGATAATCATGATGAGCTAGGCATACAATTTAATACAAACCATTTTGAGGTGAATTCAAAGAGGATTGTAGAAGAAGTTTCCTAAAGGGAATAAAATGGAAAAGTGGGTAGATTCATTGAATCTTACCTAAATCTAAAATGGAAAATTGTGAATAAATGGAAAAGACCTAAAATCTCTATTTATAGAGATAGTAGGCTAAAAGGAAATGTTGCCATGTGCTAGAACCTAAGGAAGACAAGAATTCTAGGGTGTTGCTTCATATGGTGGCTGAATAGAAGAAATTAAAATTGACATACAAAGCAAGAAGGCTTAAGAGGTTGAATGCTTGAAGGGTAAACAAGCTATTAGAGATGAAGAGTATGAATTCCAAGTAGAATGGAGGACTGAACTAGAGATATGTAATCTACAAGTGAGTTGTAATTTATTTTTAGATCAAGTCCTATTGTTACTTTCTAAAAATAGTATCATTCTACATAAATGCTTTGGATTAAGGTTGACATAATAGTCATTTGTAAACACTTTAACTAGGTGACATTCTAATGAAATATTCTAAAGTCCTCTGGCAAAGCTCACACCTAATAGAGTCATTGAAATCCTTTAATCAGATCACATTGAACAATGTGTATTTTAACTTTAATAGGGTTGGCCTTCAACAAGGATTCACTTCAGAAGAGTGAAAACTGGTAGCATGTTACTGGTGATTTTTTCCAAATTGTGTTTCCAAGTAAAATCCTTGTGTCAAATTTTGTGAATGAGTTTGTGGTATTTCATGCTTACATTTCCCTACTATTTTGACATAGGAAATTTCCCTACTAGGTTAAGGTATTCGATGTTCTAATGGATACATGTATGATATGATTTTATCAATGTGAATATGTTAAGCACTAGAAAATTTTATTAGTACATTTGGACTATTGGTGTAAATAAGTATTTACTATTTGCACAATTTACTTAAGTTTACTTAGGTTGATACATTATTTAATTATTTTTCAATATTTCATAATTTATTTAGGTGAGACACTTAGGAGTTTGTGTACTCTCATAGAACTATGCAACTCTAATTATGCACATGGTATCTACAACACAGGAGTTTGCATCATTCACTAAGTTGTCATGTTGACAACACAGCTATTTGCACTCATTATTTAGCACATGTTGTCTACACCACTAATTTGCATGATACACCATTGTAGACTTATTCTTGGGTTATATGATAACCCATATCTGGTAGACATGTGTATGGTTGTATGACTTATCATGATGCTAACTTCTATGCATTCTAGAAGCTCTCCTAAGGCCTTTATATACAGGCACTCCTAGTGCACTCTTAAGATGGCATATTGAATGAATATCATCATTCTGATCATACTCTCTCTCTATTGGTCTACTATGTGCTTCTGTTGAGTTATTTAATTCTTGGGTGAATTCTGGCCTAAGCCAAATTCTTACATGGTATTAGAGCTAAGGGAGATTCTCTACACATAGTTGTTTGAGATTGTTCATGCTTTAGCACCTTAGCACAAATCTAGAGGATCCATAAAAACTAAGAGCATCTAGAGTCAAGTTTGACCTCATCGTTGCATCTGAAGCATTGATTCAGTGAAGATCGACTATAAATTTGCCTATGCTAGGTGAAAGTTGATCGTGAGGCAAAAAAAATTTGCAAATCAGAACCTAGAGGCCCCAATTTTTAGTTCAGGTATGGTCATTTTAATTGATCTGTACATTATTTTTAGATCTAAATTAATTCTCTATTTGCAATTTTTGGGTATTTTTCAAATTTTTAATTTTCGGAATAGTTACCCAATCAGAGAAATTTTTTCACAGAACCAAGTGTCAGCTCCCATTTCTACAATTTTAGAGGATTATTTTATATTATTGTAGTGTATTATTTTAATCATTGGGCAAGTCTACATCATTTCAACGTCTACATAAATTGGGTTATACCATAATTTAGGCGCAAAGTACCAAAAGGGTCAAGAAACAAACTTGGCAAATAGCCCACACTGGATGGCCTTCTCTTCACTAGCACCTATAACATCCAGTGGCTACTTTTTTATCACTACTCCCATAGCATGAGTCTTTTAAAAACTTTGTGAAGTAGAATTTCCATGCACGTGGGACTAATTCCAAAGGTTCTCGGTGGCATCTTCCAAAATTCTAGCATAGATAGTTAATCTCTAGAGCAATAAAACACAATCTAGCATCTCAAAGTGCATGTAGTCTGAGGTCACACAAACAATTCCATGGGTGTCATGTAGCCATCCTCCAGCATTTGGACTGCCACGCAGCAACCAAAACTTAGACACTCTTATTCCACGTGATGATTTTTTATTTGCCTGACCCTACCACATAAGATCGTATTACAATCCAGTCAACAAATTCCTCCATCAAATCCATACGCTAAGTCAATGCACATGCAAAAAATTTGTACTAGACAGTACAAATCCATATAATGCTAACATCATGATGACATCATCATAGGGTAGGAAGATGCTGACAACATCTAACTCATGAGCTTAAAATTGATGTTCATCTAACCATCATTCCAAGGCCATTTTGAACTACTATGAAGGCCGTATGACTATCAAATTTAACCCTATCTTTTTCTAGTGCAACCCTTCTCTAGATTGATTTTGGTTTTTGTAGTCTAACTTCGGGAGGCCATAACTTAGACATTTGAACTCCAATTTAGGTGCAATTTTTTTTGAAATTAGGTAGAATTTTCTAGATTTTTTAGTGGTGTAGCTATTTTGTAGTTTTGGAGCATAGATTGTTTAGAAATTGCATTTTTTGGTGATTGTACCCACATAACCCTACATTTTGCAACTTCAAATTCTATGTATGGGCACATCTGGAGTCAAAAATAGGTTTTTATTTTTATTTTAAAGTGTGTCATTTTTTGTCTACTTTCTAGATCTAATATCAAATTGTAGGGTTGTGTGGACAAAAGTGCCACTTTTAGCAATAGGGCCTTTCTTTGCTTTGTATTGCTTTATAATTGTAGCACATTGTAAAGTTCTAGATTTGTAATGTATATAGAAGTTGTAACAAGAAAAATCAAAATTCCATGAAGGAAAAAATTGGCAAGTGACCCATTGTAATCACACTACTGATAAAGTTCCCAAAGCATCTATTTTGGGGGGGTTTCTTGATTTAGTGAAAAGGGGGGGTGTTCTTGGTGTTGTGTTCTCTCTTTTCTTTATTTTTCTTTCATTTTCTACATTATGGGTAGCTTTAAGTTTCATAAACTAACTCCTCATAACTATGTAACATGGTCCATCAAAATGTGTTATCAGTTAATCCATAATGGAGTTTCATAATATGTAGATGGTACTCTTCCTAAACTAGTAGGTGATAAAGTTTGAACAAGTGATATTTCAGATTGGGTAGCAATGGATATAAAAGCCCTAGGTGATATATGTTTGGGGGTAGATGATAAGATCATGTATCAAATCAAGAAGTGTTCTACATCCAAGGAAGCTTGGGATACCCTCGAAGCGCTCTATGGTAAAGTGTTTGAAGAGGATGTGTTCAAAATTGAAGATGAGCTTGTATCCTTAGATCCTAAGTCATATGATTTAATACAGGATTTCATCATCAAGGTAAATGAACTAAGGACAAAGCTTACTAATTGTGGGATTTCAATCAAAGATGACAGACTGATCTATCTCATACATAACAAGCTACCGTTGGAGTATTCCACATTTGTATCTTCTTTTAACACCTCTAAGACTACCTTAGGGTCCACCTAGAAGAAAGTCACTTTCGATGAATATGCTAAACTATTAGGTGATGAAGAAAAGAAGTTAAAATCAATGGGGATTCTCATAGCACCTTATTCTAAAGCATTGGTGATCAATGAGGGTTCTCACAATTCACCTGGATAGTCTTCGAGTAAAGGAAAGAGTAAGAAGAAGTGGAAGAACAAATCTGAGAATGCAGAAAAGACAATGGCACAATCCAATCAACAAGGCAACTCCTCAAATTCCAATAAGAAAGGGGACAAAAATAAGGAAAAGAATAAGTGTGCTTATTGCAAGGAATTGGGTGAAGAAGAGCATGAGTTTTATCTTAAGAAGATTGATGAGTTGACCAAATTGGCTAATTCTTACAAGGATAAAGTGTCTTCATTAGATTCAAAGGGCAAAGCGAAAGCATTCATGGCTAATTCAAACTCTTAAAAGGAATGGATATTTGAGTCAGGTGCCTCTTATCACATGGGTTCTTTAAGAGAGGATTTTTCTTCATTGAATCACTCAAAGGTACCGTACATCTTCATGGGAGATGATAGAAAAATGGAAGTTGAAGAAAAAATAAATGTGGAAATGGAAAATGGAGAGTTTCAAAATGTTCTTTATGTTCCAAACCTAAGTTCAAATCTCCTATCAATCTACCAAATCACTCACATCGGGGATGGACATAAAGTTGAGTTCCTTCCAAGCTCAGTAAAGGTCCATAGTCTTAATGATAATTCCTTGGTTGCAGTAGGGAAAGTGAATCATAACAAGAGGTTGTACTCTTTCTCCCATTTTGTACCCAAGTATCCTTCAAAGGCCTTGTTATCACAATCAAATTCAAACATGCAATTATGGGATGAGTGGTATGGTCATCTTGAATTTTGCTATCTTTAGCAACTTTGCACATACCAAATGGTCAAAGGTCTACCTCAAATCAACTTTTTAAAGGGTGAATGTTCAACAGATTTAGTGGATATGCATCCGAAGGGGAAGTTACAAAGAGGGAAGTCTTCTAGAGCAACAAGTGTTCTACAGATGGTTCACATGGTATTAGTAGGTCCTTTTGCATTCACCCAGGGTTGCTACATCTTGACTTTCATTGATAACTTTTCAAGATACACTTGGGTCTACTTTCTTCATAACAAGAATGAAGTGTTGGGAAAATTTCTAGCCTTCAAGACTCATGTAGAATGGAAATCTAGGAAAGCCATCAATGTTCTCCGAATGGAAAATGGAAGCATGTATGTGAATAGAAGACTTATGGACTTTTGTAGACTTGAGGGCATTGATCTTCAAACTCTAACAACATTTAGTCGACATAAGACAGATGTTGTAGTATTGAGGATTTGAATTCTTAAGTCTATAGAAAGTTGCATGATCCATGCCAAGTCTCTAGATCCATCATTAGAAGTCAAAGCAAGTACTACCACTCACATTCTTAATTGTTCTCCTCATCTAGCCTTAGATGGAAAGACTATTTTGAGGCATGGTGTGGCAAAAAACCTATTGTGACACCCTTTAAAGTATTTGATTGTCCTACATGGGCAAAGATCTCTTCTAAGGGATGCAAGGCATAGTCACCTTTGCCTTGTACTTTCATTGGTTATGAAGATAGTGTGAAGGCATACAGACTTCTAGATCCTAAGACACATTAGATCTTTGGGGAGAAGGATGTATACTTTGAGGAAAGTTCACCATGCTTATCCTCTTATCCTCTCTACACATCATATTGAGTGGAAACTAATAGTGACACCATGAATAGTGTTTCAACAGATTCAAACATGTGGGGTTCTATCGATCGTTGCAGTGAGAGGTCACTATATCAGTTTAGTCCACATGCATACATTGCCACAATGATAGGTCCAACATAGCAGGGTACATCTAGTCTTGTAGATACAGGTTCAGTGATAGATTTGGGGGACATTATTGATGATTTGCCTCTTCTTCTTGATGTAGGAGCTTCTTCTTTAGTTTTCATGAGGTTTCCATCAGACTCTCTTGTTCATTCTCTACATGATCGATCCTCATAGGTTAAAGTGATTGTGGATACTTATGATCAATAGTTGCAGAAGAGTTCTTCATCAGTTGCAGAGATAGAAAATTCCTTGAGATAGGTTCTTTAGCTAGTTGAGTAGGTTTTAGAGACATCACTTATCCATGGGATTCTTTCTACACATAGAAAAAGTGCCTCATTTGTACCTTTGTCATTGTTTCTTCCTAAGGGGAGGAACACAATTCTGTAGTCTTGGATCAACTTCTTCATCAAAGTAATCATTGTTGGGCATTCTTCTTTGGGGGGGATGAGCCTATCTTGTCTCTCTTCCTCTTCTCATCATTCTCCTATGTATATACTAGATTTATGTTGTAATGGGAGGGTCTTGATTACTCCATCCATCCATGCACCATTATTTATCTCTCTTTCTAGGGGAGGTTTTTTCCCATGAGGTTTTCCCTCTTTCTTTTCTTTATGAGAGATTGCATTTGCATTATGTACATGGGTACCAAATAAGTATTTACTATTTACACTTACTTAAGTTTACTTAGGTTAATGCATTATTTAATTATTTTGCATTATTTCATTATTTATTTAGGTGAGACACTTAGGAGTTTGTGTACTCTCACAAAAGTGTGCAACTCTAATTATGCATATGGTGTCTACAACATAGGAGTTTGCATCATTCACTGAGTTGTCATGTTGATAACTCAGTTATTTGCACTCCTTATTTAGAACATGTTGTCCACACCATGGATTTGTGTGATACACCATTGTAGGCTTATCCTCACATCATCGCACTTAATTTCGTGCTTAATGGAGGATAATCGATATTTGGTGGACATTTTCCAAGTTGTATGACTTATCATGATGTTGACTTCTATGAATTCTAGAAGCTCTCTTGTGGCATTTATATATAGGCACTCCTAGTGTACTCTCAAGATGGCATATTGAATGAATATCGTCATTCTAATAATACTCTCTCTCTCTCTCTATTGGTCTACTATGTGCCTTTGTTGAGTTCTTTAGTTCTTGGGTGAATTGTGGCCTAAGCCAAATTCTTACACGGACCTTACATAAATGATTCACCTCCATCTCAATTATTTTAAAGTATTCTAACATCAACTAGTTGCATGGCTTCTTCTAAAATTCTACAATTTTCCTTTCCCCTAACTTCAAATACCAGCATTCCAAAAAACACATCATTGATCCTCCTAAATTTTTGAGACAAATTTCTACCTTGTGAATGTTTACAGTATTAATATATTTTCATTTCTTTTTCCATGGTTCATGAGGAAGAGCTTCCCGCTCCTTTGTAACAACTAGAATGTAAATAAGGAAAGTTGACATGAACAAAGTAGCAAACTTAGCTAAACCCAAAAGCCCTTGATGTAATCCTTTCGCTATCAAATCAGCCCAGTAACAAATTTTTTACCTCTTTCAATTTTCTAGATAATGAAATACATCTAGTCCTTCTAGTGGAAAGCATTCTCATTCCCTTTTACCTTATTCAAGTGGAAGACTATATCAACAATTTCTTCAATAAATGCTTAATAGCCAAAGGTTTAGGCACCCTTGATCTTCTTGCCATTGTGTTTAAAAGCCAACTTTGTGCTACCATAGAGTTTTAATCTTTATTATTATTTTCATACAGTCACACTAATTCTTCAAAAGTCCAAAGCTGATAAGGTTCTTTGTGAGGAATTTTTCAAAGCTGATACAAGATCACTTTGTCAATTATTTCTAAGACTTCACTTGAAACCTTCTTTATACACCTACTTTGAGGGTCATAGTCATTCACACATTGTATTGTTAATTGAGGACATTCCATAGTAGGAGGAAAAGCTACAACCTCTAACAATTCACTATTGGTCAATTTATGAGATCTATGGTTCCATTTTGGGTATTTATGGTTCTTACTACTAGCTTTATTAAATTTACATTTACTAAAAATGTATCTCAAATTTTAGGGAGGGAGCTCAATAAACAACCTTTCTTAGGTTTCAAAAGTTCTAGCTAAAATAGGGTCATGTTTATTTGAAAATGAAAAATCACCCACTAAATATAGATACCTAAAATTCTTGAAAAGAAACTAGAAAATTGAAAAGAAAAATAAAGGTTTCTTTGTACTCACCGATTTTGCATGTCAAATTACTCCTCCAAAAATCTTACCAACTTGTTGCTCTAGACTCCAAACTAGCAAGTTTAGGATACATGACAAGAAAATGAGTACTATAGGTGCAAATTCTAAGAAATATCATGAACAATTATGGGAATGTCAAATCATTAATGCACCCATGCGAGGATTTATTTGAAAAAATATTTTAGTCCTTTTAGTTAATTGATCCCATCAAATTATTACATGATCTCACACTTAAATGACATCAGCTTGTCATCAAACACCATTGAATGATGACTTGTAATTTAACAGATGTCTTCCAACTACCACTATTATTATTTCAACATCCAATCCTTAGATAATGTATGGTTTCCAAAGCTTCATTTTAAAATGTTTTTTGAACAAACACTGCAAAGAAAATGAGGCAACATTATGTCAAAAACAAGAATGTTGAACTTGAACTTGAAGTTGAAAATCTCAAGTACAACTTCAACCTCAACTTGATGCATTGGTGGACTAACTGTTAGAGACTTGGAACAAAGAAGGCCTTAACTTTTAAACACTCATACAGGACTCAACTTGAACTTGAACTTGAATTGAGAAGTGAAAATTAAAGTTCAACTTCAACTTAAGAGAAAAACAAAACCAAGACACATAAAATAAGAAGCATGATTATGAGTGTAACAAAATATTTATCATAATAAGTGTTTTTTCCACTAATGCAAAAGGGGGAGATTATTGACCCTAAAGGAAATATTGTATCGTCTATTAGTGTAATATACTTAGTCATTTTCTAGGAAATGTTGGTTGGTCAACACTATGACTGAGGCACTATATAGGCCAAAAACATATAATGTAAAGTGTACATATTTAGTTAATGTCAAGTGACAATATATGGCAAGAAAATTTGAGAAAATTTATAGTATAATCTAAGAAGAGTTAAGCCCAAGGGACTTTATGAAGAATAGTATGCACCAAGCATCATAGGAGTATTAGTTCTAAGTAAAACATTTATTGTATGAGTTTGTAATGGTACAAAAACATATGCAAACTATTTTTCTAAGCTAGAAGTGTATTTTACAAACATGGGAGGTAATCAAGGAGTTGATTACGAGTGTTAATGAAGATCCATATTCCCAATGAAAGGAAATGCACCAATAAAAAATTAGAAGGCTCAACCATAAAAAGGGATGAATCTAAATTGTTGATCATGATCCAAAAGCTTCACTAAATAGTTATGTAAGGATATTTTTGGACCTAATTCATATGTGTGTGATTCAGAGGAGTTTATGTGAATTTTTTTAGCTAAATCAAACATTAAAGTGTCAATCCATATCTCATGTTGCCTATTAGTGTCAAACACATAGTCATTCACAAGGAAGGTTTATAAGGTCATCACTGCAACTGAGTCATCCTATATAGGACAAGCTTAATATTGAATACTTGTATATATTTCAAGTAATTTTAAGAGAAATAGCTACTACGAAACAAGATTGATATTGACCAAGTACTCTAGTGATTGTGGAGCTTATTAGAGAATGTAGTTGATGTCGAGTGCAATAGAGGCTAAGTAATTAATTTTATGTCAAGAAAAGTTAAGGCTGGGGGACAATTGAGCTATCATTTTACATGATGCTTAATGGAAGGAACCCTTTTGAACTCCTCTCTTGAAAATCTAATCTAAGGATCAAATCCAAGATTATATGTGATCTTGTTACCTATTGAAATCCACCTAGTTGAAGACAAATGTGAATTTTTACAAGGAGGCCTTTGTTGGTTTGAAAACTCTAGGTAAGATGTAGAATCTACTTACTATCTAAAATAATAAGACACACACAAAAGAACTAGGTAGGTGCATAAATGCACACCTAATATAGGTTTAATGCTATAGGAGTGAAGTCAGAAGGTGCACCAATTTAGGTGTGAAACTATACCGTGGAATTGCTAGAAAATGGTAATGAAGGCAAGTGAAGATAATAGAAATGAGATTGTGGGGGGGGGGTGGGCTTTAAATAGACCTAAGCACCTTTGGGTGTTCCACATCTATGTAGCTACACTACTATGAATACCCAACCCTTCATAATTTGGCACACTAGTGCACTAGATGAGGTGCGCTAGTGCATCACTCTTTTTGCAAAATAGGCCTACTTATCAAAAAACTCTATTTTTTGACAATTGGGCTTGTTAGTGAGGACCCAAACATGAACTAGGACACTAGATAAAACCTCAAAAGGAGTCAAATCCTAGACTAGGGATCTGAAAAGACAAAATATAAAAGTCGGGCTTCCCAATTTCTTAACAGAATAGGGTATGCATTGTGAAACCACAAAAAATAGCCTCGAAAAAAAGGAAGAAATGACAAAGGCATTTCTTCATCAACAAACATTCGTCTAACATGTTTCAAACATCAACTAAATCTTGAATATTTCACATGTATTTTGAGTCACTTTGCAGTCAAAACCTCAAAATCTAGAGCTCTATGTTCAGTGTGTGTTCTGTGTATTCATTTTCTTTGACATATAAAAATACAATCTATCAAATTTTTTTGACAACTCAAAATAAATCTTCCACCCCATCTGGCTCATTTGTCAAGAATCTTCATGAAAGCTTTTTATTAATCCATTTTCTGACTAGATGAGAGAATCAATTCTAAGGGCTCGTGATAGGGTATCACTTTTTATTTGATGTCCTTGGCAATTTTTTGAATAATTTCTCCATGTAGCTCATGATGTCACCATTTGATTCTTCAATGAAGAACTTTTTTGGCACTGGATAGCTTATTTAGAGAGCATATCCATATAATTGGACTACCATTATTAGACTTTGCAGATTCCTTCTATCTTAACACCATTCTTTTCTTTTTATTTTCTTTCTATATCTTGACCATGCTTAGACTATGTGGCCAAGACATCAGTTTCATTTCTTGGATTCAATATTTTGTGAATGTCCCTTGCATTCCTCTTTTTAAGAACCTTTAAGAAACTCTCACACCAAACAAAAATCTTAGCAATTCCTTCAAAAAGAATCTTTAGTTGAACCAATGTGGTTTGGATTGTTCCTTGCTTTCTTCAACCTTGGTTTGACAACACCTAAGATAACTAATCTTTTAAATATGCAAAGTGTTAAGAGCTTGTTGATTTTTAATTCTAAATTCAATAGTGAAAGTCCCCTATTACTACAAGTAACATCTATTCCTTAGTTGGTATAAGAAAAATAATCATAAAAATATTTTAACAAAGAAATACCTCTTCCCAAAAATTAAGACCGAAAGTATGGTTAGTGAGATATGTTAAGATAAAAATACGTTGAGTGCACCTAACCCCTAGAATGAGAAAATAAACACACTTGCAAAAATGAAATCATTTTTTTTTTGCTAATCAATCTTCTAGGCTTCAAAGCAATGTTTTAGAAATTTCCTATTAACTAGTAATGAAACCAATTCCCCCTACAAGGAACTCAACGTAAAATTTTTTTCTCCCAGAATCTTCATGATCTGATAGGACCAATCCACAAGCATTGAAACTTTATCTAGCTGCCCAACTTTTCTTTCGCCTTGTCCCAAAGTAGAACAAGGTCAGATATTCTGAAAAACTTTATCATGGCCCTCTTGTCAAACCACCTCTTGATGATAGCTTAATGTTTAGCCATATGCTCCAAAATAGCTATCTATTTTCATCCACCTCTAAAAGATTCATCGATCTAATTTGTACTCTATTAGCATCTTTAGCATACCCCCTCATTAATTTCAAAATAGGAATCCTAAGATTAAGTGGGAATATCAGCTCTTGTCCTTAAACTAGTAGATATGGAGATTTTCCTAAAGCATTCTTGACCCTTACTTGGTCCATCCTTAGTGCATAATTGAGATGTGTATGCCAATATTTAGGATTTTCCTTCAACAAATGTCTTATTATTGTGATCAAGTTCTTGTTCATAGATTTAGCTACACCGTTTCCTTGTAGATAATAATCTGAGAAGAACTTGATAATGACTTGATTTTCCAATGCCCATTGAGTTATGAAAACTACTATGAAAGCTGATCCATTATCACACACCAAGGAGAATGGCATCCCAAATCTAGTAACAATTTGTTCTTCCAAGAAGTTCATAACCACCTTGGTTGTGTAGTTTTTGAATGTCTCTACTTTCTTCCATTGCATATAGTAATCAATAGCTATGAGTATAAAGGTTACCTTTTTTATGATGGTAGATTCACTAAACCAATAAAATCTAGCCGCCACTTTGCGAAGGGGTGTATCTCGAACACTGATTGTAATGACATCATAGGATGTCTTTCTCTATTAGCACCAGTTTGACAAATATGACAAGGACACACATGCTCAAAAGTATCTTTGAATATCGTGGGCCATAAATAACATGATCTTAAAATTATATTAGTAGTTGCCTCTGCTAAACCATGAACTGTACCATATTTATTGTAAAATTGTTCTAGAATTTCTTTTGCTTTCTCACGTCCCAAGCATTTTAGGTAGATCCCTTCATAGTTCCTTTTGTATAACTTTCTATTATGCAACATGTAGGATTCACACCTAATTTTGGGTCCCCTACGCTATGTACTATTCATCCAACTAGGATATTGATTTTGTAAGAGATAGTAAATAATATCCTGGTACCAAAAATTAGTTATTACACCCTAATTGATATCAACTTGAGATACTACAACTTTTTTCTAATCATCCACATCTATTTCACCCTCAAACTAGAATTTATTTTCATCTTCTATTTGATTATTTGCTATTATTTTTGACAATCCTTGGCCATTACTAACTTCATAGGTTGAATCTCTAGATCAAACATTTGAAGGATTGCCATCCATTTTCCTCATCTTTCACCAAGTTCATTTTGCATCAACAATGTCTTAGCTGCTGGATCAGGGACAATCACACATACCTTACTTCTTAGTATGTAATGGTAGAACTTCTTTACCACTTTTATTAAAGAAAAAGACTATTTTTCTAGGTTAGAATAATTTAACTAAACATTTTTTAGAGGAAAGCTTAGAAAGGAAATGGGCCTTTCATATTTCTTTTCATTCCTCTATGTAAGAATCCCAAAACAAAAATGTTCTGAAGCAAAAGAGTATATTTTGAAAGCTAGTCCATAATCTAAACTTACTAGTACCGATGCCATGGAAATGGCCATTTTGATATCCTCAAATGATTTCTTAATCTCTGGAACTCATTCTATTTTAGCTTCCCTTTTGATTAAATCATTAAAGGGTTGAACTATGCCTGTAAATTCACTTATGAATATCACACAAAATTTATCTTCCCAAAGAAAGACTTAAGTTCTTTTTGACTGTGAGGTAGTGATAACGTTAGAATAGCTTCAATTCTATCAAGATAAATGGAGATTCCTTCTTTAGAGATGATATGACCTAGGAGCTTTCCTTTAGTAACCGCAAACAAACATTTCTTGGGATTGAGGGATATGTCATATATACGACATCTATTGAATACCTATATTAAATTGGTAATGCAAGTACTTCAATCCTTTGGAAAGATAGTTAATTCATCCATCTAAATGACTATACCCTTTTCAAAAATCCCTTAAAAGATTCATCCATGGCTCATTGAAATTTTAGCCCCTACATTAATCAACCCAAAAGGCATTGTTTTGTAAGAAAAGGTTCCCCATTTAGTTGTGAAGGTCATCTTTAGCCTATCTTCTTCATCAACAATTACTTGATTATATCCTAAATATCCATCTAAGAATGACATCATCTATGAACTATTTACAATTTGCAAAATCTTGTCTAGTGAAGGAAATGGATTTTTGTCCTTTTGAAATGCAAGGTTCAAGTTACAAAAATCTACATAAAGATGAATCTGTCTGGTCTTTTTTAGTATAGGGACCAAATTAGCCACCCACGTAGAATGGAAAATGGGGAAGATGATATTGGCATCAAGTAACTTCTTAAATTCCTTTATTAGTAGTGGTTCAATGATAGGATTAACATGCCTTTGTCTCTATCGAAAAGGCTTTGCATCAGGTTTTAATGGAATGCCATGTGTAATAATCTCAAGATCATATTTTTTTAACTCCTCATAGCTCTAAGAAATAACATCCTTATTCTCTATAAGTAATTTAAGCATGTCTTCCCTTTCTTGTACATTGCATGCCTTCTCAATCCTTACCATTCTAGGATCATCGTGAATATCTAAATTGTACGTATCATATTCCTCAATTTTCATTTTTTTAACCATTCTTCTATTAATTCCTAACTCATCATGATCAAAAATACATTCCAACTCAACCATTCCCTTAGGAATAGTGTTAGTTTTTTAAGTTTAGGATCCCATCTTCATCCTCAAGTTCATCATCCTCAGGTTTGTCATCTGGGTTGTCATCAATTTCTTGCCCTTTAAAGTGGCCATTGCACATGATAAATTTAAGTATATGTTGATCATCTGGAAAGACTTGAAAGTTTTTGATATGGTTTGGAATAGATGGAGCAACAACCAATTCAACTAAAAATCTTTTCAATTTCATTCTTTTCACTGGTTGTAATGTACTAGCTAAAATAGGGAGAGCATCTGCTACCATGTTTTTCCTTCTTGAAATGGATTTTATGTTCAAAGCTTCAAAATCATCCATTAAATCCCATACTCTTTTCCTATAAGCAAGCAACCTCTTATCATTGTAGTAGTATTATGATTTGACTTGTCTTATAACTAACTAAGAATTTCCTTTGACTATGAGATCTATAATCCCTTTTTCAAATGTCAAAAGAAGTCCTTAGATCAATGCTTCATATTCTATAGCATTATTAGTACATCTAAACTATAATCAATATGTTGTGTAGAAAGACTTACCTTTTTGGTTGATCAACTCAATACCTGTACTAGCTCCTAATTTACATTTGGAACCATCAAAGTGAAGTGTATAAAGTGGATCTTTCTTGGGATTTCTAACCATATGCTTATTTTTCCTTAGCTTCTCTTTCACTTTGGCTTGAAAATATTGTCTCTTAAGTATCCACTATAGTCTTTCATAGGATGGACTTGATGATTTTCCATTGTTATTCCTAAAGACTGGGAGTGTATGTTTTTCTTGTTCATCATGAATTTCCCCTATCAATTCCTTAATTTCATCCACTTTGGGTTTTGGATAGATGACTACTAAAGTCCACCCTTGACCTTTTATGTACCATCTTCTTCTATGAACTTTGATCATTCCTAGTGGAGTAGAAGAAAAACCCCCACCATTTGAAGAGGTATCACTATACAATGCATTTAGGTCTTCAATTTCCTCTTCAAAATTTTCTATAGAATTAGATATGTTTATAGGACTTTGATTTTTCATGGGTTCATCTTTTGGGATGTTATCGCCCTTGACATACATCATCTATGTTAATACCTTAGCAATTGCTTCTCAGCACAATGAACATTTGAACTCTAAATTGCTAACTTTATGCAATTGGCAAAACCCTAGGTGAAGTAGGATACTGGGGTCAACTTCTTCTCCTAAACATTGTAAATTAGCCACCATGTTGTCTATGAACTATTTTACGACCTCCTTCTTTGGCAAGGAAACCTTGGATCTTTCATCTTCATCAATGGATATTTTGGTTGAAGTTGTGTCGAAAGCCATCACTTTGTAAGAGCCCAAATTTGATTGTAAGAATGCAACCTCATTAGGTTCATTATATTTGGTAATAATTATTTTTAACTTTGGCTTTGCATCTATTTTGATTTGATTATTCAACCCTTTCCATGGTAACCACAATTGAGTAACATCTATAGAAAACTATCCCCTTAGGAATTTCATCCATTCTCTATTTAGTAGCAATCCATAGGTTTTAGGAATATCAAGCACATGAATATCAAGGATATATTGAATTTGAGCGTCAACTATCAACTACATCTGAACATCTTTCAACACATCAATGATTTTTACCTCTATTTTGTCCAATTGCATCACTATCTAATTACAAGGCTAAGGAATAGCTTCCAAACTTTGTGCTATTCATAGTGGTATAATTTTTCATGAGGCTCCTAAATCAATTAAGAAATTATGAAGATTCTTTCCATATATCTTGATGCTAAGCAGAAATGGGGGCACCTCAACCTTTTCTTTAAACATAGTTGGTCTTTCCTCTGAAGCATTGACTTGTTAAAATATTGTCTTTTGAGAAATAATATTCATATTATGGGGTACCTTTGTATGGTCCAGGGTTTTCATCAACACTTCTCATTATTGAGGATAGTTTTGTAACATGTCAAACATGGACATGTTGGCCTTTTTTCATTTCAAATCTTCCATCACACTATATTTCTCAATAGACCAAGTTGGATTTTTCAAGATTTTTGGCATAGTTCCTTGATTCTAATTTTGTTTTCCTCCATATGGGGGCCTGATTGGAACTAGATTATTACTTGGTCTTGGATTAGGAGGAGTTTCTTGTAGTCCTAGAGGAATTCCATCTATTATGGGTTCTTTTTTACTCCAAAAATTATACGTGTTCTGATTATCATTTTGAAAGGCAAACATCTCTCCAGGTTGAATATCTAGTTCCTGGCTAAATGGAAATGAGAATTCCTCATTGGCTAGTTATTCTACTTGTGCATTCTATGTAGAATTGTAGGATTCTAGTAGCATAGCACCAAACTATACATGAGGGACATTGTCATTTTCTTGGGAATTCTGAGTCATGTCTTGATTCCCATTACAATACAAACCATCATTATTAGATGCATTTTGGCCATTGTCATACTGATTAATATCGACATATTGAACATTGTTGTTATTTTTATCTACAAAAATGCTTTGAATATTTGGATGAGTGTTCCATTATCTATTTTGTCTCTAGAAGCCATTGTTACGATCAAGAGGATTGGAATTGTTTCATCCATTGTTATTCCCAGCATTGTTGTTTCTAGCAAAATTCCTATTATAATTTTAATTTTAATTGTTGTTTTTGCAAGGATCAATTTTGTTTCTTTGAAAGTTCTTATTTTTTCCTTACAAAAATCTTAAATGTGTCAGCTCATTGTTCATTTGGATATGGTCTTCTTCATCTGACCAAATTTAGAGCCAAAACTATTGTCTGCCTCAGTAGAAGCTATTGCCTTTTGGTTCAAGAAAGTACCTTTTGGAGGTTCATATCCTAGATATGTTACAGCTAGGGTTTGCAAAGTGGACACCTACTATAATGGAACTAGATTCATAGGTATGAATTGGCTAGGCATTGTTGGCATTTTGATAGAATATGTTGGTGTCATAGTAATAGCTTGAGCTGGAAGCATCAATCCCCCTCTATTAGGATTACCTTTCTTGGTAAAGGTAATTGCTTCTACGAAGACTTTGTCCAATGTGTTGATATCTATTGTAGGAAGTCTTCTTAGAAAAATAGTAGTAAGATGGTCCATAGCATTTAGATAAATCTAAATGCCAACTTCACCTAGTATAGTGTATGGAATTTCCAACTTGTGATATGCCATATGAAAGAGATGGTTGAAGCATGAAACTATCTCAGTTGGATCCTTTTTTATTGATATTGTTGATGTATCATAGATGGATTGATGAAAGTCTTGAATTGTTCTAAGAAAAATTCTTCAAAAGTAGCCCAGTCTCCAATACACTTGGGTGGCAAATTAACATACCAATTAAAGGAAACTTCCCCCAAAAAGTAGGGGAATAAGTGAAGAACCACATTCATGTTAGCAATCTACTTTCAGATGAAAATATCCTTGAATACCTTAATGTGATCTTCTATAGTTTGTGTCTCCTTATAGTTGAATCTTGGGCAAAACTTCTCAGGTTTCTTAGGAAGATCATTAAGTACATTTGTCAAGTTGATTGGTGAGTCTACAACATTTGCCAAAAAGGCCATTAGAGGATGTGGTGGATCGAGGAGTAGTTGTTGTGGAGGTGGAACTATTCAGGTATTTGGTGGTCCACCATGTGGTTGTTGTAGAGGTGGAGCTGAAAAATATGGTGAAATGTTAAATGGAAGTCGTAGAATTATAAAGATTCCTTTTTCACTATGAGGTTTGCAAAAATGGCTAAGCTCAAGCAACTCATGTGCACTTGGTTTAGATCTTAAAGCTTGTTGGAATAGGGATACTGGGTCAAGATCCTCTAGTTTGCAATAACTCTAGAAAAATTTCACCTCTATAGAAGTACACTTTCTCACAAATAAGGCACACCATAGAATTTACCACACCTGTGCAAGACTGCAACTCAAAATCTCATAAGCTTAGAAATTTTTTTGAACTTGTAAAAAAGTGTAGAATTTTGAATCTTGCAATTTTTTTCTTCCAATTTGGAGGTTAAGAGACCCTCCTTCTAGTGCCACTTCTATTGAGCTATCATTTTACACGATGCTTAATGGTAGGAATCCTTTTGAACTCCTCTCTTGAAAAGATAATTTGAGGATTAACTCCATGAAGGTTTTGGATGATCTTGCAACCTACTATAATTTGCTTAGTTCAAGATAAATGTGAATGTTTACAAGGAGGCCTTTGCTGGGTTGAAAACTTTGGATAAGATGTAGAATCTACTTACTATACAAAAGAATAAAACATGCACAAAAGAACTATATTTTGTTATTTTTCTATTTTCTTAATGAATGCAATCTACCAATGAAACTCTATGAATTCCAAATTTAACCAAAGGGGTTAGTATAGGAAATAATGAAGGTAGCATAACAATAAGTTTAAGCAGATAACATGAAAAGTAAATCCTATTAGACATAAAATATGGAAATGACGTGTCTATGAGTTAAGCTTTCAAAAACATCTATAAGTAACCATTGAAAATAGGAGAAGTGCTTCCTTAATTCCACTGATGCAATCATCAATGGGGAATTCAGTAACCATAAGATGCTTCACTTTTCATTAGATTGCAAGGCCATAGAAAGTGTACCCATGCGAGACAAAAAGCTATGCAAGTACAAGATGATGATATCTTCTTGAACTAAGTACATAAATGGAATTTGTAAAACCATAGAAAACACTAGAATTAAAAGACAGCACAACCAAAAATAACACAATTAAATTTTGGTTCAATTACATCCTGTGAACATACATTCACAAAATATAACACACTTAGGCAAGAATCACTACACTCCAAATGCAAGCATGAAAATAATATATTATTAAAAAATAACAGCAACCCTATTACATATTACAATCCAAAATTTATAAGAAATCTTCTCCTCAATTTTTGCTGAGAGTAAGAGATATCTTTTTGCAATCATATGCTTCTAAACTAATAAAATAAATCTATTTATGTACAAACTAACTATCTAACTACTACTAAGTAGGATTTCATCCATTCTATATCATTAATTGGATGCATGAGCCTTTACATGTCATAAAAAAAAAAATCATGAGAGAATGACAAAGAGAAAGCTTTCTGTTGATGTAGAAGTAACTGCAAGTGGCAAAAATAGAAGCTCCATCTTCACTAGGTGTCTGCAAGAGTTAAGCTATTGTTAGAATGCATTTTTGATGCACAAAAAGCTCTAATTTTAGAACTAACAATTAACTCTTGGTGCACCTTTATGTTCCTCAAAATCTTCTAGAACACTACTAAAAAAGTGCACCTATGCACTAGTGCACTTGGCACACCTAGCGTAGTAGTGGACCTTGGAAGTAGGCTCCAAATAATGTAAAATTTCACCAAGTGTCAAAATTGAAATTCTGGCATCTGGGTTTTGTTCCCCTTTATGTCAGAGCTATGTATGGATATTTTCCCTTGAATTTCTTGATTATATTTGTGACTTGAGTTGCATCTAGAAACTATAAGGTGTTATATTTATCTTTCACTTTTTACCTACAACTGCCCACTTCTATACAAGTTTTTGAAAAATCTTTGAGTTTTACATCAAGCTCTAATAAAGCTTCTTCTGTTCTAAATGCCTACCTAATATCTTCATCATTAAAAGCTTCTTTGAAAGTCTTTCAAAATTTATCAACTACTACCTCTACTAGTACTAACTTTTATTTTGCATTATCCTCAAAAATTTCCATAAATGCATTGCTATAATATTTCTCAGCTTCCAAATTTTGCTCTTGGGCTTGGTCCTTGAGCCTATAAATCTCCACATGTAATGTCTCCATTACTTTATTTCCATCCAAAATCTTCTCTATCAAATCATCTATTTTATCTAATTCATCAACTGTATATACATCCATCAACATCCACTACCTTTGTCATTTAATAGACCACAATGCTTGCAAGTCTTTTCCCCAAGTATGCACTTCATCCATTAGACCAAAATCCTAATTCAAAATGGCTACTAGCCTATCCACATTATCTTTCATGATGTGTAATAGTTTCAAATTTCCTTGTATAATCATTACACCTTTCTCCTCAAAACTTTCACTCCACTATTGATAAATTCTCAAAAATGGATCTAATTGGGTTGTACCCCTATCTCTTCTCTCAGTTGTTGTATTCAAAGTCTCCTCCAAATGTTTAGGGTCCAAAGGACCAAAAATTTCACTATGATATCCTCTTAGGATTTCATTTTACCTCCAAAGTGTTATCATTTTTGTCCCATCCTACTACAAGCTCCTAAACACCTCCTTCATTCCTATTGTAACCATTAATTTTGTATTATCCAAGGTAGGCTTTCCAAGAATGACCTCCCTAATCTGATAATCTCAAGTAGTCTATTCTTCAACATTTGAATGAAGAGGAGGGATAGCTATGTAGGAAAAATTGTCCTCATTTTTATCACTCATAATGAAAGCTAATGCTTGTGCATCTTTTGGAGGTGAATCAAGTTTCCACAAGACTTCAATTAATTTTTTCCTATCTTCCTCCTCTGTGGTGAATTGCTGCTTTTTATTTCTTATTACCTCTTTTAGCAGCCACCTTAGAATATGTTCTAATGGATATTTTCTTTTAGACAATGAAGGATTCTATTCTATAATGTCATTTCCCTTATCTCCCCTTTCTGGATTGCTCTCCTTTTGTGCAAGATTTGTTTCAAGAGTTTCTATATCTGTGGAGCCAATAGTTATCACCTTAGTGTCTTGGGAAGTTTTCTATAGATGTTCACTTATTTGTCCTTCTTCTAACACTTCCTTAGTGGATACTTGTTTTAACTCTCCCTCGTATCCCATTTGGAATTTCTCTTCTTCATTGTTTGGAGGAAGGGAAGTAACCAATCCGTTATCAATACAAAATGTAACTTGCACCTGGGATGATTGAGCTACCTCGGGCCCTTGTGATTTTTGTAGCATCTAACTCCACTCCTCCTGTTGAGGTTGATTGGTTGGATTATCCCTGATCTTATCTCCCACCAACTTGATACCCACCAACATGAAATCAAAATCTAATATCTTGAAGACATTAGTGCCTTCCACGTTGTGCTCATTTATCCATTATTGCATCTCATCTTTTGATGTGGTAGTTTGAATGGGTTGCTCAAGAATAGATGGAGGTGTGATGGTAGAGCTTCTCCTCCTCTCTGACTTTATGGCTCTAGTGAGTCAAGTACTCTAGCTCAATGGTAGATTGTCTTCTTCCTCCTTATCACCCTCTTTTTCTTCTTCTTCTTCTTGCAGAACTGGTTTGGGAACTAAGGGTAAAGGAATCACTTTTCTAGTAACTTTTTACCTGCTTCTCACTAGAGTCTTGATCTTCCTTCTTTTAGGTATGGAGGGGGAGGCTTTCTCTACTTGTTGAGGTGGAGAAACCTCTTGTACCTTAATTTCTTCTTCTTCATGGCTTTGTGTAGCTGAGAGCACTTGGGGATCCTTCAAGGCTTGTTCAACTTCTACATTTTCTGGCCCTTGTATATTCTCCTCTCCTTGCTATGGAGGTTCCTTAATTTCTCCCTCTTCTAGCTTGACTATTTGAGGATAATCCCTCTCCCTTTTTCCTTTACCTTTACCTTTGTAAGCTTAATAATAACCAACAAGCATATCAAGTTGGTACATCATTTCTGGTCTTACTGGCGACTGGGTTGTAAACGTAGCCCCCGTGACCTTTGCTCCTCAACCTTGCTGGAAATATTATGACAAGATAAGTTACTAAGAGGGGAGGAGTGAATTAGTAACTTCTAAAACTTGAATCCCAATTAAAAATTAATCCTTTGTATGAATTCTGATCTAACTTCATGCATGATAAACTAAAAAGACATGAAAGCATACACAACACTTTAACACAAGATTTAGTGACCTAGAAACCTTTCAAATAGAAAGTAAAACTAGTGTGGGGGTGATACCCACAAGCTTTAGTATATTAGTATAAATTTGGCCTATTAAGGCTTACATTGATCACTTCTGATGATCTACCCTATTAGGAGCAATAAGGATTGATAGGTCCAACTTGTGAAGGATTTGCAAACATACAATAAGGTATGCTCTCAGTAAGGAGATTTACATAAAACTATTAGGTCTACCTTGTTAAAGGATTTGACTGATCCACCTATTAGGATGAAGCAATGGCTAATCTCTGATCTATAATGTGGTTTTCTGAATGAGATTCCTTTGAGTGTACAAATCACCTTTTTATGATAGATGAATCTTTGCTGCTTGTTATACTATTATAGCCTTTGTAGTTCTCTCTTATGCTCTTCTTGATAATTACATTACTTCCTTATTTGATTCTATACATAATTTGGATGTGATATAATGCATTACATATATATCAATCCAATTACATAATGACAAAGTCAACCACAATACATGTTTACACAAAATATTATAAAGTCAGCCAAAGTGTAGAAACTTAGGCTCTAAAGATTGAATCTGTGAGGTTTTGATACTCGACATCCATTGTCAATGCTTAGTATCATCATGCACTTGCTAGATGTAGAAGCTTGGTCCATACTAATCACTTCCAAGTAGTCTTGAACTCAGTTTGCATTGGTGACTCGACAAATATTGTGAAACTTGGCATATAAACTAAATCACTTGGTCAATAATAAACTCGATAAACACTACACAACTCAGTTTACACTGAAATTCTCAATTTACACTCTTAAACTTCAACTCTATAGTAATTACTTAGTTCAAACTGAAATCTATCCATAGGATTCAGTAGCAACTATAGGACTCAGTAGAAACTAAAATACTTGGTTAATACTGTTGATTGTAAAATATGCTTGGTATGAACACAAAATCTAAACAAGTGTATGTAACTAATAAAAAACATGATTGGAATGTCAAAAATATCCCCCTTTGGCATTAGTAATGAAAACACTTATCTGTCAAAACTAAATTATCCATCACCTTATATCTCCAACTGGGTAGAGTATACTATTTTTGAGATTTTTCAAAATTATTTTTGTAAAGGATACATTTTTGTACATGGTGATATTTCTTCCAAAGATAATATATAGTATACTATACATATAATATATATTTCTCCACACTTTTTTACAATTTTCTCCCCGTATCTTTTTATATATTTCTCCTCTTTACATTATCTTATATCTTTTCAATATCTTCTCCCCATTTTTGACATTAATGCCAAAGAGTTATACTATATGTTTTTACATAATAATGCAAAAATGAGACAAGAAATCTAAATGTACCTTTAGTATGATTTCCAAAATCTTGTCCTAGTTCTCTTACAAGGCTTTGCATGTTTACAATGCCACCTACACTTCTACTAATAGTTTAATCATATGGTCTGCAATAGAGAAATTATTATCATG
This sequence comes from Cupressus sempervirens, assembly GCA_028749045.1. NCBI lineage: Eukaryota > Viridiplantae > Streptophyta > Pinopsida > Cupressales > Cupressaceae > Cupressus > Cupressus sempervirens. The sequence continues at coordinate 222,919,785 of CM053783.1, forward strand.
GATGAGAATTTTTGAATAAGCAATGCATCCATTTTAAGGAGTATCATATTTTTGATATCTACCAATGTAGATATAATTTTGGCCTCTTCTTTGAGCAATTATGCTACCATGTCTGTCAAAAATTTGATCCTTTTGCAATGGGTAGAGCTTGAGCTCAGGTCAAGCTACAATTGCTAAGCACTCACTAGTAGCTTTGCATCAATCTTTAAAAAATTGTCTTTTATTTTCTTTGCAAAACTTGGAAATATCACATAATTCACTGTAAAGTAAAGTTCATTTGTATAAGAAGTTCCAAGAGAACCAAAAATAGTAGATAAATCTACTTGGTAAATGACAATGTTTTAAGTAATAAGTTCTAGGACCTTATTCTCAAACTTCTTCTCTTCTTTCTATAATAACTTGTCTTGTCCATCTAGATCTTCATTATAATTCTAGACTACTTCTGCCAACTGATACAAAACTAGCTAACATGAATCAATCTCTATACCTATAGCCTCTACCAAAATATTCTTGGCATCCTCAATGATTTTGAATTCTTTATCTCTTTCCTCTCTTAACCTTTACTTGGCTTTCTTTTGAAGCAACTCTCTGAAGGTCTACATTTTATTAGGATTGAGCTTTGAAATATCCCAATTAGAAATCACAATTTCCTCATCAAGATCTAGTCCTCCTCCTCTTCTTTACCTTTACCCAAAATTTCTGTGCTTATTTGAGGCTTCGTCTCAACATTCCTTGCACTTATTAATTGTGTACTTGGAATGGAAATAATAGTAGAAATAGGGGGGCTTACTGCAAAAATTGATACTGTAGTTATTGTAGAAATACTAGTAGACATGCCTGTTAAAGCCAAATTGATGTATCCAAAACTATTGTATTCAAAATTATTAAAGAGGGAAGATTTTGTAGCTTGCTAGATGAAGTCATTAACACTTTAGTCAATGATGTGTTGAGCTGAATTGGTGCAAAGATTGATTGGATGCTTGTACTTGCAGTTCTAGACAAAATCAATCCTATAGAGTTTGTATTTGTGCTTGATGATGTCACTATTTTTGTTGGAGGGTGAGGAAGTGAGGCAATAACTATCACAACAATCTTAAGTGGGTTAGTTTCCTCAACATCTTGAGTTCCTTCCTCAATAGCCTCTTGCTCTTTATCCTCTTCATCATTTTTCTCTTCATCCTTTTCTTGATCATCACCATCATCATCTTTATCACTTATGTTAACTGGAAAATCAATCAGTTTTTGAAGAAGATAGATATTTTTCCATGTACTTGTTGCATTCTTCAGTTTTTGAAGAAGATAGATATTTTTCCATGTACTTGTTGCATTCTTCACAACATGCTCTATTTCTTTCAACAAAATTAGACAAGTATTGAATCTTGAAGTCACTTTTTCTTCATTTTTCTTTAAAGATTCCTTTATTTCCTTGTCAGTTAGATTTAGCATCATTTACCTTAGGGTCTACTCATGAATGTCCTTTGTAGTTTGCATTGCATGTTCTCATCTTAGCTTAATTATATTCATTAAAGCATCTAGAATTTGCTGAGTGAGTTGGTCAAGAAAGTATTTCCATTTGCCCATTTTAGATATTTGAATATCTTTAATATTGTTTTGCTCATTAGCTATTCTAGTTTCATATTTTAATGCTTTGAAATTTGTTATCCTAGAACCTAATTCCAATTCCTTCATCCTCTCTTCAAATGTGGGTCAAGACCTCTTGAAAATTATGTCTTCCCCTTCTTTGTCTACCTTCTTCCTAGAGGATCTCCTAGTGAATGCTGCAGTGGATGTCTTGGCAAGATTGGTAATGATTAACTTGCACTTTTTCTTTAGTGGTTTCTCTTCCTCTTATTCTTCATCTTTTCCCTTTGTTAACAAAAGAGTAGAACTTGTTTTTAACCTAGCAATTCTTTTTTTTCCTTTGCTAACCATTTGATGGAGCTTGATCTCTAGTTCTATCTAGTCTTTAGCCTCATCATATGTTCCAAAATATGTAGCCTTGGGATCAATTTGTTCATTAATCAGTTCCTCAATAATATCTTTTATTTCATCAGTGTTTACCTCATATCCTATAGCATTTACTCATGCAATTCTAGGCCTAACTACTTGAATGTATACCTTATCACTATCCACCATAAAACATACATCATCCTTATAATCTTCAACTATTTTCTTGGGGATTTGGTATCTGTTATTCATTTTATCCTTGAAAGAATCACAATAATTATCCATAATATTGGTGTAATTTTCTCCCATCTCAGAAATATATTCATTAGTCTGATAGAGTACTAGAACATCTTTTCTCCACATGACAGTACCATTTGATGGAAAGAATTTTTGAACATAAAAGAATAAACATGTCAAAAAAGAGCCAAATTTAAACAAATTATTATTTTATGTCCTAATGCTCTCCATGTTCTTGTTGAATTGATTCAACAATAGCTCGAAAAGGTTAAGAGAATGGTTACTCTTGAAAACTTTGTCAACTGCTTCACATGACACACTATTCAACCTACTCCAACTGTAGATCTTGTGTACAATGACATGAATTCCAAACTTTAATTCCATGTTAGTGACACTACTAATTTTCATTCCCCTCCCATCCCTCTCAGCTAGGGTTTTTGTCTCCAATTTGACCCAATATAGGGTTTTTGTCATTTTAGCTTTAGCCAGCATAGGGAGACCAATAATCGTATGAATCATCTTCTTTGTAAGAAAAATAGATTACTCCAACAAAAATTGTCCATTATGCACACAATTGAGAATATACCTAATTGATTTCACTTGGAAATCACAGGGCCTATGAGGAATATTTGTTAAAACTTTAGCATTGAGATGTTCATGCTTAAGTTTCAAAATTCCATCAACACATAACTCTTTTAAACATTCATCCATTTCTAGGGTGCCAATATCTTGAATCACACATTTAAAATGATAATGGATGTCATTGATCAATAGTACCTTGGAAGAGATTTGTGACTATGCTCCACTTGGGTCTAGGGTTTTAGCGACTATAAGAGTGAGCATAAAATCTAGTGCCTTCCATTCTACACCACAAACTAACATGTCTGACCCTAACTTCACCTTGCTACTTGTTGCTGCCATCTTCACTTAGTAGGGTTTAAGAGAATTTGAAAATTTTGACAACAATTTTCTCAAATCACTTGAATGCTCTTAAATATTGCTCTACATATTTTGCTCTCAAAATTTCATGATGAAAGTGACTTTGATTTCATTCCTTTTATCAAATTTTTCCATTGATGTTGGGTATGAAAGTTAGACAGATTTGATAGGTTGGCATCCACATTGCTTACATTGATTACCTAATAAAATCTTTCATCATTTAGTAACCACATGTAAAACTTAATTACTCCCAACCTTGCTTGGTAGAGTCTATGACCTGACCTTACTCACTAAGGAGGGTAACTTGGTAGTAACTTGGTGATTGATATTGATCTTTTGTCTTGATAGATGGAACTTATTTATATGTCTTCTTTAGTAGCCTAGTTCTATTTTTCCTTTTAAAAATCAAGTGGAAATAGTGGAGTCACTTAATTCTTGAGTGACTTGAACATCATTTCTTAGACTTGCATTCTCAATTGATTTTGGAGCCCATTGTTGTCTCATTTGTTTTTTGATGTTGTTAGTTTTTTCCTTCTTTTCTTCTTCTATTCTTTTAGTATTCATAGAGTTCTTGGCAAGGTGAACAAGTTCTATATTGATGAAATGTCTTTTGGTAGTATCTCTTTTCCTCATATGATGTTTTACACAATTCATGCCAATGTGTCCAAATTCTCCATAGTAATGGCATCTACACTAGGTGTTATAGTCCCAATGAAATATAGCTTTCACAATTTGTTCTATTGGATTCAATATCTTGGTTTTACATTCTGATGATTTGTGCCCATGCTTCTTACATTTGTGGCATTTTCCTTCAAATCTTGTTGTCTCTTTTCATTCATTTTCTCTATGACCATGTTGATTACAACTGTAGCATTTTCCATTTAATTTTTTTTTCCCATTGCTCCAAAATTTGTTTAAAGTATGACCTAGCTTACAATAATGATTGTAAGTAGGATTTTGGTTCCTTTAATCTCCTTGCTTGGATGATTCTCCTTCTTCTGTATATCCAATTCCTATTTCTCCCTTTTGTCTGAAGTGACTTTTTTCATTCAACTAATTCATTTCCGCTTGGGATTTCAACATTCTTTCATTGGTCTACCTTTCAATTTTTAGATCATTCTATAATCTTTCATTCTTTGATCTTAGGTTCATGATTTCTTCATTTTCACCGGTGAATTGATCAATGAAGTTTTCTTGCTAAAGGGATAGGTGTTGAATTTCATCATTCTTTCCTTCTATTTCTTCTCTTATATTGTTTTTCTCTTCCATGACTTCACATAATCTTACTGACTCAATTTCTTGCTCTCTTCTTAGTTTTCTTATTTTTTCTTGAGTATTTTTTCTTCAATTATTTCTTCAATTTAGAGTGAATCATTCATCTAGATTATAAGATCTTTTCTTCTCTTCAAGGATTAGAGAGTTTCTCTTTTGCATTGTTGAGTTGTCCAATGGCCAATTTCAAATCTAGCTTCTCATTGTCAAGTTTGAATACCTCCATTTCCTTTGCTCTTTGCTCAAGCTTGTTAAACATTTCACTGTGAACCAAAATGCTCTGATACCAATTATTGGAAATATTATGACAACCTAAGTTACTGAGAGGGGAGTTGTGAATTAGTAACTTCTAAAACTTTTATCCCAATCTGCAATTAATATGTAATATGAATTCTGATCTACGTTCATGCATTAGAAATTGTAAATACATGAAAGTATACACAAAACTTTAACAAAAGATTTGTTGACCCAAAAACCATCCAAATAGAAAGTAAAAGTAGGGTGGGGATGATACCCACAAGCTTTAGTATTGCAATATAAAGTTGGTTTGTTAAGGCTTACATTGATCACTTCTAATGATCTACCCTATTAGGAGCAATAAGGATTGCTAGGTCCACCTTGTGAAAGGATTTGCAAACATGCAATAAAGTATGCACTTGTTAAGGAGATTTACATAAGACTGTTAGGTCTACCTTGTTAAATGATTTGACTGATCCACATACTAAGATGAAGTAGTGTTTGATCTTTGATCAACAACTTTTTTTGCTAAATGAGATTCCTCTAAGTGTACAAATCACCTTGCTATCATAGATGAATCTTTGCTACTCCTTATACTATTGTAGCCTTTGTAATTCACTCTTATTCTCTTCTATGATGATTACATTACTTTTTTATTTGATTCCATACATAGTTTTCATGTGATACAATACATTACATATATATCAATCCAATTACATAATTAAAAAGTTGGCCACAATACAAGTTTACACAAAATATTACAAAGTTGACCAAAGTGTAGAAACTTAGGCTCTAAAGACTAACTTGGTGAGGTTTTGATACTCAACATCCACTATCAATGCTCAACATTGTCATGCACTCAGTAGACATAGAAGCTCGATCCACACTGTACACTTCCAAGTAGTCTTGAACTCAATCTGCATTGGTGACTTGGTGAATATTGTGAAACTTGGCATATAAATTCAATCTTTTGGTTAATACTGAGTAGCTTGGTCAACACTAGACTTGCATCACATCAACTATGAACTCAATAAACAATGCACAACTTGGTTTACACTAGTAAACTTGGCATACACTGAAATTCTTGGTTTACACTACTAAACTTTAACTCTATAGTAATTGCTCAGTTCAAACTAAAATCTATCCATAGGACTTGGTAGCAATAATATGACTCGACATCAACTAAAATGCTTGGTTAACACTATTTATTGTACAATATGCTCGGTATGAATTCAAAATTTGGATAAATGTATGTCACTAATAATAAACATGACAAGAATGCCAATAAACCTCTAGTTGGGTAGGCATGAGCATGAAAGACTATTGTTTGAGGAATTGGATCAAGTTTGAATGGTTTCTTGATCCAATTCTATGTCAATTTAATGATCTGCCTTTCCTTATGGTTGATTTATGATTTTTCTTCTCTGTCTACCTTAGTATTCATGATAGGCCTATCTCCAATCCTATCCTTGTTGAACAATGGATCGAGTAGCTCCTCTAAGTCTTGTTGTACAATATTTAATGTGATCTTTATCTTTAAAGCCCTCTATGCTAAACATAGAGTCATCTTACAATAATCCCTTATGTGGACATCATAGTCACCTATTGCATTCATCCAATGATATTCAATTACATTCTCATGCTAGAATGTTTTACCTACTAAGTATTGTACTCTCCTAATATTGTCAAAATAAGGCCATAGAGAATTATACTCTTCCAAGGGATATTGATCTCACTCACTTTCAAAAGAAGGAATATCTTGCCTTCAATCTACCTAAAAAGGTCCTATAGTCATAGGCTACATCCAACATATTTTGTGCTACTTTCTAAATCTGTCATATGCAGACAAGAGTTGTTAGGAGATCTCTAGGAGAATAAGTCTGTCACTAGGGTACCTAGGGAGCTACTTAGGGTTAATAGTTGTACCCATTGCCCTCAAATATGTAAATGTTCAAATATAATAAACTCTAACTAGTGATATCTATTTAGCTACTTCCTCTAATATTCTCTTTGCCTAATCCCCTTCTATGAATTGAATTATTGCAAATATGAAAGGATCATTTACAATTCTATATTCTTTGTCTTGCTATAAAAGCCTCTTCTTCACTAGCTAAGAATATACTATATGGCCATGCATTGGAATCTTGCATACTACCCCTTTTATACATCCTTGGATAATTTTTTGCTTTAGTAGCTAGCAAGTATATCAAATATGAAGTCATATAAAATCACTAAGTGTTCTTTACTACCACTAGTAGTTCTCCCAAGTTCTCACTGAGAATGGAGGCCCAATCAAGTGGAATCTTCTCCATCTTGATGGTCTTGATAAAATGCACCATCCAAATGTTCAAATGCCCCGATGTAGGTAAACCCATGACTCTACTCAAAAGCATAATTGAATACTCAATGTCCTCCTTCATGTAGCTCCATGCTATATCTACTTTTCCCATTGTATTTCCTAGAGGAGCCTTCTCTATAAGGTATGGATTGGATAATCTTGGAAGCTTCCTCTACATGTTTTCTATACCATCTTTTGGCTTGGTGATAGGTCAATCAGATGAATTGATTAGCTACTGGGAGATGGAACACCTTTTCAATTTTCTTGGGTCATAGACCAAGGACAGTCTCTCTGTTATGCTTTTGACAACCCTTTCTTTAGGAACATAGTGTTCTATGAGTGTCACAATCAGCTCTAAGGACTACACCAAAACTCAATATGATGTTGTGTTAACTACTCCTGATCTGATTAGTGTGGAAACCATTTGAGATCTTTCAATCAATTTGTTGCACAATGTCAAGAATGCTCCCAAATTAGTGTGACCTAGTTCAATATCTCGAATCTCTAAGTGATCATCTTGGAATCTTGATTTGGTCAAAACACCTTAAAATTTGAACATTGCAGGCTTTGGGACCATTTTCTCGGCAAGGGAGGATGATGAGGTAGCAATTGAATTTGCACAAAAGGCATGCCCATTAGCTCAAAATTTGAAGGAAAAATGATTAATGACACCCTAAAATAGACTTGCACAAAACCCTAAACCCTAGTCTTCTTGAACAACCATTTTATAACCCTAAAATGTAGAAATTAGCACACCTTGTGCACCTGATAGGTTCACTTAGTGCATGAATTTTCAAATTAAATTGCAAATTATGGGATGCGCTAATGCGCACCTCATTTTTTTGCTTGGGGCACTTATTATGTTAAAAGGGTGCATAGTAGCACACATAGTGAGGTGTGCTACTACACACCTTAATTCATTTTAAGCTTTTCTTTTTACGTTTTTAATGCAAAGTGGTGTATTAAGATGCACATCATTAAGCCTAATTAGGTGTGTTAATGCACACCTTAATGTTCATACTTGTATAGTTTATTAAGTGTTTTAATAAGGGATAAGGTGTGTAGTAGTGCACCTAGGTTGTTACGCTACTCCACACCTAATCTAGGTTTAATGTTGGAGCAATGAAGTCAGAAGGCACATCAATTTGGGTGCAAAATTGCATTATGGAGTCACTGAAAAATGGCAATGAAGGAAAGTGAAGATGGTAGAAATGAGAGAGGGGGGTCCTTTAAATAGATCTAAGTACCTTTGGATGCTACACAAGTGCACTATTGCGCATCATCCCAAGGGTGAATACTCCACCCTTCATAATTTGGCACACTAGCACACCAGATGAGGTGTGCTAGTGCACCTCTATTTTTACAAAATAGGCCTACTTCTTGAAAAACTTTAATTTTGGAAAACTGGGTTTCTCAGTTGAGACTTGAACATGAACTAGGACACTAGATAAAATCTCAAAAGGACTCGAACCTAAGACTAGGGAACCAAAAAGCCAAAAAAAGGAGGATTTGGTCCCCATTTCTTGATGGAATGGGGTGTGCATTGTGAAACCACAATAGGGACAACATGATAAAGTAGTTTATGTTAGCCATCAATATGTTGTAAGTATTGAGTAACATAGTTTTGAGTTATCATTTTGCATGATGCTTTATGATAGGAATCCTTTCAAACTACTATCTTGAAAAGCTAATCTGGGATCAGCTCCAAGGTTTTAGGTGATCTTGTGACCTACTGGAATCCACTCAATTCAAGATAAATTTGTATTTTTAGGAGGAGGCCTTTGCTAGTTTGAACCAATTTTGGATAAGATGTTTGATCTGCTTTTTGTTTTGAAAATTAACCATAAAAGAGATATATTTTTGGCTTTTTTGTTTTATGATAAATTCAATTTATCTATGCAACTATATGAATTATTATTCTAACCAAGTATTAGCAAAGAAAATAGCAAACATAAGGTAATAAGAGTTTTAAAGAAAATAACTTGAAAGGGAAATTCCTAGTGAACATAAACCATGGTAACAACACGTTTGTAAGTTAAATCATCAAAAAGGTCACATAGGAAACAAATCAAAATAGGAGGAAAGCTTCCTAATTTTGATAGATACAATTTTTTATGGGAACTTAGTAATAACCAAAAGATGTTTCACTTCTCATCAAATCACAAGGTCATGGAAAGTGCTCTCATGCAAGACAAGAAGTTATGCATGAAAAATAGGTGATCATTTTTCCAACTTGGTACATAAGAAAAATTCATTAACATAAGACAAACACTAGAACTAAAAGTTTGCACAATCGTAACAACATAATAAAACAAGTGACTCCATTATTATTCATGAACATGCATTCACAAAAATAACACACCCTGAAGAGAATAACTACACTTAGAATGAGAGCCCCAATAGGATATATTATTGCATCAAAATAATGGCTTGCAATACATATGACATCCATCTCTTTATAAGAAAAAATTTCATGTTTTGTGTTGAGAGTGAGAGCTCTTAAAAATGCAAAACCATGCTAAAAACTAGTAAAACAAATCTAATTATGCACAAACTAACTCTCTAAATGGTGCTAAGGAGGACTCAACCCTTGTTTATATCAATTAATGGGTGCATGAACCTTTTCTTGACTTAAATAAAAGAAAGTAGAAGTAGATAAGGAGAAGGAAGCTACAAAAGGATTTGAGAGTTACTGGAAGCTCTAAAAATGGAAGCTTGACCTTCTTTGGGTGTCTCTAGGAGTTGAACTATCATTAAAATGTGTTTCCAATGCATGTAATTCTCTAAATTAGGATCTGCTAGTTAACTTTTAGTTCATTTTTATTTCTTAAAAATTATTAGTGCACCTCTATGAATAGAGCACCTACACACCTTGTGCACTTGTGCACCCACACACCTACGCACCTTGATGGTAGGTTCCAAAAGTGCAAAAATTTCCCAAGTGTCCAAATTGAATTTCCAACATTTGAGTTTTTCCCTTCCTTACCCCAAAGTGATGTTTGGATGTTTATTCTTGAATTTATGTATGATCTCTTGTACTTGGGTAGCTTCTAGAAAATCCAAAGCTACATATTTGTCTCTAACTATTTGTTAGTGGTTACAATCATGCAAACATGTTTCCACAAAATCTTTAAGTTTAATGTATAGTTCCAACAATACCTCTTTAGTCTTAAATTCTTTCCTTATATCTTCATTAGCCGAAGCATTCTCAAAAGTTCTTTGAAATTGTTGGACTACTGATTGCACTGAATTGAGCTTGGCTTTCAACTCATCTTCAAAATGTCAAAGTAGGAAGCATTTTAATAATTCTCTACTTCCAAAATCTTCTCTTGAGATTGGTCTCTTAACCTCTAAATATCCTCATGTAGTCCATCCATGACCTTATTTCCAACACCTATCTTCTTAGTCCAGACCCTAAGCTTATTAATCTCTTTTGTTCTATATACCTCCATGAGTGTACGATACCTTTTACCTTTTAATGATTTCTAAATTTTTAGGTCTTTTGCCTAGGTATGTACCTCATCCATTAACCCAAAATCTTGATTCACTATGGACACATTTTTGTTGGTACTCTACTATAGATCCATTTTGCTTGTCAGTCCTCTTTGGATTCTTTTCTCATTCAATGAGATTACCAATTTTAGTCTCTAATTCTGCTTGGGGCAAGTTTTGAGCCTTTGTAACATGAAGAATTTTTTTTGGGTTCCTTGTGTATTTTTCACTTCTTCAATACTTCATTGACTTGCATCTAATGGGTATCTTCTTCCTCTATTACATGTTCTTTAGAGCCTGTTATAGGAGAAAGTGGCATTGCCACACCTTTGTCTAGAATTGACAAATCCTAAGATGGTAGTGATAGTAGGCCTAGAGGTGGTAATTGGTTCCAGTCCTCTCCCAAGGATTAAATCTTTAGATTTTCTCATATCTTCTCCCCCACCATCTTAGTGCCTACAAGAATGAAATGAAAATATGAGAGGTGGAAGACATATGTTGCTTGAGCATCCAATATACAATCGACTATTATTACTTATCCTGTATAGTAGTTACTTGAATAGGCTCTTTTGGAATGGATGATGGCATTATGGTGGAGCTTCTTCTTCTTTCTTCTTCTCTATACCTAGACAAGTGATTCCTCTAACTCAAGGGGACATATTCAATTTGTTCCTATTCTTCTTCTTCTACTTTGACTTTAGGAATGATTTTGGGAACATGTGGGGGAAGAGTACTATTTTTCTTTAATCTTCACCTACATGACCCTTTCATAGTGGACTCAACCCTGACCTTCTTGAGAACTGAGAGGGCATCTTCTCACTCTTGACTTGTTAATGGCACCCTCTAGTCTTCCTCTTTCTCTAACAACCATTCTTGTCCTAGTGGAGAATTTTTCTTAGTCTCTTGGACTTGAGAAACCTACTCATCTAGAGGCTCTACTTATTTAGGATCTTTTTGCAGTTGTTGAGGTGTTTGGGCCTACACTATTTTTTTTCCACCCTTTGTCAATATTTTCCTATTCACCCCTCTATCTATTTCAAAATACTCAATTTCCCACTTATGTCTATGAACTATTTCTAGCTTTACCAATGATTGAGCTGGGAAAGTTGGTACTATGACCTTCACACCTTTTCCTTTGATAGGTCATGTTGTGGCTTGTCAAGGAACAACTTGTGGAACTAGATCAAGTTGGAAGGGATTCTTGATCCACTGCCTTATTAGTTGGACTATATGGTGGGCTTGATTGTTGATGTCTACATTCTCCTCATTACCCATCTCCACATTCATGATTAGTCTTTTGGAGATTTTTTTCTAATTATACTTGATGTATCTAGAACATCTTTAGTGTTTTTCTCAACAACCTTGAGTGGTATCCTCATTTTTAAGGCCTTTTTTCTAGATATAGACTCATTCTATAATAATCCCTTATTTAGACATCATTTCCATCTATCACATTCATCCAATGGTTTTCCAATATATCCTTATGTATGAATTTCTTCCCTACTAGATGTTGCACCATCCCAATAATATCAAGTATGGGCAAGGGGAATTGTACTCTTCTAAAGAATATTAATCCCATTGGGAATCAAAGGTCATGATATCTTGTTTCTTCTTGATCTTAAAATCACCTATGGTGATTGGCCACACCCATGTCTTCTTGTGCTATTTCTTAACTCTGTCATATGCATACATAATTTTCTTGGTAACTCCAACAATATGAGCCTATTTGAAGGATATCTTGGGAGCTTCATTGGGTTCACTTGTGTGCCTAGGACCCTAAGGTATGTGAACTTTTTGAATTGAATATAGTAGGTGTTGATCTCTATGATTTTGATCGTCATCTCTAATGACATTTATTTATCATAATTACCCACCATGAATAAGATGCTTACAAATATCAAAATGTAATTCACTATCCTATACTCCTTGATCTGATATGAAAGCTTCTTCTTCACTAGTTGAGGATATACTATGTAAGGCCATGCAGTAGCATCTTGCATGCTACCTCTTTTGTAAAATGTTGGGTAGTCAGTTGTTCTGGCTCCCAATAAATGTACCAATGTGGTGTCATGTAGAATTTTGGGTTGACCTCAACAACTATTAATTGTTCATGTCTAGGTTATCACTCAACATTATGGCCTAGTCAATTGTCATCTCCATTGTTCAAATGGTTTCTATGAAATGGAAAATCTCGATATTGAGATGTCTAGCTTTTGGTAGATGCATGAGTCTTCTCAAAAGCATGATAGTGTATCCAACATCTTCCTTCATAGATACTAGGTCATGTCTACCTTACTGACTATGTGGCCCACTAGTGTTCTATCAATAAAAAATGATGATTGCATTATCTATTTGGATTCCTTCACATGATCTTGATACCATCTTTTTGCTCCTTCATAGGATATATGAACATATTGATCAACTCGAGGCAAGTGGAAGACTTTCTCAATGTTGTGAGGTTGGAGGTCCAAGACAATCTCACATGTTACACTCTTTACAACATTCTCCTTATTGACATAGTTTTCGAAAAGAACCATGGAGAGTTTTGAAGACTGCATAGAAGTAGGATGTGATGCTACATTGACTAGCCCTATCTGGATGAGTTCCAACACCAATGTGGATATTTCTTTAGGCTTATTGCAAATGGTGTTGAATGTTATCCAATTAATGTGTCCAATCTCAGTGTCTCTAATTTTAGAGTGTCCATCTTGAAAGCAAGATTTCTTTGGTGTACCTTTATATTTAAACACTATTAGTTTGGGAGCCATCTTTTCTATGAGCAAGGATGATGAAGATGCCATTATATCTACAAAAAAGGAAATAAATTAGTTTGGAGAGTTTAAAATCTAACCCAAAACAAAGCCTAACTAACAAAAAGCATAGCCCAAATGCTCCAAAATAGTTAGGACAACTAACTCCCCCACCAAAAGCCCTAGAATAAAAAATAGCACACCTAGAACATGCTAATAGGTGCACTAAGTGTGCTAAATAGGTATTTTAAGAACCTATAAGTGTAGTTGCATATGTGTGTAATTGTGCACATGCACTTGGCAAATGCAGGGGGATTTTAAGTCCTTTATGCTTTGGAGTGGACAAAGGGTGCACACAAGTGTACCTTAGTGCTTTTAGTTTCATTGAAGAAAGGCGTACATGTGTGCATCTTGGGGAGGTGTGTAGCTCCAAAGGGAGATAAGTGTGCACTTGCACATTCAGTGCACCTTTGTATCTTGGATATGTGCACATGTGCACTAGTGCACTAGTGTGCATATATGTACTTAAAACGAATAAATTTTTAGTTTTCTTCTTCTCTAACACTCCAAACTCATCAAGTCTAAGTCTAAGACTTGATCCATTCCCCAAAATGGGGGTTTGGGAAAAAAAAATTAACTAGGGGGTCCCCATTTGTAGGAGAACCCCATTTCTAGGAGAAATGGGGCCTATATTGTGAAACCACAACAAATAGCCTCAACAAAAAGGAAGAAATGGAAAAGGCATTTCTTGAGCAGCAAGCATTCTTATAACCTGTGTCAAATAACAATTAAATCCTAAACACTTCAAATAGCTTTCAAGTTCCTTAATAGACAAAACTTCAAAATCTTGAATCTTCAAGGTCAATGTGTGTACAATGTATTCATTTGTTTTGATCTTTTGGAAACAATCCTCCACTCCACCAATCCATTCATCAGGAATCCTTGTAGATCATGTGTAACAATCACTTTCTATCTAGATTAGAGAATTCATTTAGAAGGCTCTTGATAGGTTATCATATTTGCATTTCAAGTCCTAAGTAATATTTTGGATTCTTCTTCATGGAGCTTGCATGTTTCCATTTGATTCTTCCATGAAGTAATGTGTTTAGATACTAGATAGTTATTTTGGAAGGCATATCCCTATTTTCAAATTACCCTTTTCATACCTTTTAGAATCTTTCATTCTTAACACCATCTTTGTTTTTTTGTTTTCTTTTTGTACCCTAACCATGCTTAGACTATGTGGCCAACACATTAATGTCATTTCTCATATTCTTTCATTAGTTTGATTTCCTTTGCATTCCTTTTCTAAGTACTTTTGGAAACTCCCATGCCAAAAAATGACCTTATCAATTCTTTGAAAAGACCTTTTGTCTAAACTAGAAAGCTTTAGACTATCCCTTGCTAGTAACATCAACCTTGATTTGAAAACACCAAGATAGTCATTCCTTAAATTTGAAAAAAAATATTGAGAGTTATTGATATACAACTTTGATTTGAAAACTAAAAGTAATTTATGACTGAAAGTAATATTTGTCCTCCAATTGGTATAAGAAAAAAAATCATCTAAATTCTTTGAAAAATAAATACTTCCTAAAATTTGAAACCACAAGTGATCTATGGAATGCATCAAGAATGAATCTTGATTCAACCTAACCCCTAGACTTACACAACTTTGAAAGAAAACACACAAGTGAAATTAAACATACAACTAAAATAAAACACACAAGTAAAAGAAAATAGACAATTGAAAGAAAACATGCTTGCAAAAAATAAACATACTTGTAGAAAGGGATTTTTTTTTTAATTAATTAATTTTTAAAAATGTTTTTGGAATTTTTTCCACTTTTAGACCTCAAAGTAATGTCTTAGGAACTAGCCATTGATAGGTAATGGGACCAATTCCCCTTGTAAGGAACTCAGCCTAAAACTATTTTCTCCTAAAATTTCTAGAATTTGATAAGGGCCAATCCACAATCATTGAAACTTAGTGTAACTTCCTGGCTTTTATTTTGGCTTATCCCATAGGAGAACAAGGTTATATATTCTGAAAGATTTTATTGTGGCCTACTTCTTAAACCATTTTTTGATAAAAGCTTGATGTTTTTCCATGTGCATGAAAGCTATTGTTCTTTTCTCATCAAATTCAAAGAGATTCATTAATCTAATTGAACTCTATATGTGTCCTTAGCATACCCCTTCATAAATTTCAATATTGGAATCTTGATTAAGTGGGAACATGAGTTCTTGTCCATAGATGAATAAATAGGCAGATGTCCCCACATCATTTTTTATCCTCACTATATCCATCTATAATGCATACTTTAGCTGAGTGTGCCAATCTTTTGGATTTTCCTTTAGCAATTTCTTTATCATTGTAACCGAGTTCTGATTGGTGGACTCATCCACACCAATCCCTTGGGGGTAGTAATTAGAAGAGAACTTGATTATGACCTAATTTCCTAGAGCTCATTGAGTAAGGAAGATTCATTAAAATGATGATCCATTACCATATACTAGGAAGAATGGCATACTGAACCTTGTGACAATGTGTTCTTCCAAGAAATCTGTAACCACTTTTTTTTGTAGAATTTTTATTTTTTTAAGCTTTATAGTCTATAGCTATGATGATGAACATATTTCTTGTAGATGATGGTGGGTTTATTGGACCAATAATGTCTAGTGCCCACTTAGCAAAAGGGTATACCACAAACACTAATTCTAGTGGCATAGTTGGGTGCCTCTCTCTATTGGAACTTGTTTGAAAAATGTTGCAAGAATGCACATGTTCAAATGTACCCTTAAAGATGGTAGGCCAAAAATAACTTAATCTCAAAATCATATGTGATGCAACTTCTGTTGATCCATGTCTCCTGCCATACCTCTCATGAAACTATTCAAAAAATTCTTTCACTTCTTTGCATCCAAAGAATTTTAAATAAATTCTCTTGTAGTTCCTTTTATAAATTTTTAACTCTTGCAACATATACAATTCACATTTCATCTTGAGTCCTTTGCACTAGGAACTATTCATCCTATTGGCTTTTGATTTTGCAAAACATAGTGAACAATATCTTGATACCAAACATCAATGATTATACCTTGATCAATACTCACTTGAGACACTATGATCTTTTGTTGATTATCAGTGCTAATATTTTTATCATTACCAATCTCATTATCAATTATAATCTTGGTTAATCCTTGTCCTCTCACCAACTTCATTGGTTGTATCTATAAATCAAACTCTTTCAATATAGCCATCTATTTTCCTCATCTTTCACCCAATTCATTTTGCATCAACTTTAATCTATTTGAAAGACTATGTTTCAAGATTAGAATAGATTAAATCAACATTCTTTAGTGGGAAACTCATGAATTTGATAGGTATCTCATTCTCTTTGTCTTTCTTTTGAGTAAGAATCCCAGTGCATGAATATTTTGAAGAAAATGAATAGATTTTGAATGGTAAATCATAATCTAGTCTTACAAGAATTGGAGCCTTAGAGATTTCCAATTTTATGTTTTCAAAAGATTTATTTATTTTAAGAACCCATTCAGTCTTTGCTCCTTTCTTGAGAAGGTCAATAAGAGGATGTACCATCTCAAAAAATCCACTAATAAACTTATGTATAAAATTGATTTTGCCAAAGAAAGATTTTAGGTCTTTATGACTATGAGGAGGTGACATATTAAGACTAGCCTCTATCCTTTTAGAATCAATAGATATCCCAACTTCGAAATTAATATGAGCAAGAAGCTTTCCTTTGATGACCCCTAATGAAAAATTTTTGGGATTTAGTGATATACCATACTTTCAACATTAGTTAAACACTTGTTTCAAGTCTATAATTGGAGTACTCATATTTATAGAAAAGATATTAAGGTCATCCATGTAGATGACTATGCACTTTTTTATCATCCCTTTGAATGTTTTGTTCATCGATCTTTAGAATATGGTTCTCGAATTGATTAGTCCAAAAGGAATCCTTCGGTATGAAAAGGTTCCCCATTTTGTTGTAAATGCAACCTTCAACCTATCTTCTTTATCTACTATCACTTGGTTGTATCCAAAATATTTGTCTAGAAAAGACATCATTTTAGACCCATTCACAATTTGAAACACTTCACCGATTTAGGGAAATTTTTAATTATCCTTCTGGGGAGAAAAGTTCAAATTGAAAAAATTCACACAAAGGAAAATTTCTCTAGCATTTTTCCTTACTGGGACCAATTTAGAAACCCATGTAGAATTCCAAATTGAGAAGATAATTTCAGTAGAAAGTAACTTCTATACTTGTTTCATTATGAAAGGATCAATTATGGGATTCAATGGTCTTTATTTCTGATGGAAGGGTTTGGCATCAAGTTTCAATGGAATGTCCTGAGTGATGATCTCAAGATAATAGGTCTTGAGTTTTTCATAACTCCATGGTATGATATTTTTGTACTCTATAAGAAATTGAAGCATACTTTCTCATTCCAGAGGGTTACAAGATTTTTTCATTCTCAACATCTTTAGATCTTCTTTTGTGCCTAGATTATATGAATCACATTCTTCAACCCCTTTTTCTTCAACATTCCTTTTACTACATTATGATTTATCTTGATCTAAGAGGTGTTCTAATTCTACCATCCCCTTAGGAATTGTATTGGTCTTTAAATTTATAATCCCATCTTCATCCTCTAACTCATCATCTTCAAGTTTTTTGTCAAGAGTACAATAAATATCTTGTCCCTTGAAAAGGCCATTGCACATGATAAATTTGAAAATATGATGGTCATCTTGGAAGACTTGGAAGTTTGTAATATTATCTACAAGAGATGGGGTAGTAATGAATTCAACTAAAAATCTCTTTAGCTTTTTCCTTTCAATAAGTTGCAAGGAACTTGCTGAAATGGCAATGACATCGAATAACATGTTCTTATTCCTTGGGATAGACCTTATGTTCAAGACCTCAAAACCTTCCAACAAGTCCCAAACTCTTTTTTGATACCCAAGTAGTCTCCTATCCTTACAAGAGTAGTGATTTCACTTTTCTAATGACTAACTAAGAATCTTCTTCAATACATTTTTTCCAATGGTCAAAGAAGTCTATAAATCAAGGCTTCATACTCTACAACATTGTTAGTACATCTAAATTGTAAGAGATATGCTACATAAAAGACCTATCATTGGGATTAATTAGATCAATACCTAGGCTAGTTCCTAATTTTCATTTAGAGTCATCAAACCTGAGTGTTCAGATTGGTTGTTTTTTGGTATTTTTGGTCTTGTGCTTATTTGTCAATATCTTTTCTTTCACTTGAGTTTTGAAAGATTATTTCTTTAGGAACCATTGCAATCTTTCACATGGTGGACTTGGTGAGTTTCCACAATTTATATATTTGATATAGGGATCGCTTGTTTCTCTTGTTGACTTAGTATATCTCCAATTAATTTAGTTATGTTATCAATTTGGCATTTCATATGAACAACCATTGAGGTCCAACCTTGGCCTTTTACAAAACATCTTCTCCTCTAGACTTTGATCATTCCACGTGGAGGATTGGATAAACACTTGTGATCTAAAGAAGTGTCACTATATGACACATTAGAATCTTCTTTTTCTTCTTTACAAATCTCAACTAATTCATATATGCTTGTAGAACTTGAACTTTCCTTTTGTACCTCATTTGGTATCATGTTATTTCTCAATTGAATTATTTGAGTGAGTACCCTAGTGACTACTTCCTAACAATGTGAGCATTTCAAAATGAATGATTTTGTGTAACCTATAGAATCTTGGAAGAAGGAAATAGGGTAAACTTTAAGAAAACCCCCTCCAAAAAAAGATATAAATTATTAGTAAATCTTTCATTATTTTGAAAAACCATATTATTTTTATCAGCGAATTTCTCAATTTTTTTATTTTAGATATTATTTACATTGGTGATTTTTTTCGGATCATAGTTTTTGAGTACAAATATTGGTGAATCTCAATAATAATAGGAAGTTTTCTAATCATCATGGAATATTACGAATCAAAATTGAACATGTTTTATCTCATGGAAATTATGAGGATAGTTACATAATATTTTAAATCAATAGTGAAAACTAAATATTGGTAATATATCCCTAAAGTAACTAATAATTATGATAAGTATTAGCAAATTAATTTTATTTTCTTTGATAATATATAATATTTAGGTTAATCAAATCTAATCCTATATCAAATATTGTGGTGAATCTTTGAGTTTAAATTTTTAAATAAAATAAATTATTGAGCGATTTTAAATATTTTAGATCTAAATTTAATAAAAATGTGGCAATTTAGATTGCATTAAATCTTAAATTATTAGCCAAATTACTAGCAAAAAGTTTTTAAAATTTTTAAAATTATGAATATTCACAACTAAAATATACCCTAGAAGAAAAATATTTGAGTCTACTTCCTCGCCTAAGCATCGTAAGTTTGCAACTATACTGTCTACAAACCAAGCGATGAGTTCTTCTTTTGGAGTAGGGATCATAGACTCTTCATTCAAATGGTTAGGTTTCTTGACTACATTTATGTCAAGAGACGTCACTTTATAGGAGCTTAACTCAGCTTGAAAAAATGCTACCTCATTTGGTGCATTGTATTCTGTGACCACTATCTTCAGCTTTTTCTTAGTATCAATCTTGATTTGATTATTTTGTCCCTTCCAAGGTAGCCATAATTGAGTAAAATCAGTTAAAAACCATACTCTTAAGCACTTTGTAAATTATCTACTTAACAATAATCCATGATTTTCATGGTTTTCAAAAACATGTATGTCTATAATGTCTTGAATTTAGGGGTATGCGGTTATATGTATTCTAACATTTTTCAATACTGCAGTAACTTTTACTTCTATTTCATTGAGTTGTATCACTATCCAATTTGATGGTTGGGGAGTGACCCCCAACCTTTGAGCTATTGAAAGTGGCATGTGTTGCAAGAAGCCCTTGAATCTATAAGACAATTGTGCAAATTCTTTTTGAAAATTATGAGACTAAGCAAGAAAGGAGGCACTTTATCCTTGTCTTTATACATGGTAGGCATTGCCTAAGATGTATTGACTTGTTGAGATGTTGTCTTTTAGGGGACTTTGTTCACATTTGATGTTTCCTTTACATGGTCAAGAGTCCTTAAAAGTAATTTCCTTTGATTAGGAATATTATATAGTATATCAAACATGGACATCTTAGCCTTGGTTCTCTTTAGATCTTCCACTAAATTGTACTTCTTAGTTGTCCATATAGGATTCTTTAGAATTATAGGCATGTTCCCTTGATTTTGATTTTGTTTCCCAACATAGGCTCCTATGGTAGGTATTGGATTGTTATTAGCTCTTGGATCAAGAGGTGTTGGATGTAAGGCAGGAGGAATCTCATTAGTCATAAGTATTATTCAGTTAAAAAAATTGTAAGTACTATGATTGTAATTTTGAAACGCTAGCATCTCTTCTGGTTGAGGATTTAATTCTTGACTGAATGGAAAAGTGAATTTTTCACTAGCTTGTTATTCCATTTGAGGATTTTGTGGAGAATCATAAGATTCTAACACCATAGCATTGTACTACATAGAAGACTTACCATTATTGCCTTATGAATTTTGGCTCATCTCTTTATTTTAATTGAAACATGGGCTACCATCATTAGGTACATTTTGATCATTGTCATATTGTTTGATGTCCACATACTAGGTGTTGTTGTTTGTTGGAAATAATCAAGACTAGCTAGGTTATTGAGAAGGGAGGGGTGAATCAGTAACCTCAAAACTTTAAACTAATTTAGCACTTAATCAACATAATCCATTCACCATTAATTCATCTAATCTACTACATGCATGACAAACTGAAAGAAAAACATTTATGACACATGAACATAGAATTTGTTGACCCAGAAACCTTCCAAATAGAAAGTAAAATTGGGGTGGGGATAATACCCACTAAACTTCAATACTGTATTATAAAGTTGGCCTATTAAGGCTTACATTGACCACTTCTGATGATTTTCCTTGTTAAGAGTAATTTGGACTACTAGATCCGCCTTGTTAGAGGTTTTACAAACATACAATGAAGTATGCACTCTGTTAAGAGATTTAAAGAAAGACTATTAAGTCTACCCTATTAAAGGATTTAGAAATTGATTCACCTGTTAGGATGAAATAGAAGATCTGACTTACAACTTGATTACTAATGAGATCCTTGAAGTACATATCACCTCTTGTGATACATATAACTTTACTACTCCTTATAGACCTTGTTGAATACTCCACTGTACTTCTGATTCACATTCACTCTTCTCAAAACATTACATATCCATACATGGAAAATGATACAATACATTACATATATACCATTCCAATATTTACAATAACAAGGTTGGCTAAAATACAAGTAAACAAAATATTACTGAGTCAACCAAATAGTAGAAATTTGAGTTTTGTAAGCTGACTTGGTGAACTTTTGATACTCGATGTCCACTACATTACTCAGCATTGTCATGCACTTAGTAGAAGTAGAAGCTCAGTCCATACTAATCACACAATGTAGCTTTGAACTTGATGACCATTGGAGACTTAGTAGATATAGTGTCACTCGATAGAAATTGAATACTATGTTTACCTTGCTTGCACTCAATAAACACTTCTCATCCCATCACTTGGTAGACATTGACTTCACATCATAGAAACTAATGAACTATGAAACCTGGTTATCATTGGATTGCTTAGCAAACACTTGAGACTAAATGCTGAGATCAGTAACCATACAGAATTGAATAAGTGTTTTTCACTAATGAAAAATATAATGTAATGCCAACAATCTCCCCCTTTGGCATTAGTGACAAAAACACTTATAAGCCAAGACTTATGTACACTAACATATTGATTTATTGATTCTTTTAAATTTGTCTTTGTAAAGCTACTATATATACATTTGCACATATCTCCCCATACATAAGACATAATATATACATAGTCTCTCTCCCTTTTATTATGTACATATATCAATCTATTCTCTCCACCTTTGTCTTTCTATGAAATATCTCTTGCTCCCCCTTTTTGACAATAATGCTAAGGATTTATACAATATATTCATACAGAGACACCAAAATGATGGAGAAACTCAAAATGTACCTTGAGAATAAGAGCTAGTGTCTTACCCCAATTCTCTTGCAAAATTTTGCAAGCATGAAGAGCTACTTGAACTTGTACTAAGAGCTCAATCATATGGTCTACAAAAGAGAAATTGTTATCCTGGACCAATGACTTTGAGTATGCAATATGTTTATGCATTGTGTCCATGATTGGAAGGATCATGTTTTAGATGTCTATCAATGTGGATATGATCCATGCTTCCTCTCTCAGTTGTTCAACCTATATATCTAATAGAAATCTCACCTTAATGTGATGTGCTAAGATTGAGCTGGGGTCAAGCTGCAACCTTTGAGCACTGGTCTTCATATCTTCATCAATCTTATTCAATTTCTCTTTTACCTCCTTAGTGAACCTGGTAACATCACATAGCGTAGAAAAAAGTGATGCTACTTTTGTAAATGAATATTCAATGTTAGCCAAAATGGAGGATAGTTCTACCTAATTTATGGTAATGTGCTGAGCAATGTGCTCAAGTACTTTATTATCAAACTTCTTCTCTGTCTTTTCTATCAACTTCTCTTGACCAGAAGTGTCCTCATTGAACTTATTAACTACTTCTTCTAACTATAGCAAAATATGCTGATTAGAATCAACATCTATGCCTATAGCTTCTGTCAAAATGTTCTTTGCACTCTTAATTATTCTAAATACTCTATCTCTTTCATCTCTTAACTACTTTTTCCTTGTCTTCTGTTCCAAAAGCTAGCTGACCAATCTAATTTCTTCAACTATAGCAGTACCAAGATCCAACTTAGGAATTACAATCTCTTTGTCTAGATCTATGTCTTCATCAATTTCCTTTCAAGTAAGTAGAAGTTTTAGGGGTATCCTTGGTTCTACTTTTGACATTACTACCTTAGACATAGAAATAGAAACAATGGTAGAGATGTTTGGACTTGCAGTGAAAACTTGAATAGGACCAACAGGAGGAAAATTTATAGGAGTGTTAAAAGAATTCAAAATTGTTGTGCAATTCAAAATTGAGGTAATAATAGGGGGAGTGCTGACTAAAGTACTTGCAATAGAAGAACTTACTAGAACAAAAATTGGTGCAAGCAAAGCTATAGTAGATAAAACTGTAGAACAAGATGTTGAACTTACTGCACATGCTACTGATGAAGTTCCTAACTCAAGAGTAGAAGAAGAGGCCTTTAGCTTAGTAGATGAACTGGTAGACACTTCCATTATTGATCCCTAGAGCTGAGAGGGAGCAAATAGTGATTGAGTAGATGATGTATCTGTTGTAGTTGCAATCACCTTTGCTGAAGATGTCTCCATGCTAGATGATGTAGCAGTCTTTGGTGCAGAGTGAGAAGAGAGGCTATAACTTGTGTATCTATCCTTATTGGATCATTTTCTTCATCTCCTTCCTTATCTTCATCAATAGATTCTTCCTCTTTCTCTTCTTCATCATCCTTCAATGCCTGATAATTGTCAGCATCAAAAGTGACACATGGTGTGTTATCTTCTTCATCATCACTATCATCATCATCATCCTTGATCTCAATTGGATCTTCACTTGGTTTGTGTAAATGATAAATATCTTTCCACATATGTGTAGCATCTCTAACTACATGCTCAATATATTTCATCAAAATCAAATAGGTATGAAATATGATCATAATTTTACCTTCATTGTCTTTCATTGTTGCCTTAACTTCTACACTAGTAAGATTTGGTAGCAATTGTCTCAATGATTGCTCATATATATCCTTTTCTATCTACACAGCTGATTCCCATCTTGTTTTTAACCTTACCAATAATTCATTGGAAATCTGAGAGGCAATTTGATCTAGGGAATATTTCCATTTTCCCATCTTATTCAGCACTAGCTCCTCAATTTGCATTTTCTCTACATCTATTCTGGTTTCAAAATTTAAAGCTTTGAAGTTTGTGATACCAGCACCTTCTTCCATTTTCCTCAATCTTTCTTTGAAGGTAAGTGGGGGCTTACTGAATACAACTTCACTGCCACCTTTCTTCTTAGATCTTCCTATGAACACAAGTATGGAGGCCTTAGGTGGCTTGGTTATAATCACCCTGCCTTTCTTTTTCACAGGCTCTTCCTCCTTTCTAGATTCCTACTTTTCATCTTTAGAGTCATCAATGTCTTCTCCTTTTCCCTTAGTAAGCATGCGAGGGGCACTTGCAATTTTCAACTTCGCTGTCTTCCTCTTTCCTTTACTTACCACCTAAGGTAGCTTGATTTCAAGCTCTATTCTAGTTTTAACATCATCATAGGTTCTAGAGATAGGTAACTTTGGACCTATTGGCTCATTGACTAGGACTTCAATAATGTCTTTTGTCTCATCAATGTTAACTTCATATGGAAGAGGTTTCACCCATGCAACTCTAGGCCTGACTGCCTGGATATAAAATTTATTACAATCAACCATGACGTATACATCATCTTTATAATCTTCAACTAGTTTAGGAGGAATCTGGAACCAATTGTTTATCCTTTCCTTGAACACTTCAAAATAATTATCCATAATACTTTCAAAATTTTCACCCATTTCTGCAATGAATTCATTAATTTGATACAAAATGGGAGTATCTTTCCTCCATGCAACTGAACCTTTGGATGGGAAAAACTTTTGAACATAAAAGAAAAGACAAGTTAGCAAAGAATAAAACTTAAAAGGGTTGTTCTTTGATGTCCTAATGATGTCCATGTTCTTGTTTAACTATTTCAACAATAAATCTAACAGATCAAATTCTAGATTCTTCTTCACAACCTTGTATGCCAAATCAACAACTTCACATGGTACACTATTCAATCAACTAGAGCTATACATCTCATTAGAAATTATGTGAATACCAAACCTCAGCTCCATGTCAGATACATTGCTAATCTTCAGATCTTTTCCATCCCACTTGGCTAGGGTTTTCTTTTGAAGCTCTTCCTAACCTAGGTTTTCGGTTGTTTTAGCCTTGTTGAGCATAGGGAGACCCATGATCTTATGAACCATTTTGTTCATGATCAACATAGGCTACTCTAACCATAACTAACCATTATGTACATAGCTCAGAATATACCTAATCCACTTCATATGGAAATTCCTTGGGAGATGTGGGATATGGGTTAATCCTTTGACCTTTAGATGCTTATTCTTAGGTTTCAAAGATCCATCAACACACATTTCTCCTACGACACTATCCATCTCTAGGTTCCAATTTCTTACAATAAAAACTTAAAATGAGTGTGAATATCATTAATAAGGAGTGCCTTTGGAGGAATTTGTGATTGAGCTCCATTCAAGTCAAGTGACTCCGCAACTACTGGTACTAGCTTGAAATTTTGTGCTTTCCATTCCATGCCTTTCACCAACATCTCAGAACCTCTTTCTATCTTGCTGCTATTGCTACTTCTAGATGCCATGGTTGCTCAGTAAATGATAAAAATCTTTGAAAAAATCTTTGCTACAAATTCGCTCAAGATTTCTTGGATGCACTATAAATCACTCTACTCTGGGTATACTAAAGTCATGGTGAAAAGGAATGAATTCTGCCCTTTTTGATGAATTTTTTTATTAATGCTTGGTGCCATTATGACATAGTGCATGAAAAACTTTCATCCACTAACTATACTTGGTAGAAGCTTGTGACACAGTGATCAAACAAAACTTTTATTACTCTTGACCTAGCTCGGTAGAGTCTATGACCAACCTTGCTCAGTATGACCTAATTTCTTGTGATCCCTCTATATTTGAAATACTGATTTGGATCTTTTTCTTTCTGTCATTGGAACTACTTGAGATATAACTTGAAGATATAGTTCCAATTCTTCCTTTAAGAACTTAATTGGAAATGGTGGAGTGACCCACTTCTTGAGTGACATGGCCATCATTTGAACTAGCTTGCTTGGTAGATTTGGGAATCTGTTGTCATCTCATCTACTTCCTCATATTATCAGCTTTAGCTTTCTTTTCATCTTCAACTTTACCTATATTCATCCAGTTCTTGGCTATGTGACCAAGTTTAGTGCATGTATAACATCTTATTGTAGTATCCTTCTTTCTCAAGTGATGCCTTGCACTATTTATGCCAATGTGTCCATATTCTCCACAATAATGACATTTACACCAAGTATTGTAGTCCAAACTAAATATTGCTTTTACAAATTATTCAACTAGATTGAATGGTTTAGATGTACATTTAGATGCCTTGTGACCTTGTTTCTTACATTTTTGACATTTACCTTCAAACTTTGGTTTGTCCTTGCATTCATTAGCTTTATGACCATGCTGACTGCAATTGTAGCATTTTCTATTGAATTTTTCCTTTTCATTGCTCCAAAATTTGTTTGATGTATGACCTAACTTACCATAGTGATTGCAAGTAGTTCTTTGATTCCTTTAAGCACAATATTTGGAAGATTCACCTTCTTCTTTGTATCCAAGTCTTGCTTTACCTTTTTGCCTATAAAGATTCTGCTCACTTTGCGGATTTAATTGATCCATGTTTGCTTGGGATTTCGTTATCCTTTCAATGAGTTTCTTCTTAGAATTTATATCAACTTTCAATCTTTCATTGATTTTTCTTTTAGCAATTAAGTCATTTCTTAACCTTTCATTTTTAGATCTCAGACTGATGATTTCCTCATTTGCATTGGAGAGCTTATTGATAAGACTTTCTTGCTGAAGAGATTGATTTTGAGTTTCATTGTTCCTTGCCTCCAAGTCTTCATTTTCCTTATTCCTTTGTTCCAAGATTTCACACAATCTTATTGACTAAATTTCTCATTCTCTTTTCAATTTTCTTACCTCTTCTTACAAAGAGCCATTCTTTTCTAGGAGTTCTTTGATTGTCACATTTTCTTCATCTGAATTGCTTGAAGGGAAAAAGTCTTCAATCTTTTCTCCAACAAATTGGTGGTCATTCATTTGTTTTGCAAGTTCCTTCCTTATTTTTAGGGATTGGAAAAGATGCCTTTTTTGCTTCCTTGAGTTGAGCTATTGCCATCTCCTGATCTAGGTTTTCATTATCAATAGCTTTGTCAAGTATGAATATCTCCATTATCCTTGATCTTTGCTCAAGCTATCAAACAATATCTTGAGAACCACAAAGCTCTGATACAAATTGTTTGAAATAATCAAGACTAGCTAGGTTACTCGGAGTGGAGGGGTGAATCAGTAACCTCAAAAATTTAAACTAATTTAGCACTTAATCAACATAATCAATTCACCATTAATTCATCTAATCTACTACATGCACGATAAATTGAATGAAAAACATTTTGTACACATGAACATAGAATTTGGTGACCCAGAAACCTTCCAAATAGAAAGTAAAATTGGGGTGGGGATGATACCCACAAAACTTCAATACTACAATATAAAATTGGCCTATTAAGGCTTACGTTGATCACTTCTGATGATCTACCTTGTTAAGAGCAATTTGGACTGCTAGATCCACCTTGTTAGAGGTTTTACAAACATACAATGAAGTATACACTTTGTTAAGAGATTTAAAGAAAGACTGTTAAGTCTACCTTGTAAAAGGATTTAGAAACTAATTCACCTGTTAGCATGAAATAGTAGATCTAACTTACAACTTGATTTTTGATTAGATCCTTGAAGTATAGATCACCTCTTGTGATAGATATAACTTTACTGCTCCTTATAGACCTTGCTAAATACTCTACTCTGCTACTAATTCACATTCACTCTTCACAAAACATTACATATCCATACATGGAAAATGATACAATACATTACATATATACCATTCCAATATTTACAATTACAAGGTCAGCTAAAACACAAGTAAACAAAATATTACTTAGTCAACCAAATAGTAGAAAATTGAGTTCTGTAATCTGAGTTGGTGAAATTTTGATACTCAATGTCCACTACATTAGTCAGCATCATCATGCACTCAATAGAAGTAGAAGCTTAGTACATACTGATCACACAACATAGCTTCAAACTCGATGACAATTGGAGACACAATAGATATAGTTTCATGTGGTAGAAACTGAATACTATGTTTACCTTGCTTGCACTCGGTAAACATTGCTCATCCCATCACTCGGTAGGCACTGGCTTCACATTATAGAAACTAATGACTTGGTAGACATTGTGAAGCTCAGTGACCACTATCTACTTGGTGATAACTACTAGACTACACACTATTTTTTTTCTCACTTGGTAGCTTCTAGAATGCTCGGTATGAACTGTGAACCTTGGTTATCACTAGATTGCTCAGGAAACACCAAAGACTGAATGATGAGCTTGGTAACCATACAGAATTGAATAAGTGTTTATCACTTATGAAAAATATAATGTAATGCCAATAGTTGTTGTTATTAGCAGGGATGCTTCCATTGTTTTGAAATGTATTCTATTGTTGATTTTCCCTTTGAAAGCCATTGTTGCAATCTAAAGGATTGTAATTATTCCTTACATTGTTATTTCTAGCATTGTTATTTCTGTTAAAATTATTAATATAATTTTGACTATAGTTAAATTTTTAAGGGGCTATATTTGTTCTCTGACCCTTGTGACAACCTCAAGTAGGTCAATCCATTGGTAATCTAATACATTGTTTTCTTCATTTGACTAATCTTAGATGTGACATTTTCTATTTTAGTGGAAGTTACTACCTTTTTCTCAAAGAAAGAAGCTTTTCAAGGTTCATATATTGGATAGGTTATGAATGGAACTAGTATGGCTTTTACTTGGGTAAAAGCGCAAACCCATGTCACCCTTTTACAAAGTAAAAGGCATTAAAAAGTATAATTGTTCGCCATCAATGACATAAAATTTGTATTATTATTTAGAATTTGAAAATGAAGTAAACTAATAAATTGTGTAGAAATGGATGAAGTTTAGGATTATAATTTTTAATAATTATTTGAAACAAGAAATGATTTATTTTCTTATTTTTTAATGATAACTTTTTAGCTACTGAAAATGCTAGAAATCAAGGGTCTAGTTCCCACCACTAAACTATATGGAAATAAACTTATTTCCCTTTGATTTCATATTATGTTATAGATAACATATTTAGTTAGAACAATCAAAAAAAAAATTTGGTTTTAGAACTATAAATATAACAATTCAAACTTCAAATTAATCCAATCAATAGTTTTCATCTCCCAACACATTTTTCAAAACAATTCTATTTCAACCAAAAGAAAACTTATAGATTCTAAAAGAGGACTCTCTCCTCTAGAACATCATATAATTTTTTTTTTTATTGATTTGATTTTAAAAAAATTCTTTCTCAACATTGGCACCTTCCTAAGTGTTAAAATACGTACTTGTAGAATTTTTTAATTACAAAATACCATATCTAATTAAAACACTATGAACTCTATATGTGAATATTCTTGACTTTGAGCTCTATAAAATGGTGTTTATATGTTATTAAAAAAACATCATAAAAAAAGTAAGAGTTATTGAAATGTCAATTTTATGAAATAATTATATTTCTTTCGTAATTAGATACTAACTAGTATAAAACATGCATTTAATAGGCATTTTCGATTGGAAAAGTGTGAGACCATATATAACTTAGCTAGAATAAATTTATTAAGATCATATGTTTCAACATAATTGAGTTTTAGATAGAAATACTCAAATTTAGTCATTTTGATAAGTCAGCCTAAAAGATGACACAACTTTGTACTCTTACCCACCTACTACAGTGGAACTAGATTCATTGGAATGAATTGACTAGGCATCAATGGTATTCTAGAAGGATATGTTGGTATCATTGTAGTCACTTGAGTTGGAACCATCAATTCTCCTCCATTAGGATTTTCTTGCTTTGTAAAAGTAATTGCTTCATTGAAGACCTTTTCTAATATGTCAATGTTTGTAGTAGGGAGTCTTCATATAAAGATAGTCATAAAATGGTCTATAGTGTTAACACAAATCTTTATTGTAGCTTTGACTAGTATCGTATAAGTTGTTTCTAACTTGCAAAAAGCCATATGAAAGTGATGGTTCAAATGTGAAATAGTATTTGCTAGATCACTTTTGATTGATATTAACTGATGATGTATCATAGCAAGGTTGACAAATGTTTTGAATTGTTCAAGGAACAATTTTTGAAGAAATCCCAATTCTAAATATATCTTGGAGGAAAATTGACATACCAGTTCAATGTAACTTCTTCCAATGAGTATGAGAATAAATAGAAGACCACATTATCTTGTTGAACTTGGTTTTGATTTTTTATTTCTTTAAAGACTTTGATATGGTCCTTAGTTGTTTTTGTTTGTCCATAGATGAACCCTGTACATAATATCTCATGTTTCTTAAGAAGGTCATTAAGTGCATCTTCTAAGTTAATTATTGAAACTACTACATTCACAAAGAAGGCCATTAGTAGAGGATTTGGTAGAATAATAGGTGGAGGTTGGTTCAAAGGTGGAACTGAAGATGAGGAAATTTGGAATTGAAGTGGTAGAATTCTTGGAAGTCCTTTATCACTATCAGGC
Source organism: Cupressus sempervirens (assembly GCA_028749045.1). Lineage (NCBI taxonomy): Eukaryota > Viridiplantae > Streptophyta > Pinopsida > Cupressales > Cupressaceae > Cupressus > Cupressus sempervirens. The sequence goes on from CM053783.1 coordinate 222,950,616, forward strand.
TTACAAAAATGACTGAGTTCTAAAAAATTTGGTTCACTATCTAAACATCTTAAAGCTTGCTAAAATGAAGATGATGGATCAAGATCCTCCATCTTGCATAAATTTTGGAAAAAGTGCACATCTATAGAAGAAAACATTCAAAATAGCATACCTTGTGCACCTGCACACCCTCTAATAGTTTTAGATGAATTTTTTTTTGAACTTATGAAAACTTTAGAATTTCAAAATAGTGAGTTATTTTTCTATTCCAAATGGTATGAGGCCCTCCTTCTAGTGCCACTTCTATTGATATATCATTTTGCACAATGCTTAATGACAAGAATCCTTTCAAACTCCTCTCTTGAAAAGCTAATCTAGGATCAAGTCCAAGATTATGGGTGATCTTGTGACTTACTAGAATCTACTCAATTGAAGATAAATGGGTATGTTCATGAGAGCACCTTTTTTGGTTCGAACCAATTTTAGATAAGATGTTTTATCTTCTTGGTGTTTTGAAAAGTAACCACAAAAGAGATATAATTTTGGTATTTTTTGTTTTATGATGAATGCAATTTATTGATGCAACTATATGAATTCCTAGTCTAACTAAGTGTTAGGAAAGAAAATAACAAAGATAAGATAAAGAGAGATTTAAATCAAATAACTTGAAAGGGAAATTCCTAACAGACATAAACCATGGTAACAACACATCTACAAGTTGAATCATCAAAAATATTAGGTAGGAAACTAATAAAAATAGGACCAAGACTTCATCATTTTCAATGATGCAATCATCAATGAGAACATAGTAATAACTAAAATATGTTTCTCTACTCTTCAAATAGCAAGGCCACAAAAAGTGCACTCATGTGAGACAAGAAGCTATGCAAGAATAATAGGTGATCTTTTTTCCAACTTAGTATGTCAAAAAACTTTTTTAACATGAGGCAAACACCAGAAATAAAAGGTCACACAATCATAACAACACAATAAAACCATTGGCTCCATTATTATTCATGAACATGCATTTGCAAAAATAACACACTCTGGCAAGAATAACTACACTCAAAATAAGAGCACCAATAGCATATATTACTGTATCAAAATAATAGCTTGGAGTACATATTACATCCAACTATTGATAAGAAATCATCTCCTCTTTTTGTGTGAAAAGTAAGAGCTCTTAAAAATGCAAAACCATGCTAAAAACTAATAAAAAATATATAATTATATAAAAGTTGACTCTCTAAATATTGCTAAGTAGGACTCCACCCTCATTTATATCAATTAATGGGTGCATGAGCCTTTACATGAATTAAAGTAAATAAAGAAGAAGTAGATAGGAAGAAGGAAGATGAAAGAGGATTTGAGAGTCACTGGAAGCACTAAAATGAAAGCTTAACCTTCTCTAGGTGTCTCTAGGAGCTAAACTACCATTAAAATATGTTTTCCATGCATTGAATTCTCTAAATTAGAAGTTTCCAATTAATTGTTGCATAATATTACTTCTTCAAAATTATTAGCACACCTTTGTGAATAGCACACATGGACACCATGCACCCCTATGCACCTTACACACTTGCACACCTTGATGGTAGGTTCCAAAAATTCAAAAGTTTCCCAAGTGTTAAAATTGAATTTCAAGCAACTAAGTTTTTTCTTCCCTTACCCTAAAGTGATGTTTGGATGTTTATTCTAGAATTTCTCTATGATCTCTGCTGCTTAGGTAGCTTCTGGAAAATCCAAATTTGCATATTTATCTTCAACTATTTTTTGGTAGTTACTAACCTCCATATGGGTTTCTACAAAATTCTCAAGTTTAGAGTCCAATTCCAAAAATACCTCTTTAGTCTAAAATTCTTTTATGATATCTTCATCAGATGATGCATCCTTAAAATTTATTTTGAATTGTTGAACTACTGATTGCACTAAATTGAGATTGGCTTTTGACTCATCTTCAAAATTGTCAAGGTAGGCAATCTTGTGATAATTCTCTACTTCCAAAATCTACTCTTGAGTCTTGTCTCTTATCCTTTAAATATCCTCATATAGTCCTTCCATGACCTTCTTGCCAGCAACTATCTTCTTAATCCAATCCTTGACCTTACAAGCTCTTCTACTATACATACTTCAATGAGTGTAAAATAGCTTTGACCTTTTATTGATGTCAAAAAATTAGGTATTTTCCCAATTATGTACCTCATACATTAACTCAAAAACCTAGTTCACTATGGGCACTAGTTTATCTACACTCAACTAAATGTAGCACAATAGGTTCAAATGCCTTTTATTATCTATATGCCCTTCTCCTCAAAATTTTCATGCCATTGATGACATGCTCCTAAAAATGAATCCATCTATACCACCCCCTTCTCCTTTCTCTCTAGTGTCATAGTAAGAGTGATCTCTAGATGATCTAGTTCTGTTGGGCTAACTATTCCATGCAGATAGCCTCTCATAAGATCATTTTGTCTTTGTAGTAATGGTAGTTTAGACTCATTTATGTACATATTCTTGAACACCTTTTTATGCCCATAGTAATTAGTACTTTGGTGGTGTCTAGATCATGTACCTTTCTAATAGGACCACCTTGATTTGATAATCATTAGGAGTCAAATCCTCAATGTCAACATGTTGAGGAGGGATGACTGTGTATACAAGAAAGTCCTAATCTTGGTTCTTCATAATGCATGATTGTGGTCATGCATCACTTGTAATTGGCTTAGGCTTCTTGATGAATTTTACTAGCCCATCAATTCCATCCTCAATAGTTACATTTAACTACCTCATCTTTTGAACCATGACCACCCTCTTCAACCAAGTATGTGTAGTCTCATGGGAGACATATATTTGACTAAAGAGGGGGTTTGCACTTCATTTTCCTTTTCCATATCATTCCTCTATCAATTATTTTCTCATTGAGTGAGATTACCATTTTGATCTCTATTTATTCTTGGGCTAAGGTCCTACTTTGGGTATCATGAGGAGTTTATTGAGGTTCCTCATCTATTTCCCCTCCTCTGATACCTCATTGGCTTGCATATATTGGGGATCTTCCTCCTCTACTATCTATTCTTGAGAGTCTATTACAAGAGGAAGTGGTGTTGTTGAGCCTTTTTCTAGGACTAAAAATTCATAAGATGGTAGTGGTGGTAGGCCCAAAGGTCCGTGAGGTAGAGATGATAATTGGTTCTAGTCCTTTCCTAGGGATTGACTCATTGGAGTATCCCACATCTTCTACCTCACCACCTTAGTGTGTACAGGCAAGTAATCAAAATATGATAGGTCAAAGACATCTGTCTCTTAACCCTCCACATTTGCAATCCACTATTGTTGCTAATCCTTGGAAGTAGTAACTTGAATAAATTCTTTTGGAATAGATGGTGACATTATGTTGGAGCTACTTCTTCTTTCCTCTTTTGTGGCCCTACACAAGTGAGTCCTCTAACTCAAGGGGACATATTCAATTTGTTCCCCTTCTTCTTCTTCTTTATCTTCTAGAAGATTTTAAGCACCTATGGGGGAGGAGTAATATTTTTCTTTAAACTTCTCCTATGTGACCCTCCCATAGTGGACACAACCCTAGCCTTCTTGGGAACTAAGGGATAGACTTCTTCCTCTTGACCTATTAGTTACACCCTTTGTTCTTCCTCTTGTTATGGTTACCATTCCTATCTTGGTGGATGCACATTCTTAGTCTCTTGGACTTGAGCAACTTGCTCATCTTGAGGCTCTAATTACTTAGGACCTTCTTTTGGTTATTGAGGTGGTAGGGCTTGAGCATTTTTTTTCTACCCTTGGTCACTCTCTTCCTTTTCACCCTTTTATCTTCTTCAAAATACTCAATTTCTTGCTTATGTCTATGAACCATTTCTATCCTTTTTAGTGATTGAGCTAAGAAATTTGGTACTATGAGGTTCACACCTTTTCCTTTGGTAGGTTATGTTGTGGTTTATAGAGGAATAGCCTATGGAATTGGATCAAGTTTGAAGGGCTTCTTGATCCATTCCCTTGTTAGTTGGACTATATGGTGGGCTTAGTTGATTATGTTTGCATTTTCATCCCTACTAATCTTCACATTCATGATTGTCCTATCATGGATTATGTCTTGATTATGTACAATAGATCAAGGAAATCTTTAGTGCCTTTCTCAATAGCCTTGAGCAAGGTCTTTATTTTTAAGGCATTTTCTACTAGACATAGAGTCATTCTACAATAATCCCTTATTTACACATCATAGTCATCTATTACATTTATGCAGTGGTCTTCCAATGCATCCTCATGTAAGAACTACTTCCCTAGTAGATGATGTATTATCCCAATATTATCAAAGTATTGGTGAGGGGAGTTTTACTCTTCTAAGGGATATTAATCCCATTTAGAATTCAAGGTCATGATATCTTGTTTCTACTTGACATGAAAAGCATCTTGTAAAAATTTGGTATAGCTCTAATACCATGTAAGAATTTTCCTAAGGACAAAATTCAACCAAGAAGCACAATAACTAGCACAAATAGACCAACAGAGTATGACTAGAATAACAATATAATATTCAATTCAATGTAGTTGATATAATATGTACACTAGAGGTGCCTATATATAAAGGCCTCTAAGATGCATTTAGAATGTCTAGGAGTTATAAATATGATAAGCCTCACAACTAACCACATGTCCACCAGGAATGGGTTATCCTCCATTAAGCACATGAGTTACTGTGATGATGACAGGATAAGCCTACAAAGGTGTGTCACGTAAAATTATGTTGTAGATACTATGTGCTTTATTAAAATTACATGACAAATTAGTTGATCATGCAAACTCTAGTGTTGTAGGTACCATGTGCTAAATTAGAGTTGCTTACTCCTATGTTTTCAACAAGACAACTCATATGAGTATGCAAACTCCTAGGTGTCTAACCTAATAAATAATAAATAATACATTTGTCCTAAGTAAACTTAAGTAAAGTGTAAATAATAATTATTTAACCTAACAGCCCCCCTTAAGTGCAACTTAGAGAAATGCACTTAAGCTCACAAAAGCTATGTTGAAATGCATAATGGGTCCCAGCTACTAGGCCATGTTAGGTACCCAAGTACAAATGCAATGCTAAAATGTAATGAAATCTCTCTACAAATGGGGAAAGAGGGAAAACCTCACGGGAAAAACCCTCACCCAAAAAGAGAGATATATACAATAAAGAAAGATGCATGAATGGATGGAGTAATCAAGACCCCCACATTTGAAATGCATCATGCATATACAATATAGAATCCTGTGATGAAATCCCCCCTTAGTGAAGGATCTTGCAATGATAAGTTTTCAAAGATGGAAGAAAATCGAATGTTGATAAACAACATTTCTCCCTTCAAGAAGAAGATACACCAAATATAGGTGCAAATATGTTTCCACTATGGATAGGAAGATGGAAGAGGGATTAGTATGTCGTGCATGTTGCCTTTGAAATCTACTCAAATGTTGAGAAGTTCTTGATGAATGTAGATGCCAAAAACAAATCTGGTGGATGCCCAAAATGCTATGGCAAGAAAAGTAACATGCCCATGCATGAAGCTGAATCAAACTCCAAAGATGATGAAGCATCCAGATAGGAAAATACATGAAGAGAAGCAATGTCACCTCTTATCAATGATGTAGGCACACCTGTGATAGAATCTCCTTGATGAACGAAGAAGATGCATCATGAAAGCTGAATGATGATCCTCCCTATAGGAAGAAATGGTGCAAAGGTGTAGTAGAGAACACTCCCCAACTAGTAGGAAGAATCCTTAGAAAATATGATGTTTGAGGTAACTAGAAGACAATCTCCATAGACTGATATGTCTCCTCATAAGTGAAAGCATTCTCCTCCAAATGCTATAAAGAAGCCACAATCATATCAGAACAATCAAGTGATTGAGGGTCAAAGTGGGCCCTCACAATGAGCGAAGAAGTCTCCTCAATAAAGAGAAGATTGATGTCATCAATAATGTGTCCCACATCTTTAATGTGAGACTCCATAAATAGCCCTGTAATGTCTAGAAGGAAGTCATCCCACAAAGATGAAGTAAGAACGCATGGTAATTCCTTTTGCATTGAATTAGGAGCATCTGAGGCTGGAACTGGATTAGTAGCATCAACAACAGTAGCAGGAGGTGGGATCTCATCTAGAGTTGGAGGTACCATAAGTAGAGTGACTGAAGATAGAATGTCCTCTAGAAATAGAGGGACTCAAAGATTTCCATATGCTTCCCAAAGAGCCATCCAAACATCATGATGAAAAGTTGTCATATTAAGAGGAGCAAAAGTCTCCTGACTCATAATCTAGTACAAAAAATGAAGTAGTGTAGAAAGATATCTCCAAGTAGGATTAGGTGGCAATATCTTTGAGGAGAGATAAGGAAACTCTTCCTGATGTTCTATTAGATGACCAAGCATCAAAGCACTCCATTTTTCATAGTTCCTCATTGTCAACTTTGGTCATAAACTAGACTAACATATGTGACAAGACTCCATGAGATCAATCAATGAACCCCCCAAAATGTAAAAATAATAAATAAACCTCCCCTAATGCATGATCTAGCACTTTATAGGTAGTGCAATTACAATGGACCACTTCATCAATTTTGACCTTAGTGGACTTCTAATTTTTCTATTTACAACCTCCTTTTAGAGTTCAAATCTAGAACTCAATTTAGCTCAAAAATACAAGAATTTTGAACCAATACAATGCAAAGAAAGGACCTATTTCTAAAAGTGGTATTTCTATCCACATAAGCCTATAATCTAATTGCATAATTGGAAAGTAGACAAAAAATTATTCACTTTTAAAAAATGGAACTTGATTGATGAGCCCGTACTAAGCATTTGAGGTTGCAAAAAATGGGATTTGTGATTTGTAGAAAATTTAGGAATAGAGGTATCAAAGATCCCATACCAATGTGTAGATCATGAAATTCTACCCCAAAACAAAAAAAAATTGCTTGAAAAAAAGAGTCCATGTGAGGGAGATATCATTGTTCGAAAATCACCTTTGTTATTATTTTTCCTAAATAGTCATTGTCACACCTCCAAAAATCAATTGACTCTAGATTTCACCTTAGATGTAAAATTTAGGTGAAACAAAAGTTAATTTTGGGGTTTTTTGACCTTCTAAATATGATCATAATATTTGATTATCATCAACAAGTTCCAATCTTCACCTACAAAAAATCTCTTTGACTGGCCTGATGGCCAAAATTTTTCTGGAAATAATATGCATATCCAAAAAATAATGTAGAGAAATTATAGAGACTGAAATAATAAAATATATAGATTTGAAAATTAAATTTAGAGATCTAAAATGATCATACCAAGTTCACAAATCGGGCCTTTGGGTGTCAGTTTGCAAAAAAAATTGCCTCAAATTTGAATATGGCCGAATATAGGAAAATTTATAGTCAAATTTTTACCAAATTAACACTCTGAATGTAATAGTGAGGTTCACTTTGGCTCTAAACATTCCCAATATCTTTAAATATTTCAGATCTAAGTCGAGGTGTCCTTAGAGGCTATGAAATGATGCCTCTATGGCTCTGATACAATTTAAGAATTTGATATAGCTCTAATACCATGTAAGAATTTTGTTAAGTTAAAATTCACCCAAGACCAAGAAGCACAATAACTAGCACAAATAGACCAATAGAGTATAATCAAAATAACAATATGATATTCAATTCAATGTAATTGATATAATATGTACACTAAAGGTTCCTATATGTAAAGGCCTCTAAGATGCATCTAGAATGTCTAGGAGTTAGCAATATGATAAACCTCACAACTAAGCACATGTCCACCATGAATGGGTTATCCTCCATTAAGAAAAGGAGTTAGTGTGATAATGAGAGGATAAGCCTACAAAGGTGTGTCATGTAAAATTATGTTCTAGACACCATGTATTTAATTAAGAGTGCAAACAACTATGTTGTCTACATGACAACTTAGTTGATTATGCAAACTCTAGTGTTGTAGACACCATGTGCTAAATTAGAGTTTCTTAATCCTATGTTGTCAACAAGACAACTCATATGTGTACACAAAATCCTAGGTGTCTAACATAATAAATAATAAAATAATGCTTTTATCCTAAGTAAACTTAAGTAAAGTGTAAATAATAATTATTTTCACTAACACATCTATGGTGATTGGCCACACCTTGTCATATGTAGATGTGAGCTTCTTGGCAATCTCTAATAGAATGAGTCTATCCAAAGAATATCTTGGGAGCTTCATTGGGTTCACTTGTGTGCTTACAACCCTAAGGTACATGAATTATTTGAATTGAATGTAGAAAACATTGATCTCTTTGATTTTGGATACTACCTCTACTGATATCCCTTTGGCATATCCACCCTCTATGAATTGGCTAATTATGAACATAAAGTTGTCATTCACTAACATGTACTCCTTGTTCTGATTTGAAAGCCTCTTCTTCACTAGATGGGGATATACCACATAAGACCATGCATTAGCATCTTGCATGCTACCTCTTTTGTAAAGTCTTGGGTAGGCAATTATTCTAGCTACCAATAAATACACCAAACATGATGTCATGTAGAATTTGGGGTCAACATAAATAGTTATCAACTGTTCATCTAGGTTAGCACTTGATCAATTTTAATCTTGTTTGTTTGGATGGTTTCTATGAAATGGACCATCTGAATATTGAGATGTCTAGCTGCTGGTAGACCCATGACTCTACTCAAAAGCATTATGACATATCCTAATTTATCATTCATATATCCCCAGGTCATGTCTACCTTACTGACTTTTAGGCCCACTAGTGTTCTATCAATAAAAAATGATGATTAAATTATCTCTCTACCTTCCTTGTTATGATTTTGGTACCATGTTTATGCTTCTTCATAAGATATATGAACATACTAATTATCTCTAGGAAAGTGAAATACTTTCTCAAAGTTACAAGGTCAGAGGTCTAGGACTATCTCACCTTTGACACTCTTGACAACCTTCTCCTTGGTGACATTTCTTTTGGTAAGAGCCATGGTGAGTTTTCAAGACTACATAGAAGTAGGATGTGATGCTACATTGACTAGTCTAGATCTGATGAGTACTGACACCATTAAACATCTTTCTTTAAGCTTATTACAAATGCTAAGGAATGTGTTCCAATCAATGTGTCTAAGCTTGATGTCACTAATTTCAAAGTGTCTACCTTGAAGGTGGGATTTCTTCATTGTACCTTGATATTTGAACACTACAAGATTAGGATCCATCCCTTTTGTGAGAAAGTATGATGAAGATGCCATTATATCCACACAAAAATAAAGATATTAGTCTAGAGAGTTTAAAATCTAACCCAAAACAAAGCCTAATTGACCAAAAATATAGCCCAAATGCTCCAAAATAGTCATGAATTCCCACCCCCCTCTAAAAATTTTTAAAAAACCTTGAAGATGGAGATATAAAATTTTCAAGCTTTAATAGAATTTCCATTTTGATTCCATATCCCCAATTAGCCATTCTATCATAGTTTTAGATTCATAATTTGAGGAGACAAAAAATTTCATTCCCTCGTACATTTCTTGATCATTTCCTCATGATTTTATCTCATGTAGTCATTTTTAAAAACTTTATATAGACTAAATACACACATATTTCTCTTAAATGTCTATTTCATCTTTTTTTGCTTAATTAATTGCTTTAACTGACTTTGATATTATACATATAATGTTAATGAACATTACATAAAAGATGAGTTTCTTGCATACTTTCTCAGTACAAATTGGGATAGCATTGGTTCACTATTTGGGTTTTCCTAATCTAACTTGAGTTATATTAATAGTTATGTTTGGAATCCCCTCTTTCTCTTATATTAATTATTTTCAAGTCAAGATGTATAATTAATGAATCCATCTCATCTAGTTTACATTGCTAAATTGATTAATGTCATTTTTTCCCTAAATATAGTCCATGAAGACCTTTGATAATTCAATTTCATGCATTACCATTAAGGTGTTAATAATATATATTCAGATCTTTATAGGAGAAATTAGAACTCTTGTATATAAGTTTGATATTTGTATGACTATCACATGTATTATTTCAAATTGAGAATATATGTTGTTACTAGAGATTGATTTAACTTATGCAATGACTGAAATATATTTAACTTGATATATTTATGTGACTATTGATAGTTGATAATACCTTGAAATTGATTGTCTTCTACAATAGTCATTGAGGCTATATTAATTCCTATGATGGGAGTCAACATCCATGGAGGGACATGAATCTCACATGGCATATGCCACAAGGAGTCATGGCCCTCCATGGCTTGACTCTTCATAACTAATAATCACCAAAGGGTGACTTAAAAAACTCATTCAATAACCATTATGCTTGCAATATTAAATCGATTTACCATATACGTATTTTAAGAGATTTATATATATATATATAATTTCACAAGTACATATAACAATATTAATATTCAAGATAATATTTTGAACCTTCAATCCAAAGGAGACTATAATCTTAACACTCCCTCTTAGACAAATAGAGGATTGAGAGTGCAACCTTGAGAGTGCACAAGAAACAAATTGAGGATAACAAGGTCTTCAATCTACCTCAATTTTAACACAAAAGTTATCACAATCTCTAACTAGTTCATAACTAGATTTAGTCATAACAATAGTATCAAGATATACATGGACTTTATATTAATGTAGTCAACCTTGATACATCTGTCATTAAGTGTTCAAATCAATTTATTGACTCATGATAACACATCAAGGTATTAATAAGATTGTTGCCTTATAATAGCAACCATACCTACATTAAAAAGTATTGTTTCTTATGCCACAAGACATCCCCAATATTGCAATATTTATTTTATTAAGTATTCATGAATAATTTACATAATTCAAGATTTTAATCTCAGGTTACCATTTAATCATACCAGGTTTGCTCTTGAAGTAGTCATTTTTAAATTTTGCAATAGACTTAGTGAAAATGTCTGCTTCTTATCCTTTAGTGCTAATATAGATCAATTTGATAACATCTCTCTCTACTATGCCCCTTACATAATGGTAACAGATTTCTATACATGCTTGGACCTATTATGGAAAACTAGGTTAACTAATGGTTTAATATAGCTTTGATTGTCAGAGTAGATTAGAGTGAGAGTGGGTTTTAGAGGTTTTCCAAATCATCCAAATAAAAGTTTCCTTAGCCATACTACTTCATGTGATCCCATAGAGGAAGCCATATATTTAGCTATAGTGGAGATCTAAGAAAGTGCTATTTTTTTTAACTAAACAAAAATACCATTGCTGATCCAATACAAAAACAACATCTTGTAGAACTCTTACAATCAATAGAATTGCTTGCCTAGCCTGAATCAAAATACCTTTGAAGTTGTAACTCTGTATTTTTATAATTTAGTCTGAGTCCAATCATTCCTTGTAGATATCTTAAAATATGATTGGAAACTATTAGATGAATTTTCTTAGGTTCACACATGAAATGACTTAACAAATTTGTAGCATAGTAGACATCTGGTTGTATATTTACTAGGTACATAACAAATCCAACAATTTGATAGTAGTGAGTGGGGTCTATAGGTTTTGCATCTATTGGTTCACTTTTTAGCTTATGAAGGTTAGTTTCCATTGGAGTTGAAAGAGGTTTACAATCCATCATTCCAAATGTGGTCAATTTATCTGTAGTGTATTTTCTTTGGTTTAGGAAAATATATATCTCTTTCTACCTCACTTCTAGACATAAAAATAATATAGAAGTCCAAGATCCTTCATGTCAAATTCAACTGTGAGATCTTGTTTTCATTTGCCTATAAGGTGGTACTATCTCTTCCTATTATCAATAAATCATCAACATAAAGAAAAAGAATTAACATATCATCATTAGATATTTTGAAGTATATTTTAGGATCAACTTCATTTTTAGAGTATCCTAACATGGAGAGATAGTTGTCTATCCTCTCATACCAAGCCCTGCGAGCTTGCTTAAGGTCATAGAAAGATTTCTTGAATTTGCATACATAAAGCTTTATGTCATGTGTGGTGAATCCTTCAAGTTGTTCTATATATACTTATTCTTCAATGATGCCATTTAGAAATGATGTCTTTACATCCATTTGATGTATTTTCCATCCTTTGGATGAAGCAATGACTATTATCATTCTTACTAAGGTATAGCATGCAAGTGGAGAAAATGTTTCTTCATAGTCAATTCTGACCTTTTGAGAAACCTCTTGTAACAAATCTAGCATTGTGTTTTTCAATGCTTCTATTAGGTGCATACCTGATTTCAAACAACCATTTTGAAGATACAACTAAATTGATTTTAGGCCTGGGTACAATACCCATGTATCATTTTAAAAAAATGGATTAATATTCTTCTACCATTACATCTTTCGATGCTTAACATTTTAAAGCCTCCTCAACATTAGTTGGCTCTATTTTTATGAATTTTATTAGTAAGGTTACATAACAATTTTTATTTCTTGTTTTCATATTTTCTCTACAAATCTCATATGGTTCTACACTATCCTCCTCAATCATTTTCTTGGCCCATAGTGGTCTTTTCTTGTGATTTAAAACTTAACCATTCTTAACATTAGGTACAGTTGTGTCTCATTCTTCTAAAAGACTCTCCCTCAGATTTCTAGTTGAAGTATCTTCTATAGTATTCTCTCTCTAATTCTGATTATTATAATCATCTTCTATGATGTACTCTTTGGGTTGGTGCGAGAAGTTGGGTCTCACTTTTGGCCAAAAAGAAGAAGTGTGTTTCCTATTTTTGAAATATATTGTCAATTAATGCTAAAATTTGAGCCATTTAGAGATTAAATATAAAAAACTTCACAAATAAAAATTGTAGTGCCTAGAATCATACTTTTGAGTATGTAATTTATTTGTATACCCATATGATAGATTATGTTTTTGGTATGGATCTTTAAAAACTACTTTTTTTAAATGCCTATTTCAGGACCATACCACGCTCATGTACAAAAACCATAATTTGACACAACTAAATGAATTTTTGTGAATCCTTTTAAAAGAGGTTACTTGACACACCAAAGTTTGATGAGAATAATTTTCTTCAATATTTTAAAGAATATTTTTTATTATTAATTTTTAATTGATGATTAAGCTAATTTCTAAAACCTCTCATGTATGGATGTGATGTAGGAGCATCTAGAGGTATAAGAGAAATCCTGTGTCACCCAAAAAAATGTACTTAGACTTAGTTTTTTTTTCATGTCTTTACATTTTTGGATACCCATTTGGGTCAAATAAAGGTTCCAACTCTCATAGTTCCACTATCTATGTGTTTGAAAATCCTGAAAAAATAGGAGCATGCAATTTGGCCATCATTTTGGTGACCTAGAAGGTGTGAATTGGCCAGATGAATGCAATTGTGATTTAGAGCATTCCAAAAAAAGAATCAGGTCAAAAGGCCCCACGGTTTGAAAGTTATTGCAGTTTTTTAGGTTTTGGAAACCTCCTAAGAATGCTTCAAAGTTAGGTTAGGGGAATTAAATGACCTCAAAAAGGGCCAAAAAATGTGGGATGAGCAAAGCCTATCCATAGGGCTATAGAGCGCTTTGAGAGCTTTTCGAAAATGTAAACGGTTTGTCAATCGGAGCTACGGTTCAAAAGTTATGCCTCCCGAAAGTTCGGTTACCATTTTTGGATTCTTCTAGAATTGCACCGACTTCTAACGCAGCTTCCGAAACCTTCTATTTGGTCGGTGGATGCCTACTAGCACTTTCTAGAATGTACTCCTAGTCCTTAACCCTCTGGGGTCTATTTAAGGAGATTTTTGGCATTGTAAAAGGCAGTTCGGAGTGGAGTTTGAGAGGAGGTACTAAAAGGAGAAATTATCTCCAAATTTATGCTATTGTAAGCCCTTAGGGCATGTTTTGAAGTTTATTTTCCTATACTGTTTGTACTAGCTTATTTTCTCAGTTAATATAATTTCCCTTTTCTGTTGTTTCCATTCTGTTCTTGGGTTGTGTTCCCATCAGGATGCCATAATTTAATCAAAATTTAGTCTTAACTTTAAAAGAATTGTGTGAGGATTAATGACATGTAAATTAATTTAAAAAATATAAAAAATTAAAAAAGTTATTAAAGTTTTAGTGACTGTCACTATTTAATGTTTAAGAGATACTTTTGATTAATAAAAAATGAAAAAAATAACAAATGAACTAACACTATAACATTTACATTTTTGAAATTAGAACAGTATGACCTATAATGGGTTTTTGTTTTGTAAAAAAGTTCAATGGGGACAACCATATAAAAATTATGACAATCCCTAAAATTGTCAATTAAATGCTTTAGTCAAAAATTGGTTCATAAAGGCATAGGCTTGGTGGGACCAAGCCTATGCCATGCCTTTCCCCAAGGCAAAACCCCATGTAAATTAGCGCCCATTGAAAATTCCCACCCATGGCACTAGAATCATGCACCCAATTTGCAATTCAAAAATTGAGTGAGTTCGGTACTTGATTGTTTAAAAATTGTGTAACTAGTTTTTAAATAATTAGGTACCCAATTCTAATGTACCTGTTGGGCCCCAAAAAATGTCCCATAGACCATTTTTCAATTATTGAATGACACTTTCGAATTGCAACAACAATTTTTTGTCATAGTTATTCTATTTTCTTGTCTTCTTCTATAATTTGCAAGCTATTGATTTGAATTCAAAACTTGTGCAAACAAGGGATCAAAAAAATGAAGAAAGAAGAAAATAAAATATCTAAAAAATGAGGAGATTGTGACAAATAAAGAGAATGAAGCACAACATCAATGAGAGAGAAGACAAAGAATTAGAGATTTGAGCAATGTTTCAAAGGAGAAAGACATTGACAATACCATGATGGATGAAGAGGCTTAAAAAGAGAACTTAATACAATGATATTTAGGTGAACATTCTAATCAAATATTCAATATAGGTGCATCTTCAAACCCTTGAGTTTTTTCTCATGATGAAATTGGTGATTTTTTAGAAGTAGGTTATGATTTAAATGATTTAGATTTTCTTCATGAGAATATATTGCCAAATGATCATGCACAAAAAACTCCTATGGAAATGCATGCCTTGAAGGAAATACCAAGAAAAAATGAAAATGAGATTCAAATTCCAAATAATAGTGAAAATGAAATGCCAATTGAAAATAACAATTGTATGAATGTCAACATGGAAACACCAATTACTAAACAAACATGTTAGAATGATACTAAAGTGCCTAGACATAATTTTTATTTTCCTAATGATGTGCTAGATAATATTGAGGGATTTGTTTTATGAAGACAAATTCGGACACATGCTAATAGATTATATAGACATTTTTTTAAAAATAAAAAATGTATGTTTTAATGTCAATTGATGTTGCAACTAATTAAAATGTCTAAAATGTGAAAAGTAATGAAAAGGTTAGGAATGTACGCAAAACCCAAGAATAAAAACGAGTCATTAAAATAAGTTGTATCCATTGTTGCTAGTACCTTTGATGTTATCAAAAAGAGAAGTCACTCTAAAAATAAGAATCCAACATGACGAGAAATAACAACTTTAGTTAACAAATCAACAACTGACAAAAGATTGATTAGTAACATGAGTGTATATCTTAATGTGAATCGTAAGACTTTAGAAAGAGCTATAAAGAGAAGGGTTAACTTTGAATGTGATCTAGAAAATATTATTTGGATTTCTACTAGTAGACTCCCAAGATGTTATATGAAATTTACTAGTGAAGTGAAAAGTTTGGTTGAAATTTTTTGGTATGATAATACAAGAGTATCACCTAATTCAATAGATGTTCTTAAATTAAGAGTTGGCTCAAAAATAAATGATCCACATCCTAAATGGCTTTTGAACATGGCTCAAATTGAATTGTTTAGAAAATTTGTAGATCGTAAGGTGTTAACTACTACCATTAGTCAAAGATCTTTTTAAAAGTGTAAACCATGACATGTAAAGATTAACAAGGAAAGAATCAAATGTTGTTGTAAAAGTCATGTTCAATTTCATTACCATTATGATGTATTTAGATCTATATATAGTACCATGCATAGTAAATAAATGTTGTAGGAATGTGGTATAAAAATACCACCTCAAACTATAAAAGATTTCATATCAGGTTTTTTTTGTAAGCCAGCTAATTAACAATACTTTCTTTTCAATGCATGCCTTTCTAGTACATGTGATATGTGTGGCAATCTTTCTTTGTTAGATGAATGTTTGCATGAAAATGCTTTGACTACTTTTGGACAACAATTAGTTGATGTAAAAAAATTCAAAACTATTGAATATCCATTGAAGGATGGGAAGACTAGAAGAAGGTGTGATCTAGTTATAGATAAAGTTAGTTTTCATGCATTTATGGATTAGTTTAAGAGTGTGATCATACCAAAATATTTTAAACACTCTCAATATGCTAGATGGCTTGACGGAAAATTTTGCATATGTAAGAATACATTTCCAATTGGTACTATACTTTCAGTTGTTGACTTTGTAGAGAACTACACACTTGTACCACAAGATAAGGTACAACCACAATATTACAATTCAATGCAAGTAATAATTTATGTTCATATAGTTTATAGGTATGCACTTGATAGTATAGAGGAGGATAAAAAAATATTCCAAGAGTACCATTTCTACATGAGTGATAATAAACTTCATTCATTTGAGTTTGTCCAATATTGTTTCAAGGTCTTTTATAATTTAAAAGAGAGACAAATTCAAATGACACAACATTGGATATGGTCATATAATTATACAAGGTAATTCAAGAATGCTAGAATATTCTATTGGTTGAGTAGGACACATAGGAAAATTAATATCCAACATGTATAGAGTTTTTTTGAGGCTGGACATGATAAAGGAGAACATGATGGTGGTAGTGCATGCATAAAGAGAGCCCTTAGTAGAGAGCAATTAAAATTTGAAAAAAAGGCCAAATTCAAAAATGCACATGAGATTGTTGAATGGTGTGACAAATATTTAATGCATAGGATCAAGTTAGAACTCTACAATCAAATGTTTCTTCTACAAGTCTAGTTGAAGAGAAGAATATCATTTCAAGACAGGACTATGATACAATTAGCGGGTCAGCTAAATGGCATTCATTTAGGAGTTTAGGTTCTAACACTTGGACTATATGGACTAGGGAACTTGCTTGTTTTTGTTAGTTTTGTCTTGTAGGTGAATGGGAAAATGTGAGAATATAGAATGGGTTGAAGATTGGAAACAAAAATTATTAGCACCTATTGACACACATTTTCAAGATGATATATTAAATGAAGGCCATAATGTTACTTTTCTATTAGAAGACTATGGTCATATCTCATACAACTTGGTATGCAAATTAAATTAAATTTTGTTGTGATCATGCTTCAATTTATATTATTTATTTATGTACATGTCATTAATATCATTCAAGTATATGTTTTTAATATATTATTTATGTACATGTACACATGTGATTAATGTGTTTATGTACTTTATCTTATCTTATAGTTCATGTTTATGATATTATTGCACCTAAAAATAATGTTGAATAGGTTGAGAATTGGCTAGCTAGATGTGTGGAACTTGACAAAAATTTGATATATCATCAAGTAGATGATAATGGTTTTGAGTATCCAATTGGGTCTATCATTCTAACTGGCACCTAGCTACATATATACCTAACAAGAAGAAATAGTTTACCAGCATTTGAAGACTACCAATCCAAAAAGAAGATTTTACACTATTCATATTTGATTGTGGAAATGAAAATAAAATTAGAAAGATACAAAGGGAGACCTACCAATAAGGTACTGTGGACAATTTCAATGGACAAGCACGAGACAATCATAGATGTATTGCAAAAGAGAGAGGGTGTAGATGGTATAGTGGGATGACTACATTTAAATCAAACACATCTATGTTTTTCATTTATTGTTCTATTTTTATATATGTACTTATATAATTTAATTAAATGTATGTATGAGTTGTCAATAGAAAATTAGAGAACTTATATACACTTCTTATTCAGGTCTCAATTACAATTTATGCAAATTTAAATGTTTTAAGGTGGATCAAACATAACATCTTATGTAATTACACATAGTGAGTACATATAAATTACACATATTTACATAATTCATAGAGCTCATATTAATTTATGCTTTTATTATAACATATTTTTGTTTTACAATTTTATTTTGCAGGACCTCATTTGAAGAAATGTGTTCAAACAATTTTATATTTTGAGTTCACTTCTATTTATTTCATTCACATTATCTTACATATATTGTGAAACATGTTGTAAACATTTAAAAATGGGAGTTTACTTCTATTTGAAAGTTAAAGGTGTGCACTTGATATTATAAATTAATTGTCAATTCAAGTAATGACCTATTTTTTTCCATTACTTTTACATTCAAACATGTTTAAATTAAATTTTCTATAAAAATAATTAAAATTATTTTTCATGTACTATATACTTACAAAATGAGTGATAACATGAATAAAATATGTCACAATAAAGAAAATAGTTCATACTTACAACATGATAACATAATAATCTATACTACATACACTAACATGACAAGAAGTCATAAAAATATGGTATATGGTCTAAGATTTCATAACATGATCTATGAAGTCAAAAAATACATATAATATAGTTAACTGTCCTAATACAAAGTGTATCAAAAGAAACAATATGTGTCATAGAAACACAATCTAAAGGTGCCAGAAAGACCTAATCTATCTGATCTATAGCCCTCTTTACTCCATGCAAAGAGGACTCAGATAGATCATCCTATGTAACATGAGGTGTCTCATCATGTGGGACACCCTGTGAGGTAGATGGATCATTCTATGTAACATGAGGTGTCTCACAATGTGGGACACCCCGTGAGGAAGATAGATCATCCTATATGGGGTGTCTCATCATGTACATGCTTAATTGATATGAGTTTCAAAATCTAGCTTGCAAATAAATTAAATATTCACTACATAATAAAAATAATACCACATGAGAGAGGTGTCCCTCTATAACTAGAGGAGGTGCACTGTGAAAGCTACCAAATGCAGTAGTGGTGAGGTCCTATAATTTACAATACATATATTTTAAAAATTTGATAAAGAGAATAATGAACTATGTATGTACATAAATCACAATATTGACCTCAAAGGATGATGTAGGTACCTCCATCTGGCTTAGCCACATACTCTTAGCAACACTTATGGTGACATAGTCCTAAAATTATGGATGTATAAACATTGAGTCAAAATTATATATAGATGAATTACAAAGTACATAAATTAAAAAACACATAATTTACACTACATTTTTTATAAGCTATAAAAACATATATATCATAGCTGAGTAGTAGCCAATGTCATAGATGTGTCTAAATATATGCTACCATGATGATTATCAACATGTCTCAAATGGTCAAAAGATGGAGTTGAAAATAAACTATACTGAGGGCTATATGGATAAGTAAAATCCATCTCCTATTCATAAAACCAAAACACATAAAGTTATACATGAATCAAAGTTGAAGATCATAAGTTAATAACAATATGTACATAAAATAGTACAAATTATTTTCTTGAGTAAAAATTTCATACCATAGGTATGCAAGGCTATGCCTCAATGGTCAGTCGATCAAGACCTATACATTTAGATCAAACTGTGTAGCAGATGACAATCCTTAAAAGATCAAATAAAAAGAACATATGAGGACATATTATTAACTTCAACTTTGAATGTACATTATTTATAGTGTAATTCAAAGTGCATACCGTATGATGGATGCCAACATCTGTAGGTCTCAAAAAAAGACTAAACTGCCTCCTAGGAGGAACAACATCATCCATCCTTTGTTAATTCAAAATCAACATACATTAATATGGTTAATACAATTACACATGTATGTGAAGAGTAAACAATTATGTACTTTATTTAAATTTTAATTAAAATTTTACTAGTTGTTCCTAACTATCTTTAGGCTCTCCTTGCAAAAGGTCAAAAAATGATGACACATCAATATCATCACTACGATCACCATGGGCAGCATGTGTGTCATCATAAAAAATAGCACCCTTAGCATAATGGTCATCATGTGCCGCATCAACATCACTCTAGGGGCCTCTACATATATCTCCAAAACTACTACAAATGCGTCCAAGTGGATGAATATCTATCAACTACATCCACTACTCTACTAAATTGCCCAAAAGGGAACTTAATGAGGTAAGAGTAGATAACACTACTTGATGATGGTGTGGCACTAGGACAATTGGTCTCTGAAGACATACAAGATGTTGAGGTCATATGCAATTCCTCATATTATTTATCATTTTCCCCAGGCCTATCTTGAGGCATCCCTCCACCAACCCCCTAAAATGATCTAATATCAAAATAATTGGGTTTCAAACCCAATTCAAATTTAGCCCATAGCTTATGAAGGAAGTACATGGGCACCTCTTGATTTGCATGTGGTGGATGGTAAAATACCATCCACCACCACTCCCAAAAGTGTGCTGATATATGTGAATGCATGCACCATCTTATAGAAATGTGAGGCTTCCTCTCACTAGTCTCCTGACCTATCTTAGGGTTTATAAAATATTTTGTAAAATGGCATTTATTTCTTTTGAGCTTATGGACCTCTCTATAGGATAGGCCATTAGAATAAAAGGAATGCATGCTTTGCCTCCATAATCTAAAGCTATCAATATCACAATATAAATTCTTGATAGAGGGAACAACACCTTGCATAATATCTACGAAGTGAAGTAGGTGGCAAGTGGTGCTTGCACTTAATGGTCTAAATATCATGCATGAGGCCATGAAGGTTGCACCTAATACTCTCCCTCAAATCCTCTGCTATAGGTGCTAGAGGAAGACTA
Source organism: Cupressus sempervirens (assembly GCA_028749045.1). Classification (NCBI taxonomy): domain Eukaryota; kingdom Viridiplantae; phylum Streptophyta; class Pinopsida; order Cupressales; family Cupressaceae; genus Cupressus; species Cupressus sempervirens. The sequence continues at coordinate 222,971,538 of CM053783.1, forward strand.
GGTGGTCATGGAGGTAGGGGTGGAGGTGGAGGTGGAGATGGAGGGGATGGAGGCTAGCGTGGGGGAGGGGGAGGGGTGCATCAAATAAAATATGCATATATCTTTAAACAACATATAAAATCAAAAAATTAAGATTTAATAATTTAGTAAATATAAAATATCAATTATATAAATGCATAGATCTTTAAAACCATAGATCAATTATATAAATAAAGTTAAACACTTAAGTAAACTTTAATGTTAAGGTTAATTGTACATTATACCAAATTTAATCCTAATCATAAAATAATACTCCAAAAATAAATATTAATAAATGAACTTAAATTTGAATTATAAAAATATCTTATATCAATATGTTTATGATTATGCCTTAGCAAATTTGTATGATTAAGATTCAATATTAAAACAATTAAGATTGAACATATAAATAAGATTGTGGTTTGGGTTAGGATTTATGGTTCTCTATATTTAAAATTAGGGTATAGTAATTAGCATTATGATAGAGGCAAAAAATATAAGATCTAGGATTAGCATTATGATTGGGGTACAAAATATAAGGGTAATTAATTTATGATTGGGATTAAAATTAGAGTAAATGTTTAAAAATTGGGATTAAAATTAGGGTTTACAAATTATAGGATCATAGGCTAGGTAAATTAAGGATTATGATTTTAAATTATTTTTAATCTATTAGGATAATTTAGTGCTTAGTAATTTAGATTTTAGTGTTTAGGAAAATTATTGAGCAATTAGGGTCTACCATTTATAATCATCATTTGGCATTTAGAATTAGGGCAATGGTAAAGATTGTGGTATGAGCTTATATCATTAAATTAGAAATATGATTAGGATTATATGGTATCCGTTTTCTAGGAAATTTAATATGAGTGTGTAACATTTATATATTTAAATGTTTAGGATTATGCTTTAAAGCATTTACAGCTAAGGTTCAATATTAAAACAATTAGGATAAATAACATAGATAAGATTGTAGTTTGGGTTAGTATTTAGGGTTATCCATTTAAAATTAGGCTACAAAGTAATTAACATTATGACTGGGGCACAAAATATACCAAAAAATAATTTAATTACCATAAAGCTTATGATTAGGATACCGTAAACTAATTTACCATAAAGCTTAATATACCATTTAAAACTTAATTTATGATTAGGATACCATAAATTAATTGTCAAAATATACCATAAATTAATTTAATTACCATAACACTTAATATATATTAGTACGAAGATTGTCCTCCAAAGGAAAATATACAAATTAACCCCGAAGCCTAGATATGAAGACTAAATATGCACTAATAGTTTGGTCATTTCACTATTGAAAAATGTAAATGCCCTCTAAATTTATTTGGGTATAGCTCCCCAAGCATGATTTACAATGAATTCAGAGAAATAAAAATATGGATTCTTTTAACCAGAAAGCACAAAAGGTTTACAAACATCTATCCATAAATATGAAATAGATGTGGAAAAACTAATCTAATTGAAAGGAAATAAATAGTAAATGACACAAAGTTCATCTACCTAAATGTTGCATTACAAAGAGAATGAAAACTTGAGAAAGAAAAGAATCAAAGCTTCTAAGACTTTTTGAAATTAAATTTATTTAGAAAATAATAACACTGAAATGTGTTTAGAGAAAACTGAAAGTTACACAACAATAGCAATTAGTGGAAACAAAATTGCCCAAAATCAAAGTTTTGGTGTGCAATTATCTCCCAAGTCTCCCTTCTCTAAAATGTAAAATATAACATAGACCTCATTACATGTTGCATCAAAATCACTATCTAGAAGAAACAAAAAATCCGTCCTTTACATTGCATTTCAAAATCAAAATTTCACCCCTTTTTCAGAACACATAGTTTAGAAAAAAAAAGACAAGAGCTTTGCACTTGCTATAGTCCTAAAGTCTGCCTTTCCTTCCACAAAGAACTAGAAAATCTCCAAAATTTTGGAACAACTAAGAAAAATGCAACCCCTCTTCTCTCCTTTGCTGACATATTTATTTCATTTTCTTGATGTATCGGTTACAAAACTGATTCCTCCAATTGTTTCTTGAATGTTAGGTCTTTACCCATTTTCAAGAAGTTTCTCATTCTTCCCCCATCAGTCTATCTTTATGAGAAAATTTATTGCAAGTTTATGTTTATCAGTAACCTTTGAAAATTATTTCAATGATCACTTGACTTTATAATATCCTTGTATGTTAGAACATTTCAAAGGCTTATTAACCAATGTTTTAATATCTTTACGTGACTACATCTGATTTGGATAAATACATAGAATTAATGGTAGATGTCAATTAGTAATTTTTCGACATCTCTTTTACTCCATTTGTCATTATATTACATGTTTGATGACTACTCCTTATGTCATGTCAAATACTAAAGCATAAGATCACTAATGAAAAGTTTGACCCAATGTGTCTAGAGGATGCAGAACGTTCTATCACTATGCATGACTTCATTGCTTTGTGAGGAATCAACAATATAGACTTGCGCATGACCCCTTCTAAATGACCATTAATGTTTGGATTATGCTCTTCAAATTTGATGAATTCAATCTGCTTTAGAACATCTTGGGAAATGGACTTTCCTATATGAACATGTTGACATGCATTAAAGGCCAATGGGTTATTGTGAGAGCAAAAATGTCATGGCCTTGAGACATGATGTTAACCAAAGATGAGCTTAGTTTCCTATCACCATACACTTGTCAGAACCATGGACATTCTATCAAACAAATTACATAGATTATATGTGTTTTTCCTCAACTAGCAAATGCTCAACTCGACATATATATCTACATAGTCAAATTCCTAAAGTTTCATCGCACAAATTTTTCCTTGATTGACATGATAGTCCATATTATTCCCCATTCTATCAAAGCTGATTTGTGAACATTGAGAAGAATCAAATCTCACAGATGTTTTATGAAATCGAGTATATTTTGGACTATGTCAACATTTTGTCAAACATTTTCAATGCCTCTCCATGCAAACATGCATGTGCTCAAACTTTCAGTCTCCCACACATTGATCAAACAAGTGGATTCATGTCTCTCTTCACCTCATGGCACAACAAAAGTGGCATCTCCTTTGATTGGTGACATTCTGTCAAATAGTTGGCACACATGCCCAAACACCACCATTACATGCATACCTAGCTAACACTTGGCATTTTTAAATGTATTCTATCTTGATTTAGGGTATCAGTCACCAAAAGGTTTTGTATTAAGGAGAGTCATGATATCATGACATGTGAATATTCCTATTTCAGAATTCAAGCATAATTTAACTGATTTTGAAGCTGCATCATCATAATGTATATGTTCTTCATTTTGCAATCAGATCACCCTTTTAGAATAATGGTTCTGATGCATCATTCCCCTTTACTTCATTATCTAGCTTCCCTATATAGTGGAATTCTAACAAATATCTCACAATTATGTACATGCTGACACATGTCAACTTGGGAATCTATAGCACTCAAAATGAGGACTTTGGTGTTGGTTCATCATTAATCAAGTATGATCCAAAATGCATTTGCATATACTTGAAAGAATTCACATGAGTTAATCTGAGCCATATCATCTAGGTACAACAATCTATACTAAATTTAATCTCAACCATTTGCAATAATGGTTTGAAATAGCTTTGAGGTTTTCAATTCACTAAAACCTTTTTGATGAATGTATATTTTGAACCCGAACTTCTAAATATTTAGAGTGGACTACCTCAAACCACTTTAAACTACTTTGAAACTTGGTTCAAAGAGGTTCAAGAGTATAACATGAAAATTTAAATACTGGGTCCATATTGGGTACCAACAAAGGCTCTAATTGAGGGACTATTTTTTACTCAAAAACATAGAACTCTAGCAAATCCCAAGCAAAAGATTAGTTCCTTATCCATTGGGCGATAGAGTCAGCAAGAAGAGAAAATTGAGAGCTACATGCAAAGAGGGTGGAGGGGAGTAGGGAAAATAAAACTAACCAAAACTCATAAACTATGAGCAAGTGTGAAGCTTGCACATTATTCACACTACCACTACACACACCAAAAGAACATATTTACAATATATATAAAGGTAGGAAGAAACCTTACCAAAAGAAACAAAGAGAGAAGAAGAGTCACATGAATCCATTTACCAGCTAGGAGAAATAGGAGCCCTTCTACATCAACAAACCATGCCTTAATGGAGAAGCTCCAAACCATTTATGGCCATCAAGTCCTTTAATGCTAAAACACAAGTGAAAATAACACATGAATATATTGATCCAACACTTCTTCCTAAACAACTGTAATTCATCATAGCACCCCATTTTACTCGAGAGTTGATCTTCAACATCCACCCAACCAGGTTTTACTTCAAACTGAAAAAAATGGAAACTAGAGACCTCGTTAGGAAGTGGTGTATAATGCCTAAAAATGTTGTCCTCAAAATTCACCTTTTGCATATGACTTTTAGTATCATGATCAATTTGTAGGAAAAGAGATGTCTCATCCAACATAGGATCAATTCTAGAGTACATGTTCTCCTCATCCCTTTCAAGAATCAAAATTTAATAAAAAAAACCATGTATATTATCTTCTTTCCTTTCTAAAGTGTCATCACATTTTCCAGCATTACTTCCATAACCCAAATTAGCAAAGCAACACATAGATGAATGGAAAGAATAATCATTAATGAAATTTCAATCTCAATCTGATTTGACTGAATATCTGAGTTATCATCAAAGAGATGATCTAGTTTAAGTGATGATAGAAATCTATCTATAATTTCCTCTTCCTCATTGAGAAAAGCATCCTTCAACATACCAGCCGAGTCACCACTAGGTTCGAAGTTAGCTTCATACCTCTTTTCCTCAACAAGAAATTCAGCAAGAAGATCTATTGGAATTACAAGAGGAAAGAGTAAACTTCTGGGGGGGGGGGGGGGGGGGTGAACCAGTAATTTAACCTTGGACCCATAAAACTTTCACCATTCATTCATTACATGCATAAGTAACCTGAAATAACATGTAAAACATATGTATCTAAAATGTATAACCATGTAAATATTCACACAAATAAAATCATATATGATTACCAAGAAACCCTCCAAGTGAGAAGGTAAAATTTGGGTAGGGATGACACCCACAGATCTTCACTACTACAATAATAAAGTGTATCCAAGGAAGGTTACAATGTTTTGACCATGAAACATGATCTACTATATGAAAGGTTTTCCCTGTTAAAGGCTTACAAAGATTGTTAGGTCTCATCTTGTTAGAGGATTTCAACACCCTATTAGAAGTGTTCCTTTTTAGATGACTTAAACATACAATTACATAAGAATCTATTAAAGGATTTCATACAGCCTATTAGGACTACTGTGTTAAGAGATTTAACAAAAATTATTTGTTGAAATGTTTTAGCATAGATCCTATGGTTTGCACTTGCTTGCTTGATAATAGATCACCTCTACACAATATCTTATTGATTCATCACAATCAGATGTCTCAATATTGTATCCTTTTCTCTATCCTCTATTCTTCTCTAAATAATTCTACAATTCACTCTTTCATCACAACTTCTAAGTCACCTTGACTGCTCTATGTGCAAACTATCTTGTTTGATCCTTTAATTCCTTTGACACTCACTCCCCTCTATATGTTCATCATCATAAAAAATTTAGGTCTTCATCCTGCTTAAGAATATTTAGGTGGCTTAGGGTTATGTATGAATCTATGGTTGAGATTCATCTATTTTGCTGCTTAAACCTTCTCTATTTCTGATTGGTTGCATGTAATTGCATAGAGAATCCAAATATATATTCATCCTTATCTCCATAATATCAAAATATAATCTTGAGTCAACTAAAAAATGGTTTACATAGTTGTTTGTGCCATTATAAATGAATATGTCAAAACTGTGTCATCAGCATATGAAGTCTCTAATGCCTGGTATGCATTGTTTTGTATATTGTAACTCAACACCTGCATCACTTAGCATCCACTATTCACTCAATTCTTGAATCAGTCGGCATGATCTATCTACTAATCACTTGAGTGACTCGCCACATAAGTGACTTAGCACTCATTGCAACTTAGCATGGTCTAATATTTTCATGTTGTACTTGGCATGTATTACTAGTTTGGTATCAACTACGTAAATGGCTTAAGTGTGTTGATATTCACTTGTCAAAACCAATCTAAGATAAAAAATCTCCCCCTTTGACATGAGTGTCAAAACCACTTAAACATACAATACTATTCTTCATTTCTTGAGCATAACATATCCATGACTCAACATATATACAAAATTTCAAAATTTCAAAATTTTGCACTAACTTGTATACCTCAAAATGTGATAACTCTCCTTAAGTTAATATGTATGTATTGTATCCAAATTCTACACTCCTCTTTGAGTAAATGTGTCTGTACTGATACACTTTGACTTCAATGCGCTATAATATTGATACTCTTTCATTTGATATCCTCTCTCTTAGGTAATATTTGTCCTTGTTTGCTCAATTTTTCTCAAAAAAATGTATATCACCCCAATGATATAACTCTACTACTATGCTCCCCCCTTCTTACTTATTTCTCTTTTATTCATACATCTCCTTTCTTCTTTATCTCCCTTATATTCTGTATCATATTCATATTCTTTGTCTCTCCATTTGTCTTTATCTCCCCCTTTTTGACACTTATGTCAAATGGGTTATACACTTATAGTGTGTTTGTCCAAAAAAGATTTATGGACATCCATTATTATCCTTAGAGCTACATCCTAGTTATCACATGCAACATCCAATGATTTAATTTGGATTGCAATCTCGGCAGCAAGGTGCACTAGACCATCTAAAGTAGAAAGATTGGGGTCTTTCTTCAATAAAGTCTCGACATAGCCTAGTTCCTTGTGCAATGTCTCCATGTGTAGGATGAGGATAGCCTAAATACTTGTCAATTTGGCTCTAATATGAGCCTCATATGCTATTAAGATATCTAATTGACTTTGTGTCTAAAGCAATGTTCTTAAATGCTTCTCACTCTGAGCTGGATTTATAGGTAGGCTTGCACCTGATGCAAATATTTTGCTCTCTAGACTCAGAATGTAACTTTTGGTCTCTTGGGTGAAGAATTTAGGATTACATAGTTTTGTGTAAAATGAGAATATATTCTCAAGTACCTTCTTCATATCCTCAACCTTTGTTGCCAATGCAACTTGTTGTAGTGCTATCTCACTAGATTTTTTTTCATTTACCTTGCCTTGAAACTTTTTTTTTAGACCATTCTAAGAGTTTTTCATTTATATCAAGGTCTTCATTGGTGACCATTTCCACTATATCTATCAGTTGCTCTATTAGTGGCTTGGTCTCTTCGGAAGTCGATAGGCAAAATGCATTTAAAAATATGTCCTTTATATCATGAAGTTCTTGCTTTTTCTTGTGTTCTCTCCTAAGCATTACTTGATGCTTTTTCCTTTCTAAGGCTTGTTGCAAAATGCCTATTTGCTCCAATATAATAGTATCATAGTCATACTTTGGAATAAAAATGTCTATACATCAAGGATTATGTCTCCATAATGGATTACCTTTTCTACCTTTAATGAGCTTTGGCTTGGTACTAAAATCTACAATGGGGTAGCATCTGTGCTTGGCCTCTAAAGAGTTTGTGTAGAAGGAGTGGTAGATGTTGGTACTAGCTAGTGCTTGGATGGCCACTTGTTCCTTCACCTTTGGTGTGAGCTTACTCTCTTCAAGATTTCCCTATTCTATCATTATGATTTTTCTAGCACCTTGTTCCTATGCTATAAGTATAGATGAATCTATCTATCCTATTTTCTCTTGTTGACTTGTAGTAGTGTCTTTCTCTTCTACCTTCTTCTCAGTTGTATCAATTTTAATACTTGTATCAACCTTGGTGGATGTGTCTACTATTGTCTAAACCAAAGGTTGTACATAAGTAACTGAAGGGATTGAAGGTGGTTCTTGTGGATTCACCTTTTCCCTTGCAACTTCAATCACTACCTTCTATAGTTCTTCTACACTAACCAAAACTAGATTTTCAAAAAGTTTAGCTTGGAGTGTAGACTGATCTAGTATTTTCTTCAAATCTTTTGTAGTAAATGGATTGATGTTTTGAGCTGACACATTAGGAACATCTTTAATAGTTATAGTCTTAGTAGTTGTGTTGTGGGGGGTGTTGACACTCAGCACTTGTGTGTCTTGCACATTTTGTTCATCTTACTACTACTCAGTTGTTGCCTTATCATCTTTTTGGCTTTCTATCTCTTCCCCAACTATATTATATTTATCATCATCTTTCTTATCATCTGTATCCTTTGAAGGGTCAGCTTCTCCTTCCTTCACAGTGATTAACACATGGATAAGTTTCCACATTTGGGTTGATTTCTTGACCACATCTTCAATGTTATTTTGGAGAATGTTGAAGGCTCTATATTTAGGTGTGAACCTAACTACATATTTCTTAACTATCTTAGCAATTTTTCCCTTTGTCAACTCTGACATTACTTGGTCTAATGTTTTTTCCCTAATTTTTCTTTCCACATTTAGACAATGATCCCAGTTTTGCTCAACAATATCATATAGGCCTTTTGGTATTAAGTTGGTAAATTCTAGTGGAATGTTCTTAAACACTAACATCATGGCATATAATGCCTCTTCCACTTGGTTTTTCTCTTCTTTTCCCAATTTATCAAAATCAATGTCTAAAACTAGATGAACCAGCATTACTATTGACATTTCCATACAAGTTCTCAAGATTAGAAAGAAGATTATAACTTACCACCTTGAATAAACTATTATAATCTAATTTTGTCTTCTCTTCATCAGAATCTAGTTGAGGCACATATTTTCTTCTCTATCTTTTATGCTACTATCTACCTTGCTTTATTTGCTCTGACTTTTCCTTGGCCTTTTGAGTATTTGCATGTGTGTTGGCTCTGGTGGTAGGTGCAATGGGCTTGGCTTGGCTAGGTTTGACAATCTTCTTTTCCTTTGTCATAGTTTGCACCTTAGCCTTCCTTTTCTTTGACTTGAAAATAGTAAGTGCTCCCTTGGCTTCTTCTCCCTCAACACCTATAGCCTCCTCCTCTTTTTTTTCTTCTCCCATGCCTTGAGTTAGAGCTAGAGGTTCTTGTGCTTGTATTTGTTCTTCATCTTCATCCTCTTCTTCTTCTCCCACTTTCTCCTCAACAACATCTCCAAATTTGGCTTTCCATTTCTCTACCAACTTGTCCTTTTTCTTGATTGAGGAGGTAGTCTTCAATTCCATGGCAATCTTTGATTTCAACATTTCATAGTTTCCAAAAACTTTAGCAATCTTATCTACTTCTTCAACAAGTAGGGTTGTTATGGCTACTGAGGCTTTGTCTACATTGACCTCATAACCAAAGGGTCTTAACCATCTTACCCTTGGTGTGGTAGCTTGTACAATGTGAAGTTAGCATCAACAAGAAAACATACATCGTTATAGTGTTTCTCTACTAAGGAAATTGGTATCCTTATTGTTTCCTTCATTGACTTCTCGAAATCCTCCAAGTAACTTGTCATTATAGATTAAAAGTTTTCTCCTAGCCATTCAATGTACTCATTAATCTGTATTGTAATTGATCTATTTGTCTTCCATCCTACTCTACCAAATGAGGTAAATGTATTATGTACATAAAATATTATACAAACTAGCATGGAACCAAATTTTCACTACACACTCTTGGTTTTATTGATTGCTCCAAGGTTCTCCATCAGTTGTTGTAATTGTTACTCTATAAGATCATATGTATGATCTTTCTTAACAATTTTATAGCCAACATCTATAGCTATGTAGGGTACACTATTCAATCTACTAGATTGATAGAATTTGTGTGAGATTACCCTCACAAAAAAGTTTTAAAATAATTCAACAATTGTATATATTTTCATGCCTCTCTTATTCCATTTTTCTCTAGTGTTCTTTTCAATGACTTCCTTGGAATCACTCCTGAGTGTCTTTGGCTAATCTAGTTTTGGGTAGCTAGTAACCCTATGGATTATTCTCTTAGATATTTTGATAGGACCTTCCTCTAGCCATAAAGATCCATCATAAATTTGGCTCAACAAAATTTGAATCCACTCTGTTTTGAATACATTAGGAAAATTCTAGGGCTTGTATTAAACCCTTTCTCTCTATGATTTTCTATTCCTCTTTTAAAACACCATTATCACACAATATATTGTATGCATCCCTTATTTGCATGTCTCCAATGCTACCAATTTTGTTGTTATAGCATCTCCTCACATCTCACACCATTATTACATTTGGTAGGATCATGGATAGTGCACTACAAGGATCTTGTTTATAGGCTATGTTAGGAATGGCTTTAAAAATGGGCTATTTAACTTCATTACTAACAAGCTAAACATTTAAAACCTCCTTCAATTTGATATTTCTTGAACTAGATTCCATCTTGTTAAACTAGGGTTTATGAAAATTAAAATTGTGTAGCCCAGCTTTTGATAAATACCTTGTGAAATCTGATGAACTGGCATGAAATCACTACTAGAATCTCTACAAGTTCTTTGAATAGGTTTCCAAATCACCTTCTACTCTACTCACTCTTTCTCAAACATGAAATGATGAAGGATGAGAAAAAATTGATCATATACCATTCAAAAACTTTGCATTTAATGAGTGGTTACATAGTTGTAAGCTCTGCATAGCCAATTTTGGGTTGATTCAACATCCAGAATCCATTACTTGGCAGCTACTATGAGCTTGAAATCACATAGTCAGACTAACATCTTGACATCTTCTTACATTCCATCAGCACATATAGTAATGGTTCATACTTGACAACAACATGAAAAACTTTAAAGATTTATCTTGGATTTCTAACAACATCTTGCATCTTTGTTCATGCTAATTTAGTCTTTTTAGTACTATATCCTTTGAATTGATGTATAATATAACCTTTAAATATAAGTCCCACATACCTCTTGATTTCCTAGTTTGATGAGGTGTGATCACTTGATCCATTGGGTGAAGTGATCCCTTCTCTATTTGATGTGCTATAAAAACCTTTCTTTTTCCATGTCTTTCTCATCCAATCTCCAATGTGTTAAACATTTTCCTTGCCTTTACCCTTATCAAATTCACAACTTGGTGCCTTTGACCTAAGACCAATCTTCAAATAGCTAAAACATGTAGTTTGACTTAACCATCTTTTGTAATTACCACTGAAGTGTGTCCTAATACAATTCTCAGGAACATGTCCATATTCTTGACAATAATGATAGCTATATCTTGTATTATAATCCCAATTGTAGGAGTTCCCATTGCTTCTAACCTTTTTTGGCTTGTTTGATGACCACATGGATTTAGATCTACATTCAAAAGTTATATGTCCATAATTCTGACAATTGTAGCAATATCCTTCAAATCTTTGTGTATGTATGGTCTTGGTTCTGCATTCATGTGCCTGATGACCTTTCTTGTTTCACTTATGAAAATGAGTCATGTTCTTAGGCTTGACATTTTGATTTTTTATCTTGCTCCTATATATATTAGTAGTATGTCCTTTCTTACAATAGTTATGACATGTAGGTTTGGGGTTCTTACCTTTGTTGTTCCTTTCTTTAGCAACTTTGGATGATTCCCTTTCTTCAGTGCTTGTGTATCCCAATCTTGATGTATCATTGTTGGATATACGTGATCTCAATAATTGCTCAAAGTATTTGATGGATTCATTTGGTTTGTTGAAAATTTTGTGAAATTCCTTTTCTCTCTTTAGGTCACTCTGGAATTGTTCATTTTGCAACTTCAATGTAGTTATCTCAATGTCCTTGACATTCAATTCATAGTTCACAATCATCATTTAACTTAGAGTATCCAATTGCATGCTGGAAATCTTGGTTAGCTCTATTGAGTTTTCTTCCAATCTGTTGGCAAAAATTATTTTGTCTTCTTCAATCATGGCCTTGTCTTCCATAGCTTTCTTCTTTTGTTCAAATACCTCACATATTAGTATAGCTTGTAATTCTTGTTCTAGCTTGAGATTTATGATTTCCTCAGCTTGGATTCTATTCTTTTCCATTAGACCTACAAATGTTGCATCAAATTCATTAGAGTCACCACCTACAAATAGTTTGGTAGTGTCTATCACTTTGTATAGTGTGTCATTCTCTGCAATAGAAATCTCTTTCCTTCTCTTCAAGAACTCTTTAAAGCTTCTCTTGCTTCATTCAATTGATGTGTTATGAGATGTATTTCAATCTTCTAGTTTTTAATAGTATTTCCCAACTTGTAGACTTCCATTTCAAGATCTTTCCTCAAAGCTATAAATCTTCTCTTTTAGAGAACTAGGCTATGATAACAATTGTTGGAATTACAAGAGGAACGAGTAAACTTCTCTGGGGGGTGGGTGGTGAATCAATAGTTTATGCTTGAACCCATAAAAATTTCACCATTCATTCATTACATGCATAAGTAAGCTGAAATAACATGTAAACCATATGCATGTAAAACATATAACCATGTGATTATTCACATACAAAACACCATATATGATTACCCAGAAACCACCCAACTAAGAAGGTAAAATTGGGGTGGGGATGACACCCACAAATCTTCACTACTATAGTAATAAAGTGTATCCAATGAAGGTTACAATGTTTTGACCATGAAACATGATCTCTTACAAAGACTACTAGGTCTCACCTTGTTAGAGAATTTCAACACCCTATTAAAAGTGTTCCTTTTTAGAGGACTTCAAACCTACAACTAAGTAAGAACCTTGTTAAAGGATTTCATATAGCCTGTTCGAACTACTTTGTTAAGAGATTTAACAAAAATCACCTATTAAAATGTCTCATCATAGATCCTATGATTGGCACTTGCTTTCTTGATAAAAAATCACCTCTACACAATATATTATTTATCCTTCATGATTAGATGTCTTAATGTTGTATCCTTTTTTCTATTCTTTGATCTTCTCTAATTGATTCTACAATTCACTCTTTCATCACAACTTCTAAGTCACCTTGAATTCTCTACATGCAAACTATCTTGTTCGCTCCTTTAATTCCTTTTGCATTCACTCTCCTCTATCTATTCATCATCATAAAGAGTTTAGGGCTTTGTCCTCCTTAAGAAGACTTAGGTGGCTTAGGGTTAGGTATGAATCTATGGTTGAGATTCATCCATTTTGTCACTTAGACCTTCCCTATTTCTGATTGATTGCATGTAATTACATAAGGAATCCAACTATAGATTTAGATCCTTATCTTCACAATATCAAAATATAATTTAAGTTTTTTAAAAAATGGTTTACATAGTTGTTTGTGCCATTACAAAAAAATATTGCAAAACTTTGTCACTCGGCATATGAAGTCTCTGATGCTTGACATGCATTGTTTTGTATACTATGACTTGACACATGCATCACTTGACATCCATTGTTCACTTGGCTCCTGAATCACTTAGTGTGGTCTATCTACTCAGCACTTGAGTTACCTGGCACATGAGTGACTCGACACTCATTACAACTTGGCATGGTCTAATATTTGCAAGTTGTGCTTAGCATGTATTACTAGTTTGGCATGAACTAAGTAAATGGCTTAAGTGTGTTGACACTCACTTGTCAACACCAATCTGAGATGAACATGATCTTCATCCAAAGACATCTTTACCTCATCTATACAAAGAATTAGGTTATCATAAAATGTGCTAACATGAGAGAGGGCTTTTGGCTGAAGAGACAATAAGAACTCACTTATGATTTCCTCTTCTTCAGCAAAGAGGATTCCTCTCCATGTTTCAACTGGGTAATCTATAGGTTGAGTGTTAACTTCAACACCTCTTTCTTCAATCATAGTTTTATCATGAGAAGGAAACTTTTCTACATACACTTTTACCTTGTCATTATTACAAATTTCATTCTCAAACTAATTAGATCTTTTCGTAGGCTAATCACATATTTTTAAACATGAAAGATCATTTTTATTTTTCATGAAAGTAAAAGATTCATTATTAGGCTATAGGTTATTTTAACTCTTTTCAAAAACAAAAATCTCCAAATAAAGATGATTAATATAAATTTCATCCATTTCATTAAAAGTAAAAGATTGATACTCTAGTAGCATGTTTTTGCTAAATTTTTCACAAATAGGAAATTCTAAAATGAGAAGACAATCATCACTTTCAAAACATGGAGAGAAAAAGGATTCAGGAGCACCTTTATTTATGTTTCCTTGAGTGCCAACATGATCGACAAGAATAGAAGGTTTGTGAGGAGTGAAGTAAGATGATGTTACCAGAGATTCTTCCTCTTTAACTAATAACTCTTCTTTATCTTTATTGTCACTATTGCCATGGTTTTCACTTTCAGCTTGAGTTATGGCTATTTAGATTCCTTTCTCACCTAGGACTGAATAATTGCATGAGATAAAATCTGAAGATATGATTGGGGTTTCATCATCATCCACCTCCAAATGCTTCTTCAGTTGAGACACTTTCTCCTCAAGCTCTTGCAAGTCTTTTAACTTGTAGAATCTTCTGTAGAAGCTTTTCCATAGTAGCCAAGATGCGGTAGCATCTTCTATGCTTGTGTTATTCCTAATAACCTAGGAAATGCTTTCTTTATAGCTATCCATAAATTCATGCAACACTTTATCATCCATTTGATAAATTTTTGGGAGACAAGGATTTGGCCTAAATCTTCTCATGATTTTTATATCTGACATGGTGTTTGCAGAATCACCAATCTCCTACACATGGAGATAATAAGAAAAATAAGGAAATAATTATTAATACTCATCTTCATTTCTGGATCCCAAGTAGGGTCACAAAAATCTATTAGTGGACATATTTTCCTCCAAAAAATATACAAATCAACCCCAAATCCCAAATAGGAAGACTAAATATGCACTAATAGTTGGGTCATTTTGCTATTGAAAATCATAAATGCCCTCTAAATTTAATTGGGTATAGCTCCCCATGCACGATTTACAATGAATTCAATGAAATAAAAATATGTATTATTTTAATAAGAAAGCACAAAATGCTTACAATCATCTATCTATAAACACGAAATAGATGTAGAAAAACTAACCTGATTGAAAGGCAATAAATAGTAAATAACACACAGTTCATCTAAAGAGAATGAAAACTTGAGAAAGTGAAGAATCAAAGCTTGAAAGACATCTTGAAATTAAACATATTTAGAAAATAGCGACACTAAAATGTGTTTAGAGAAAACTAAAAGTTACACTAAGATAACAATCAATGGAAAGAAAACGACCCAAACTTGAAGTTTTGGTGTGCAATTATCTCTTGAGTCTCCCTTCTCTAAAATGTAAAAGATAACACAAACCTCATTACATGTTGCATTAGAATCTCTATCTCAAAGAAAAAAAAATTCCCTCCTTTACATTGTGTTTAGAAATAAAAAATTTACCCCTTTTTCCTAATACATAGTTTAGAAAAAAAAGACAAGAGCTTTTCTCTTCCTATAGTCCCAAACTCTGCCTTTCTTTCCACGAAGAACTAGAAAATCTTTGAATGACTGAAACAACTAAGAAAACTGCAAATCCTCTTCTCTCCTTCACTAGCATATTTATTTCTTTTCTTTGATGGTTATTGGGGTTACACAATTGATTCCTCCAACTGTTACTTGAATGATGGGTCTTTACACATTTTCAAGAAATTTCTCGTTCTTCCCTTATCAGTCTATCTTTATGAGATAGACTTTATTGCAAGTTTCTGTTTATCAATAACCTTTGAAAACTATTTCAAAGATCACCCAAGTTTATAATATCCTCGTATGTTAGAATTTTTTTAAGGTTTATTAACCAATGTTTTCTTATCTTTATGTGATTGCATTTGATTTGGACAAATATATAGAACTAATTGACAGATATCAATTAGTAATTTTTCCACATCTCTTTTACTTTATTTGTCATTTTGTTAAATTTTTGATGAATACTCCTTGTGTCATGTCAAATATTATAGCATAAGATCACTGATGAAAAGTTTGACCCAATGTTTCTAGCGGATGTCGAAAGTTCTATCACTATGCATGACTTCACTACTTTGTGAGGAATAAAAAATATGGACTCATGCATGGCCCCTTTTGAATGAGAATTAATGTTTGGATTGTGCCCTTCAAATGTAATCACTACAATCTATATTGGGTCATATTGGCAAATGAACTTTCCTGTATGAATGTGTCAACATGCATTAAAGGTCAATGGGTTGTTGTGAGAGTGATATCATCATGGTATTGAGACATGATGTTCACCAAAGATGATCTTGGTTTTCTATTGCCATACATCTATCAAAACCGTGGATGTTCTATCAAACATATTGTATAGATTATTTGTGCTTTTCCCCAGCTAGAAAATGATCAATTTGAACTCTATATCTACATTGTCAAATTCCTAAAGTTTCTTCATATTAAATTTTCCTTGATTAATATGACAGTCCATATTATTCTCCATTCTATCAAAGTTGATTTGTGAACATTGAGATAAATCAAATCCTATGGATGTTTTATGAAATCAAGCATATTTTGGACTATGTCAACATTTTGTCAAACAGTTTCAATGTCTCTGTTGGATACAATTGTTCAAATTATGTGTTGTCTTTGATGTCACACAAATGTCATATTAGTCATCAAATAGTGTCTACCAAGCTCAGAAGGTTAGCAAGGAAAATGACAGTTTCTATCAAGCTCAAAAGGTCAGCAAGGCAAAGGACAGTGTCTACTGAGCTCAGAAGGTTAGCAAGGAAAAGGACAGTTTCTATCAAGCTTAGAAGGTTAGCAAGGGAAAGGATAGTGTTTACCAAGCTTGAAGGGTCAATAAAGCAAAGGAAAATGTCTACTGAGCTCAGATGGTCAGTGAGGAAAAAGGATAGAATTTACCAAGCTCACTCGGTCATCAAAGAAAATGTGGTGGAAACAGTTCTTATCGAGCTCACTCGATCATCAAAGGGAATGTGGTAAAAGTAGTTCTTTCCGAGCTCTCATGAAGGAATTTAGTTCTTACCAAGTAAATTTAGAAGCCAAAGGATTTTATAGATATTGCAATATTAACCGAGTCAAGAAGGTTAACTCAAGAAATTTTTGGAAGTAGTATTTATCGAGCAGGGTCGGCCAGTAAAGGATTTCATTATTTTATGAAATAACTTTTATTTGTTTAGAGTAATATCTGTAGCCGACTGATGTATGGTTTATTGATAAATGTAACATGTAAATGGGCTAACTTGACAGTCTGAATGGTATAAGTAAGAGGTCAAGTTGTGAAGTGAAAGTGTGTGGAATTAATGTGATATGAAGATTGATTATTGTGGAAGCAAATTTGAAGGATGATCTGAGATCATTAAGGAGAAGCAGACCCATATTTGATCAAGGAGGATCTAATGATGTTGAACAGAGACCTGTAGCTAGCAAATTAAGTTGCATTTTGTTCAAGTCAATTCACTGTTGCTTTGTAACCATTGTAGTAGTGATTTCAAATCTCTTAACAAAGTTGGTTTAACAACCATTTTGTAAATCCTCTAACAAGGTGATAGTTCAGTTGAATTTTTCTAAAGACCTCTAGCAAGGCCACTCCTAATAGGGTGATTAAAATTCTAATAGGGTCACACCTAACAGTGTGTATTGTAACCTTTAATAGGGTTGGCTCCTAATAGGGCTCACTTCAGAAGAGTGAAAAATTGGTGATTAGTTACTTGGTGGTTTTTTCCATATTGGGTTTCAACGTTAAATCTGGTGTCTCTTGTGTTCATTTTATTTAAATTTTGCATGCATATTAATAACTATGAATACTAGATGATCAGTAACTAGTTAATCTATTGTGTTAGAGTATTCATGTATTGTTTATCAAGCATCAATAGTAAATAACTATTAAAGACATCTAAGGGATTATTTTTAATGTTTTTGAGTAACTAATTTAACTGCCCCCCCCCCCCCCCCTTTTTGTTACTCCATCTATAATTCCAACAATTGGTATCAGAGCTTTTGGTGCTTATAGGAAAAGATTTCAAGAATCTAAGCTAAAGATCACGATGTCTTACAAAAGGGAAATTCCAAGACTTAACAGGAACAACTTCTCAGCATGGCAAGGATTGATGAGGCTTAATCTGGCTTCTATTGGTGATACAAGGCTGAAGTATCTTGATGAAAAATATGAAGAGCCTTCTGGTACATTATCTATCAATGATATTGTTTAAAAGAAGACTCACAATAACATGATGATAGATATAGCATCTGCTCTAAGTTATGAAGAGTTTGATGACATCAAGGATTGCAAAACTACCTTTGAAATGTGGACCAAGATGAAAGAAATCTATGGAGGAGATGATAACATGAGAAAAGCCAAAGCAGAAAGTTTGAGAGGACAATTTGATCAAATATGGATGAGAGATGATGAAAACATTGCAAAGTATGTTGAAAGAATTAAAGCATGTGTTAGTGCAATCAAAGAATCTGGAGGAGATATCAGTGAGGAGACAATTATAAGTAAAGTTCTTAGAACTCTACTTCCCATTTATGCAATTGGAGTCTCTACAATTAAGGAAAGGAGATGTGAGGCAGATCATAAAATAAATTTAGAGGCCATAATTGGAAGATTGACTGCATTTGAGCTAGACAACTATGACAATTATGTTCCAGCTACCAAGAATGTTGAATCAGCATTTGAAGCCAAGCTTTCACTCAAAGAAAAAGGGAAAAAGATGAAGGATCCACAATCAGACAGTGATGAAGAATTAGAAAAAATTTTAGACAATGATCTTAAAGTGGTTGAAGCTCTACTAGAAAGAAAATATTCAAGAGGCAAAGGAAATACAAAGGTAAGGTTCCTCTAATCTGCTTTTCTTGTGAAGAAATTGGACATATTGCTGCTAGGTGCCCAAATAAGCAAAACAAAGATGAGAAGAAAGGTCACAAGTACAATGGAAAGAAAGACTTCAAATCATTCAAGGATAAAGGTAAAAAAACATGTTTTATGGCTAAAGATTCTAATGATTCTGATGATGAAGAAGAAGATGAAATCGTCTACATTGCTATGAAAGATGAGTCTAATAATGTTGAGGAAATGGCACTCATTTCTTATATGAGCAAAAATTATACATGGATCATAGATAGTGGTTGTTCTCATCACATGACTACTGATAAAACTAAGTTTGAATACTTTGAAGACTATGATGGTGGCAGTGTAAGATTTGGTAACAATGAACCTTATTGTATAAGAGGAAAAGGAAGAATCTCACTAACCAAGGAACTTGTATGTGAAAATATATATTGGGTAGAAGGACTAAAGAATAATTTGTTGAGTGTGGCACAACTACTCAATAATGGACTCAAAGTAGAATTTATGCATGGAAAAGAAAGATTGTTGGATGGCAAAGGAAAGCTGATTGGATCAGGCACTGAAACAAAAGGTAATTTATTTTTTCTTGAACTTAGTGAATGTTCATGTTTCATTGCTCAAATTGAAGAAAGTTGGTTGTGGCATAGGAGGTTATATCATGTAAAATTTGACAACTTAATAAAGATCAGTAAATTCAGGAAAGTAAGAGGTATTCCTAACATAAAGAAGCCTGAGGTTGGTCTATGCAAGAATTGTCAAATTGGTAAAATGGGAAAGACTAGTTTTAAAAGAAAAAACTTTTAGATTGAAGAAGTTCTAGAAATTGTGCATAATAATTTGTGTGGACCTATTGGCATTGAAATTTATACGGGTGAAAAAAAAATTATTCTATATGTTGATGATTATTCAAGAATGATGACTATCATGTACCTCAGAGAGAAATCAGAAGCATTTGAAAAGTTCAAATGGCATTTGGCCAGAGTAGAAAAGGAAATAGGAAAAAGACTGAAATGCTTAAGATTTGGTAGAGATGGTGAATTCATTTCACATGAGTTTAATAACTTTTGCATTGAAAGGGGAATCAAAAGATAGGTTTCAGCACCTAGAACTCCAGAACAAAATGGAATAGCAAAAAGAAGGAACAGATCTATCATGGATTGTGCAAGAACTTTAATGATTGAGAAGGAATTGCTATCAAATACTGGAAGGAAGCTATCAACACTATAGTTCATACCTTGCACTAAGTACAGCTAAAAAAGGACTCATTCAAAACACCCTATGAGTTATGGTATGCCTACAAATCCAATGTAAGTTATCTAAAAGTATTTGGAAGCAAATGTTACATTTTGAAAGAATCTACAAAAGGTAAATTTGATGTAAAAAGTGATGAAGGAATATTTTTGGAATACTCTTGCAAAAGAAAAGCATATAGATGTTTGAACTTATCTACTCACAAAGTCATAGAAAGTGCACATGTGAAAGTTGATGAATTTGCAGAAAGATCTGAAGAAGAAAGAAAAAGGGTACCTGAACACTACAAAAGATTTGTTTACATTAAACATAATACAATGTCAAGTATACTTATTTATCAGGAATTCTCAACTCTAGAATCTTTAGTTACCGAGTCACAGGAAGTTAAAACTAAGCTAATGCCTCCTGAGTTGCAAGAACCCAAGCTACAAGAACCTAAGTTGCAAAAAAAAGCTATCGAATCAACATAAACCATGCCAAAGCAACTAGATCTAAAACAAGAAGTTGAAACACAAAAGGATAATAGTGCAAGTCATTCAAAAGGAAAAGAGCCTATGTTAGCCAAGTATGTCAGGAAGCATCATACATTAGATCAGATCATTGGAAACAAATCAGAAGGAACAATGACAAGAAGTAAGTTGAAAGGCACTTGTTTACTTGCTAATTTTGAACCTAGACATGTCAAAGATGCACTAGACAATGAAAGTTGGATTGAAGCTATGAATGAAGAGATAGAACAGATAGAGAAAAATAAAACATGGACTCTTGTACCTAGATCCAAAGACAAGAATGTGATTGGAACAAAGTGGGTATTCAAAAACAAGCTAAATGAAAATGGTAAGGTATCAAGGAACAAAGCTAGAATAGTATGCAAAGGATACTCTCAAGAAGAAGGTGTAGACTATGGAGAAACTTTTGCTCCTATTGCAAGATTGGAAGGTGTCAGAACCTTACTTGCATATGCTGCATTCAAGAGATACAAAGTTTATCAGATGGATGTCAAGTCAGCATTTCTCAATGGCATATTGGATGAAGAGGTTTATATTGAACAACCTAATGGTTTGGTTATCCAAACAAGAAGGACATGGCCTATAAATTGCATAAAGCATTATATGGTCTAAAACAAGACCCTAGAGCATGGTATGAAAGATTACATAACTATCTTATTCAGATTGGTTTTCAAAGAACTAATGACAATAGTAGTTTGTACATAAATGAAGGATCAGATAATAAGATTGTTTTGGCAGAAATATTTGTAGATGATACTTTGTTCATAGAAAATAATGATCTTTGCAAAGAATTTTTAGAACAAATCAATAAGGAATTTGAAATGTCAATGTTTGGTGAAATCAAATTCTTTGTTGGTCTTCAAATTCAATAGAATAAGAATGGCATCTACATCACTCAATCTAAATACATCAAGGAGATACTAAAAAAGTTTGGTATGGAAGACTGCAAACCCTGGATTAAAACTCACCAAGGATGATGAATCAAAGGAAGTAGATCAGACATTGTATAGATCTATGATTGGAAAGTTGCAATATGTAGTGCACACAAGACCAGACATTGCCCTTGCAATAGGAATTGTAGCAAGATTCTTAGCAAAACTAAAAGAAAATCACATGATGGAAATCAAAAGGATCATGAGATACTTAAAAGGAACTGAAGAATATGGATTATGGTATAAAATTGGAGAAAATTTGGATTTAAAGGTGTTCACTGATGCAGATTGGGTAGGAAATATTGATGACAGGAAGAGCACAAGTGGAGAAGCTTTCTTTCTTGGACAAGCAAAAAGAAGAATTGTACATCTCAATCCACAGTAGAGGCTGAATATGTTGCAGCAGTAGTAAATTGATCAAACATTGTGTCGTTTAAACAATTATTGGAAGGTATGAAGCAAGAAATCAAAGAACCTATTGTTATGATTTGTGATAACACAAGTGCAATTAACATCTCCAAGAATCCAGTGATGCATTCAAAAACCAAGCATATTGCCATCTCTTCATTAGAGAATTGGTTCAAGAAAAGGAAAAAAGATTGGAATATGTCCATACAAAGGAAAAAATTGTTGGCATATTCACAAAGCCTTTACCTAAGGATGAATTCTTGTATCTAAGAGGTAAGTTAGGGGTCATTCCCCTATCTAAAGCTCACTAGAATATAGTTCTAGTGTGGTATCAATAGAAACAAAATTGAAGATCTATCAGTTGATGTAGCAAACTAATGAAGAAATTGCATATGAATTAGTACATCAGGTACAATGCTATTCAATTTTTATTTTTATTTTGAGTTGTCTTTGGCATGTGTTGTCAAAGAGGGAGAATATACTGTCATACCTTTCTAAAATTTGCAAAATAATAAGAGTGTGTACAAGAGGTAGAGATCATTATGAAAGAGGGAGTTTGATGTATTTGAAGAAGGAAGTGAAGTATTCTGGCAATAAAAGATTTGTTTTCAAATTTCATTCTGCTATGACATGTTGTGTTCCCATCAATGCCAAAGAGGGAGATTGTTGGATACAATTGTTCAAATTGTGTGATGTTTTTGATGTCACACAAATGTCATATCAGTCATCAGATAGTGTCTACCAGGCTCAAAAGGTTAGCAAGGAAAAGGACAGTGTCTACAGAGCCCAGAAGGTCAACAAGGCAAAGGACAATGTCTACCAAGCTCAAAAGGTCAACAAGGAAAAGGATAGTGTCTACCAAGTCTAGAGGGTTAGAAAAGAAAAGGACAGTGTCTACTGAGCTCAAATGGTCAGCGAGGCAAAAGGACTGAATCTACCAAGCTCACTTGCTCATCAAAGGAAATGTGGCAGAAACAATTCTTACCGAGCTCACTCGGTCATCAAAGAGAATGTGGAAAAAGCAGTTCTTACCAAGCTCTCATGAAGGAATTTAGTTCTTGCTGAGTAAACTCGATAGCCAAAGGATTTTACAGATATTACGATATTAACCGAGTCGAGAAGGTTAACTCAGGAAATTTTTGGAAGTAGTATTTACCGAGCAAGGTCGGCCAGTAGAGGATTTCATTATTTTATGAAATAACATTTATCTGTTTAGAGTAATATTTGTAGCCAACTGATCTATGGTTTATTGGTAAATATAACATGTAAATGGGCTGACTTGACAGTTTGAATGGTATAAGTAAGAGGTCAAGTTGTGAAGTGGAAGTGTGTGGAATTAATGTGATATGAAGACTGATTATTGTGGAAGTGAATTTGAAGGATGATCAGAGATCACTAAGGAGCAGCAAAGCCATATTTGATCAAGGAGGATCTAATGATGTTGAATAGAGACATGTAGCTAGCAAATTAACTTGCATCTTGTTCAAGTCAATTCATTGTTTCTTTTTAACCATTGTACGAGTGATTTCAAATCTCTTAACAGAGTTAGTTTAACAACCATTTTGTAAATCCTCTAACAAGGTGACAATTCAGTTGAATTGTTCTAAAGACCTCCAACAATGCCACTCCTAACAAGGTGATTAAATCCTCTAATAGGGTCACACCTAACAGTGTGTATTGTAACCTTTAACAGGGTTGGTTCCTAACAAGGCTCACTTCCGAAGAGTGAAAAATTGGTGACTAGTTACTTGGTGGTTTTTCCCATATTGGGTTTCCACATTAAATCTAGTGTCTCTTGTGTTCATTTTATTTAAATTTTGCATGCATATTAATAACTATGAATACCAGATGGTCAATAACTAGTTAATATACCAAGTTACAGTATTCCTATGTTGTTTACTGAGTATCAATAGTAAATAAGTATTAAAGACATCTAAGGGATTATTTGTAATGTTTTTGAGTAACTGATTCACCCCCCCCCCCCCCCCCCCCCCCCTTTTAGTTACTCCATCTATAATTCCAACAACCTCTCCATGTGAACACACTTATGCTCAAAATTTGAGTCTCTTGGACATTGATCAAACAAGGGGATTTGTGGCTCTCTTAACCTCGTGGCATAAAAAAAGTGGTATCTCCTTTGATTGGTGGCATTCTGTCAAATAGTTGGCACACGTGCCCAAACTCCACCATTACATGCATACCTAGCCAACACTTGGCATTTTAAAATGTATTCCATCTTGTTTTAATGTATCTCTCACCACAAGGTTTTGAATTAAGGAGAGTCATGATATCATAACATGTGAATATTTTGATTTTAGAATTCAAGCATAATTTAACCAATCCTAAAGCCACCTCATCATAATGTATATGTTCTTCATTTTGCAATCGGATCACCCTTTTAGAATAATGGTTCTAATACATATGTTCCCCTTTCCTTCATTATCTGGCTTACCTATACATTGACATTCTAAAAAATATCTTGCAATTATGTACATGCTGACACATGTCAACTTAGCAATCTATAGCACTCAAAATGAAGACTTTGGTGTCTATTCATCATTGATCAAGTATGATTCAAAATACATTTGCATATACCTAGAAGCATTCACATAGATAATCTAAACCATATCATCAAGGTACAAGAATCTATACAAAATTTAATCTGAACCATCTACAATACTAGTTTGAACTATCTTAGAAGTTTTTAGTTCACTAAAACCTTTTTGATGAATACCGATTTTGAACCTAGAGTTCTAAATATTTAGAGTGGACTACCTCAAAACTATTCGAACTAAGTTCAAGACTATAAAGTGAAAATTTAAATACTGGGTCCATATTGGGTATTAACAATATACCATAAGGTTTAATATTAAAATAATTAGGATTATTGTTAATATTGGGATAATTTAGTGTTTAGTAACTTAGATTTAACTCATTTAAGTTAATTATTGAGAAATTAGGGTCTACCATTTATAATCATGGTTTGGCATTTAGAAAATTAGAGCTAGGGTAAATATCTTATGGTATGGGTTTGCACCATGAAAATAGAAATGTGATTAATATTATGGTATGTATTTTCTAGGAAATTTAATATGAGTGTTTAACATTTATATTTAAATAGTTAAGATTATGGTTTAGCATTTATGATTAAGGTTCAATATTAAAACAACTAGGATTTAACATAAATAAGATTGTTGTTTGGGTTAGGATTTAGGGTTACCCATCTAGAATTAGAGTAGAGTAAATTTTAACATTAAATGATTAGGGCACAAAAAATAAGATTTAGGATTATGGCTACTATTTTAAGACTTATCATGTTCAAGATTAGGCATTAGAATTTAGAAAATTATCATTTAGTTTTTGATTTAGGATTGAAATGGATGATAATTTAAGATTATATAGTTTAACAATTATAATTCTAGTGTTTAAAAATTAGGATTAAAATTAGGGTTTATATTTTAGGATCACATGCTAGTTTTAAGGATTACAATTTTTAACTATGGTTAGGACTAAGATTACTTTCCATTACAGGTATTGTTATGGTTACCTAGCTAAGGATCAAGTGTTAGGTTTAAGATTTGAGATTAAAATTAGAATTAGGGTTTAACATTTAGGATTAATTTTATTAATGATTAGGGTTAGCTTTCTAAATTTTAATTATATAATTTTTTTAACATTTTAATCAGTGTTATGTTTAGGCTTAGAATAATGGTGAGAGTGAGATTTTACATCAAGTTTAATACCATGTTTATGGTTAGTGTATAGTTTTATTAAAAAAAGATATGGTCATAAAATTATTGATTTTTTTTTATAAAATGTATCTAAATAAATAATGAAATGATAAAATAATTTGGAGTGGAGGATTTAAAATTACATTTGATTTGGAAGGGAAATATTACTCATTGAAAATCACAAATAGAATTTAAGAGCTCGTTTATGTGTAAGTGCCATAATTAGGGCTAAGTTTGTGTTAAGGATAAATGGTTTTGTATAATTATTTAGGATTAGAGATTTAGTTAATGTTGGGATTAAAGAGTTGAACTTACAATTAGAGTTACATGGATCTAGGGTTTACAGTTAAATTATGGTTTTAAGGTAATGGAGCACATTAAATACTTAGTTTTAGGTTTAGGGTTTCGTTTAAATTATTGCATAGTTATGGTTAGGTTGACGTTAGACCTAGGAATATAGTTAGTTATACTTTTTTTGTTATATGGTTTAAAAACTAATTTATAATTAATTACTATTTAATTGAAATAAATATAAAATATCAATGTAATTACATGTTTAAACAATCTAATTTACATCTATCTAATCATTCAACATTGTATTTTTTATTAAATACATTGAAACATCTAAAATAATATTTTTTAAATGAACATCTACAAGAAAAACTTAAAATGAACATATATGAAACTATTTAAATAAGTAGATACAATAATCTAAATATAAAACTATTAACAATAGAAATTTACAATTTTACATATTGAAAGTGAAAAAGTAAATTAAAAATTGACAGAATTATAAAGTGCAAAATTGAAAATAATGAAATAAAACAATAGAAAACAATGTAAAATACCTAGTACACTAAAAAAGAGCAATAGGGGATCAGTAGAAATCCAAAAATGGACTCTCATGTCTATGCTAAAATTAGGCTCCCATTTTACATGCCAACAAAAATAACTGTTATAGTTTTTTGGAATTGGGTACCTGATTTCTAAAATTTGGTACCCAATTTGTTTAAAATTGAGTACCCAATTTCTAAAACACACTTCAAGCACTCAATCCATATTCAAAAATTATGTACTCAATTTTTGAATATGGATCAGGTACATGAACCATAATGGCTACCTGATTTGTTAAAATTGGGTACCTATTTCTGGAATGGTCTCATTCTACGGAATTGTGATCCAACTTTGTGCTATTACCCCCCTCTAATTCTCAATTTCCTCATCTTCTTTATTTAAGGATATTTGGAAAGTGATATCTTCATCAAACTAAGCATCCCTATTGATTTCAACAGACTTTTTTCCTAGAGTATATACTCTATATTCCTTATTTGTTTCACTATAACCAATCGATATGCCTTTCTTTTTGGAAGGTTCTAATTTGGACCTTTTCTCTTTGAGAATGTGAATTTAGAGTGAACTACCAAGAATTATTAGATGACTAAGATCTAGTTTATTCCTTGTGAAAACTTCTTCAGGAGTTACGTTTTCTAGTGTTACATGAGGACTTCTATTTTGTACGTATATTGATGTACTTGTTGCTTCATCCCAAAAAGACATAAGGAGATTTTTATCATGAATCATGGATTTTCCTAATTTTATAATAGTTCTAGTTTTTATTTCTACAACCCCATTTTGTTAAGGATTATACGGTATTGTAGTCTCACTCTTAATCCCAAGAGAAATACATAATTATTTGAAGATGTCAGAATTGTATTCACCTCCATTATCTGATCTTAAATTTTTTATTTTATTTTAGTATGATTTTTCACTAGAGCTTTAAATTCTTTGAAATTTTATAAAACTTCATTTGATTCTTTAATTTCTAGGAAGTATATCCAATTTTTTCTAAAGTAATAATCAATAAAGGTCACATAGTACAACAATCCCCCTAGAGAAGGTGTTGACATGGGTCCACACAAATAAGTGTGAACAAGTTCAAGTAAAATTTTAGACTTGTGTTTACTTAAAGGAAGATACACCTTTTTTATTTTTTCCTAGTGTACAACCTTTAGAAATACTAGTATGATTAGATTTGAGATTATGTATACCTGTAGTGATTCTCCTTATAGTAGGAAGGGCACTAAAGCCAAGGTAACCTAATTTCTATGCCAATGTTTAATGGATTTATGGACTTCATGATTTAGAGCTTTTTTCTTCTTTAGTACTTAATTTATATAGGCTTCCATCTCTCGATGCTATATTAATGGTGTTCTTTATGTTAGAGTTTTTAGGCCATAGTAACACTTTATCCTCATTGAAGGTGACACAATATCCTTGATCAACTAATCCTGATATGGAGATTAGATTTCTTTCTATCCCTAGTACAAATAACACATTTTTTAATTGAAGTGTTTCTCCTATTTTTAGTTGTAAGGAGAAAGTCCCAATTCCATTTATTGGGTAAGTAGAATTATATCCAAATGTGACTTCTTTTGTACAATTCTCTTTGAATGCTTCAAACTAATTTCTAAATCTTGTTATATGTTATGAAACTCCACTATCTATTATCCAATTATTATTACTTATATTTAATTCAATTGACAAGGCTAAATAGAATAGAGGATTTTCCACTTCATGAGATTTAGCTATGGTAGGTTCATTTTCCCTCCTTTTTGGACAAAATATGTGAATTTGGCAAAACTTTTAACATCAATAGCACTATACTTTGGATAGATCTCTTTCCTTGTGATTTTGAGAACTATTTCCTCTCTTTGGTTTGAAGTTTCTCTTATTTCCTTTATTTCTTGAGTTTGTATGTAGTGTTCAAGGACCTATCCTTCCTTGTTTGCACATATTCCACTTGATATTATCTGTGACTCCTCTAAAGTTCATTCATTCTTTAGTTGATCAAATTTTGGAAGCGTATGGAGACTTAGACATTGGGTGAATGATTCCCATGATATAGGAAGTTCTGTTAGAGAAATTAGAGAAATTTTAGAGTCATCTACATAATTTCCAATAGTGGCAAGTTGATCCTTTATTTTAGAAATTTTTAAGAAGTAAGATGTAATGAGTTTCTTCTTTAATGTAAGTATTCTTCTTGCATTGTTTATTTAAAATGTATCCTTTATGGTTTTAAATACTTCAAAAAGTTGCTTTCAATCTTGCTATTGAAGGAAGAATATGATCTCCAACGACATTGATTATAATCTTCTTTGCCTTTCTATTTCATCTTTTCCAAGTTTCCCTTTCATGTTATTTTTCAAGCCTCTTTAGATCTTCTTCTACAAAGGTTTCTAATTAAAGTTCTCCAAATAAGGCTATAATTTTTATATTCCATTAAGAGAAGTTTCTATCCCTTTCCAATCTATCTTCTATGTTGATCCCATTCACCATTATAGTCTTGATTTAATCTGACTGATATAATAAGAAAGAAAAAATCAATTTATTTCCAATGATTTTCTTCTTATGAGGATCTAATACCATGTTAATAATATATATCTAGATCTTTATAGAGGAAATCAAAACTCTTGTATATTAGTTTTATATTTGGATGACTGTCACATATATTATTTTAGATTGAGAATATATGTTGTGACTAGAAATTGATTTAACTTATGCAATGAATGAAACATATTTAACTTAATTTATTTATGTGACTGCCAGTAGTTGATAATGCCTTGTAATTGATTGTCTTCTACAAAAATCATAAAGGTTATACTAATACCTAAAATGGGAGTTAATGTCCATGAAGGGACATGACTCTCCTGTGGCATATGCCATGAGTTATGGTGGCCCTCTGTGGCTTGACTCTTCATAAGTAATAATCACTGAAGGGTGACTTGTAAAACTCATTCGATAACCATTATGATTTCAATATCAAACCAATTTACCATATATGTTATATCAACAAGATTAATATATATAAATAAATAAATAAATTATATATATAATTTCACAAGTACCTATACCAATATTAATATTCAAGACAATATTCTAAACCTTCAATGTGAAGGAAACTCTAATATTAACATAAGGCACACTTTGACAAGACTTTTATACATCTTGAAGAATGTAATGAATGAAAGACACTTAGTCTAACAACCCTTAGAAGTTACAAAAAAGTCAGACAAAATGTAGTGCCTCTCGTGTTTGTAGTTTGTACCTTGTCTATTTTTTATTCAAGAGATACTTGATATTCTTTTTATGTTTCTTGAGATGACTCGAGGGTTGGATGTTATACTTGGATTGAGTACCATAGATGCTTTACTTTTATACTGTTCAATTTATCATATTTGCATGTTGATGCTATTTTGAGATGATAGTAGATCTATGATGATATTTGGTTATATGATGTATTGGACATATTTGTTGATTATGTTATGAGATGGATTCTATGCTATGGGTATTTACTTCATTTATGTTCATTACGCTTTCTACAAATGTGAGTGATGTAAATGGATTAATTAGTTAATTACTATTTTAATTGCTTTAGCTATTATATTATATGCAATTGCACTTGATCGTGTGTTTTAGTGTGCAAGTATTAAATCCGTGGCAGTGGCCTATAGAGTTAGTGATCAGCTATTCATAATTACAAATGTCGTCCCTATATTGTTGATGTATCCTTATTTTAATTGTTCTAATTAAAACATTTTGGTGATTAGTAAATCCAAACTCATTTGCATTATGTGATTAGACCAGTGAGTGTGTCTATGCATTTCAAAGTTCACATTTGTCACAAAAGTGTTAAGTGATTTTCTGTGATTTTGGGTTTTAAATCTTTTTAGATTTAATTTCTGACAGCTTTGCCTTAGGTGAATTTCCATTATGGATAATAATCTATTTTTGTTTGGGTCGATTCGGAGTTTAACTACTCCAGCTAGCTATTTTCCATAATTGACTATTCACTTAAAATGAATAAGTATTGGAAAAGTGAATTCATTATTCATTTCTCACATTTTGGAAATTGAATTTGGAGAGCAAATTTGAAAATCCTCTTCTAAAGGATTTTTTTTTGTTTGTTGTGGGAGCTGTGAGCATGGTATCTTTGCAAGGTTGGTCTCATTGGATTTAGTTCAAGGATTTCTTGCTTTGTCATCAGTTTTAGTAGTTTCAGCGGATTATTTATTTTATTCTACGAGTTTCAATTTTGCCCCCTTTTGCTATCAAGTAGGGCCTTCCCATTTTAATGTTTTTGCTCCATTTTTGCTTCCATTTCTTGTAGTAGTATGTTAGGAGGTTGAGAACTAGTGTTCCCCTCTATTTCTGTTTGCTAGTTCTACCCGGTTGGTCGAGTATGAACATTTTCCCTATTTTTGAGATGGGGGTTTGAGATTTTGAGCTGTTATGCTGGCTATTTTTGCATACAGTGTCTGATTTCATTTATTTTTGGATTTGTGGAGTTTTTGTACTCAAAGGCCAAATGGGTTTTAATTTTTGATTTTTTCCAAATTTGGGGTTTTTACCTCATTTTGCATGTCACCCTATTTTTCTTGGGTTTCCTTGGCACAATGTGGTTTGTTCACCTAGATGGTCCATTTGGATATCAGTCAAACCAATTTTACATCTTTTATTGCATTGGTATGTGTGATGCATCCATCTTCTTGGTTCTATTTCAATTGAAGGATTTTCTACTTTGTGTTCTCATCCAGTCCATTTGGTATGATCTTCGTGATGGTGGTGCACCACACGAATACATTGTTTGGGTGACCTGCGGGGCTTGATCTTTCATGGTACTTCCAGAAGTTGTGATCATTTAGGAGGGAATTTGCATGCCTACGGGCACTCATCGTTGGATGAGCATGGGTAGGGTAGGGTAGCATATGGAGGGGGCTTCTACCTTATAGCCTGGTGATCATTGTGCCCAAAGGGTTGGCGAAGGAAACTTTAATTAAGTAATAATTAAATAAAATACTAAGTTGTAATAAACTTAAGATAATAAAAGATTTGGGGTACTAGAGCCTTTTCGTTTAGGGATGTTGAATCTGCACAAGTCCTAGCTTGGGCCTTTTGATGCCAAGTGACTCTCCATGATGTTAGTACCTACATAGTAGCCCGTTCAGATGTTTGACCAGGACCTATGGTTATGCATTGTCTATGCCTTGGATTTAGTCATCATACTGCCTAGCGTGAGTGTTAGCTTTAGATGTGTGTTTTGTGTGTGTTTGTGGTTGGATCATTATCTCCATCAGCATGGCAGGTGTGGACCTATGGGTGCCACATGGTTGGGGGCATAGCTACCTTCACCACTGCTAGGGATTGGCGTACAAAGATGGTCTTGTATCCTAGTGTGATCATTGTTGGATGTGTCACTTGGTACTTCAGATTATAGAGTATGCTTTCTTGTGATTTATGCTTTCATTGGGATGTCATTTATCATGTTTAGTTGATGTAGTTTTAACATATTCCTTATTATGATGTTTAGCATGTGGTAGGTGATGTTATCTGCTTGCAGGTTTATCTTATGCTTACTACTAGCATGTTAGATTTTCTTTGCTTATATTGTAGCATGTTTAATAGTGGCATCCCTACACGATAGTACTGATGATCTGATCAGTGGCTTGGGATATTATGCGTACAGGGATGGCTAGGGCTCACGATGGTCTTATGATGCCATTGACATTTGGGAGGAATTGTGTACCTAATTTAGTTGTTTTGTGCATCATGTTGTTAATTATGTTTAATGTGACGTTGTTTTCAGTTCACTGCGATGTTTCCTTTCTGTTCTTCCCTTTGCTATTGATTAGATGGTTAGACTTTTCTTCCAATTTTTCATCTTTTAGCTTTGATTTAAGTGTTCTTGCCTCAGAATGTGGATCTGGTACTCCTCGGTGTGGAGGAACTTTGTTTCGTAGTTTCGTTAGCCTTTTATTACCTTTTTGTGTGTGCACTGATTTGAGTTCTTGCATGAGATTGCACTTTCTTGCATGAGGCTATGAACTTCATCATGCGAGGCTGTGCACTTCTTCATGCAAATTTTTGTAGTCCTATATTTTTGTGCAGAAAACAAGGGCTATTTAGGGTTGTCAGGAAAATTTTTGAAAGTTGGTTTTGGATACCCTTTGAGCGTTTCACCTTCCTAGTTCAAAATAGATTTCCTAAGGGGTTTAAAATATATTATTTAAGCATAAGTTGATGTATAAGTTGACATGTATTTAATTTCTTATACATGTCAACTTATACATCAACTTATACTTAAGATATATTTTAATATATGTGACAACTCATTTGAGATAGGTTCTAGACCTCTATGAGGTAAGATAAAGATTCTAGGAAATTTCAGGGCTTCAAGATTTTAGATTTAGCCAATTTTTCAAGAGTTAGCTTTTGTCTTCAGCTTGGTTGATCTCATATGTTTTCTTATCTATGTTTTTGTTGGTAGTGGCATTTGAAGATCCGCTGGTGTGAGTTTGTTTGTTGTCTTCGATTGTGATCTTTTTTTATCTGTGTAGGTGGTTATCATGTGCACTTACACTTCATTTAAAAAAAAATATTATCTTGCTTGTATTTCATCCTTGTTTCCAAGGATCTCTAGGTGGGGCATTACACAAAAGGTTAACACATGTTCATCATAATGAAAAAACTTTCTTAAGAGCATCAAAAGCACCAATAGTATAAGTATTGTGATTTTTTAAAAGAATCCAATCATATATTTTATCAATCTCAATGGAAATTTTACCAACACGTTCAAGAGGAACCCTTAAAGATTCATCCTTATCATGAGATGAGTGAGAAGATTTATAATTCATAGGAGGATAATGATCATTAGAAACCATATGATCTCTAAGGGTCCTAAAGAGAGTTGAAGATGAATTAGGATCAAAAGGATCCATGAGTCTACAACTTCTCCTAATAGGAATAGTATAAGAAGGACTTAAGGTAAAAAATCTCATATACTAAACAAGGAAAGAAGACACCAAAGAAATATAACCTTAAGAATGAACTAAAGCACAAAAAGAATAATATAATTCAATGAATATATAAATGATGAAAAGATGGGTCACAAGATAACACAATGACACATAATGATCTAAATAAAAAATTAAAAGTAGGTCAAAAGAAGTTGGGTTCAACAAATATTTTGAGAGTGAAAATATGAATCAAGGATATAAAACCCTAAGTTCATCACATAACCGCACTTACACAAATCAAAGAGAGAATAAAATAAATTGATCTTTTCAATCCCAATTATAAAGAATACATCTAGATTCATTTGTGGTAGCCAAAAGAGAAAGGACCAAAAATAAAAGGTAGAACTAGTAGAGGATGAAAAAAGAAAATATATAAATGTCCTTGGAAGCGCTTGAGATACTAAGATCTAGGGATAGATATATAAAATAAATAAGTAGATATCATAAAGTAATAAAGAAGGTGACTTCAGTCAATATGGGGGACCTCTCTTAACATTCAATTCAAAGGAGATCTCCTTTAGACATCTGAAGTTATATGTGACACTTGTTTTGATTCTGCAGTTCTAAAGAAAGTAAAAAATGGTATATGCATGTGCAACCTATTCGCCAATCTGAGATCTGCATCTTGCAATAAAAATATATATTTTTCTATTAATAGGGGGTTTTCCTTGGTTAAATACTACTTTAGGAATTAACCTTGAATTTGAATAATTGAATTTGAGAAATGTAGCCTAAATACGTGAATTCACCTTACAATGGTAAGATCTACCAAATTGAAAGCAATGCACTTGCTTCATCAATTGATATGGATCAAGTAGATGAAGATGAATGGATATAGAAGATGCAATGTAGGACCTTAAATAGATTGAAGAAGATCTTAAAGATAAACTTGTTTCATCTCTTGAATGATTGAATCATTGATCTTCAATGGGAGTTTCTTGAAGGATGCTTGAAAACTTGAATGGTCAAAGATTTTAATACTTGAGTGCTTGAACATGATTTCTTGATTTTATGGATGCATGATAATGTGAAAATGAGTAAATGGATGGACTTATAAAGGGCTCATAATTGACTAACTCTTATAGGCTGACCCACCTAGGAGTCAATACCCTAAAACTATATTGGATATAGGTGTTGGAAATATGAGGTAGGCAAGGAACTGAGAGGGGAGGGTTGAATTAGGAACCCATAAAACTTAGTATTATTTCATCAATTAATCCTTCATATAATATTCTAATATAATTGCATGTATAAAAGAATAAACGAAAATAAACATTCATAGCAATTTGACACAACATATGGTGACCTAGAAACCTTCCAAATAGAAAGTAAAAATTGGGTGGGGATGATACCCACAAGCTTTAGTATTGTAGTATAAAGTTGACCTATTAAGGCTTACAATTGATCACTTTTGATGATATTCCCTATTAGGAGCAATAAGGATTGAGAGGTCCACCTTGATAAAGTATTTATAAAACATACAATGAAGTATGCATTCAATATAGAGATTATCAAACATAGTTAAGTCTCCCTTATTAAAGGATTTTGCTGACGCCCACGTTAGAATGAACTAGTGGCTAATGTTTGATCTATAACTTTGATTTGTTGGTTGAGATTCCTTGAATTGTAATGATCACCTTGATATGATAGATAAGACTTTTTTGTCCCTTATACTTATTGTAGCCTTCTTTGATTCATAGTTCTACTCATCATATACTTACACTTCCTCTTTGGATATGATAAAATAAATTATATACACACCAATCCAAATCACAACTTCATAAAGTTAGCTATAATAAAAGTTACACCAAAATCCAAAAATTTGACCTAACTATTATAAATCAAGTTCTAAAGATGAACTTGATGATGTTTCGATACATGACAAGCACTATCAACACTCAGCATCATCTAGCACTCAGCTGATGAAGACACTTGATTCATATTGATCACTTCCAAGTAGCTTAAACTCAGTCAGCACTATGTGACTTGGTGAACACAATAGTACTCAACATATATTCAATCACTCTATTAACACTTCATAGCTTAGTCAAAACTAGATTTACATCGCTAACACTACTAGTTTGGTAGACACTGGAGAACATGGTTAACACTATGAACTTGGTTAACACTATGGAACTTAGTTAATACTATGGAGGTTGGTAAACACTGCTACACTCAGTATAAACTATGTTGGTCTTATTTTCACTTCAAGTCTATGTGAATATATCTCTAAGTGAATGTTCTAGGTTCCTTTTGTGAGAATTAGGGTTTGGTCTTTTTAATTTTGTTAACCCTAGAATAGCCCCTTTTTTTTTTATTACTAAATGTCACCCTAGAAAATCTTTTGTGTTGTATACCTTTTCAAATTAAATTGAACCAGAGAAATCATTTTAAATTCCCCCCTTTCTATTTCTAGGAACCTTTTAAAAAGTCATTCACATTGTACAAATATTTCCTAAAGTTCCCAAAATATTTTTAACCCAAGCTTTTATCTCTAGTTTTTCGTAGGTTCATGTTTCTATTACAAAAATTAATCAAGTAATGATAACCCTTGATCTTCTCAAGATCAAGGATTTTCGCCTTGTCACCATAAGAAATCTCATGTCATTTACTACTAGTGACATGATGATCAAGTTGCAAGACCTAGTTAATAAAGAAACAAGATTTTAAGGAGTGACCCACACCATTAGATCTTCCTACGATCAATGGTGGTCACTTTTTTTGCCATGAGAAACCATAAGGTTTTTATCCTTGGTGACATAGTGTATGCCTGTGAAATGAAATACTGTAGGACCAAAGTTAAAGATAGTGTTATAAATTTACATATCATTGATAGCCTTGTCATCATGTCAAGATGGTATGATGTTAGATGCAACAGAGGCTTCATACTGAAGAAAATGTACAGTCAATCTACACCATCAGATCTCCTCAAGATCAAGAGTGGTCCCCTTCTCACCATGGGAAGTTGCATGGAATTTTTCATTAGCGACATAGCAACCAAAGGGAAATAACATGGACCCACTCTTCTTACAAGGAAGTTATCTTTTTATTTCTACTGTCTGATGCAAGGGACATCAACGATGGTCATTATGTCACCAACAAGAGTTGCTCATTTTTAACACTTGGTGACATAGCGAGAGCATGACATGTGTCTAGAGGCACAAGTGGGTCCAATGTAAGTCACCAAAAATGAAAGAAAAGGATTATGTGGAAGGTTTCAATTGGATTGACTACCAACTTGGAGGGTCAAAGCTAAGTCATTAAAGATTTTATTCCTCAATCATCAATTTTTTCAAAAATTGATAGCTTGTTTTCAAAATTGAAAGGTGGTGCCACTCTGTTTCTCTATGATCCATTTATGATAATTAAGGCTCCCCGTAAAAACTAAAACTAGGGATATATTGCAAGATTTAATCTTCTTCATGTAAATAATTTTTTTAATTTTTTGAGAGCTAAGAACCTATTGAAGAGCTATTTTTTACCTAATCAAATTGTGAAGAATTTGATATACCATCAATTCATTGCAAAATTCATAAAGAAGAAAATAGAGAGCCAAGAAAGTATCTTAGTCTATGTATTAATTCAAAGAATTCTAGTATTCTACATTTTTTACCAAACATGCCTCTATGGAAAGCTTTCTTGAGGAAAATAGAGTATTCTAGTAGGAATATACATGATGATTTCTTGGAACAATTGATTGAATCCAAAAATGAGTCAACCCAAATGAAAAAAATAATTCCTATAAACCCTAGACTCTGGATTGTAGATGGTTTGTATGATAAAGGGAATTGGACTAGGGATGCCATTACCTCTAAAATAGGGCTCTAGTTGTTCAAGAAATGGTTCTCAAAGAGGAAATTGTTTGTCCCCCATGGGAATATTTGGAACTTTGATTTAGGAAACCTTGTAGTCCCTAAGGTTTTCATCAATTCATAACTTGTCATAGCTATAGCCCTAAATTATGACCCAGTAGCCAGGATAGTGAGGAGAGTAGATGGGGAGTGTCTAATAGGAACTAATGCAAAAGAGATTTGATAGGTTTTTGGTTTGGAGCCAATAATAGGTTACCATGAGACCATTGATTTTTAGGGATTAGAAAAGGAGTATTTTTATAAAAAGGATCAAGTTAGGAAAGGTGCATTGAGAGGACACCTAGCCACAATTGGAAATTTGGCCTTTGTTATAGGATCAACTAAGAAGCCTTTCAAGAAACAATTCTTCAATACTAGGGCCATTGACATTTACATGACTTTATGTAGCATTTTTGGTGAAGATGAACAAGATTTTATGCTAATAAAGTTCATGTATATGATGACACATATCTCTTCTTTTGGTGTGGATATCATCTTTGATTTTGCATCTTATTTAGTAGAGGAAATTCACATTGGTCTGAATGGGATTGCAAAGAGAAAGTCGAGAAAATATTTGGCCATTACTCATTGTTAATGCACATGTTCTTGTTTAAATGGGTTACTTACTTTGAAAAATAGATGGTTTTAAATAGAGAATATGAGGGAGAAGCCCTGCTAGTCTAGTTATGGAGTGCATACATGACCTGGGATCTAGAGGAGGCTAGCTTTGTGAGATTTGATAGGTACTTTACATCTAGGTAGAGGAGCCTCATATTAAGGGACAATCCTAAAATTCTTAAGGCACTATTAGACTTTATTGGCCTATGGACAACTCTTTTGGTTTGAAGGTGTTTCATAATTGGGTAGATATCATACCATACCCTGTGTCTACAATTTTTAGAGTGTATGGATTCCAAGGGACTCCCCATGTACTTAGTTATCAAGTACCTCTAAAGGTAGGGATGGTTGAAATGCTATGGTAGATGGGTGGATTGGAGGAAGCACATTTGACTAGTTGATCTAAGGGCTCAATTTTCCCAGGTTGCACAATTGTTCACTAGTTTATAATCACCAAGGGTGATTGGTTTTATTTGTATAAATTCTTTAACTAATATAAAATGGCTATCTCCAATGAATGTTTCAATGATAGTAAGGGATTTTTTGATATTTTTAGATGGAGGGCTAAGATTGGTGCCAAGGACCATCAACCCTACTTCCCTAAGGCATAATAAGGAATGAATTCTCTCTTCAAGGTAAATAGATTAAAAAGGAGAAGTGGAAAGTTTATTCTACGGTTTTAAAATTTATTAATTGTTTTCATAAGGATTGTAAGCCCCTAAAGGATGTCAAGATAGAGGCAAATAAATTAAATAAATTGATGATCACTTTTCTAGAGATCATGGAGGCTATGAATGAGAAGAAATTATTCTTTATTAATTCTTATCCTGATAAGGCCTAAGAGTCATGCAAAAATTTTCTTTAACCCCTACAGTAGGATTAAGGTAGTTAGTTATTCAAAGAAGACCTAGCTATAATATAATTTAGAATAAGAGGCCTATAATGGACAAGAGAGAACAAATGATTGGGTCAACTAGTGTTATTTTGGAGGAGAGGCTTGATGAGCCCATGGCTAAGAGGCACAAGATAGAAGAAAAATAGGTGCCTCAAACAGAGGAGTACTCACCTACCCAATCTCCATTACATATAGGAGATAAACAACTCACTAAGGAGTAAATGGAGCAATTGGGATCCCAAGGGGGAGTTTTTAATACTGCTATGGAATTACAAGAGGGGAATCCTCAAAAACTTCCTATACTAAGCCTTGAGTTAATTTTTGCTGACTATAGAAGAAGGGATTGGACCCTATGGTAGAACAAGCCAATCAAGAGTTTCTTTCTAAGAATAATTTTGTAAAATCTATGGCTTTCTACCAATTTGCATGGAGGAAAAATATTCAATTATTTGAGGAAAGATGTAATAAGATAAAAATAGAGCATCCTGAGATGGAAGAGGCAGCTCTACAAAATCAAATCAAGAATGAAATGATGCAAGAATTTTAGAGCCTGACCCTTGAAGAGGGGAGGAAAATGATACAATGATCTAGGGTCTTGCTTTTGCCAAATTGGGACATTGTTGATGCAACCATCTTTTATTTTGTTACCAAGAAATTAGATATAGATGAAAAGGTGAAGAAAGGGCTAAAAGATGCCAAGTTTAGTGAGGATCATGTAGCATTAGTTATCTGGTCAATGAGAAAAGTATCCAAAGCTAGATCCCCTTAGCATGATGATACCAACTTGATAGGAAATTTGATTGTAAAAAGGGTGGAGGATACTCCAAGTGAAGAGGTTGCAGAGCTAAATGTTGGAACAACCAACTTCACCTTAGCCACAACCGTAAGGGAAAAAAGGGAAATATTAGAGCTACAAGAAAAATATCAAAAGGTTCTAGCAGCATATAATAAAGAGGTGCAAAAGAGGATAGAACTTGAGAATAAGTTGATAGGGACCAAGGACAATCTAGTAGGACTAGAATCCCTTATCCTTATCCAACAGTGGAGCATTTTAAATCCACTCCTCTCATTGAAATTTTAGACACACCACATAGACCTTAGTATTACATTATAGAGGATTTAGAGGAAGAAATGAGTAAACTATGGGCATTGCATGTAGATCTAGATATCCACTATGAGGATAGATTGGGGAAAGACATTATGTATTTATTTGATAAGATTGTTTGGCCAACATTCTATTGTCAAGTTGTAAAAATAATAAACATATGGGATGAGTTGAAAGGAAGTGATGATGTCCTAAAGCCAATTGTTAATAAATGGAACAAAAGGGACAAAGATGTTACTATGTTATGCTTTTCAGTTATCATTTTATCTTGTGAACAAATAGAAAGGAATTTTGATCTAACAAATGATTTCTCTGATTTTGACAAAAAAAGAATTACATTGCAAAAGAGAATCATAAATTATATTGACAAATATAAGCGTAGGAATTTTGTACTCTTCCCTAGATAAAAAGGATAAGTTGAAGAATAAAGAGGAATAAGCCCAAGATAGGTTCTAAGGAAACAACATGATATTCTAAAATTCAATTGGCTAGATGACACACTTTTTGACAAGGGGATGGTAGATTTTGTTCATGCAAAGAAGTTGGAGCTTGATGAAACCAATGATGATGAAATGGAATAGGATGATGTGTACATAATCAACACATTGGTAAAAGCAAAAGAAGACAAAGGAACGCAACCAATTGTAGAGATAGATATAGAATTCCAAATTGATGACATGTCACTAGGAGGATTAGATGTAAAAAAAATTTTGTCAGTGCATGATGAGGTGGATGGGGAGTCTCAAGTTGAAGTAATTCTACAAACGTCAGAATTAGGTCCATCAAAAGTAAGTCCATTAGTTACATCTCCCAAGGAACAACAATAGCATCAAAGCCAATCATGAACTCCTCAGTAGCAAAAAGTGCAACAGAAGTGGTCCCACAAGAGAATATTCTTGATCAAAAACATTCAGTTGAACCAATTTGTGTCTTTTATGATAGTAACCTTGTAAATATGTTTATGTCTTAAGGATAGCCGTCACTATTCACTATGCCTAAAGCTTGTTGCATCTCACACTATATAAGTGAGATTACAAGGCTAGAGAAAGGGTTTGAGTCATTGTATAACTTTTAGCAGTCTAGTCCTTGATGCAAGTTTTATGATGTATTTTCTCTACGAATCTGAGAATACATTAATTTTCTATGATCATGGTGTCTTGTCTTGAGTTGTTTTGAGTTCTATTTCAATGTTACATAATTTTCAAAGTGAATTAATATAAAGATGAACTATCACCATATCTTCTCTCTAAATCTTGTCTCCATTTTTATTCACTGGTTATTTTGAGGTTGTTTGGGCAAAGCCTTTCTCAATTGAATGTAGCTAGGATAGATTGTATATCAATTCACTATTGCTTTTAATTCAATGGCTTGAGTAAGTTCTTTAGTGAATATGATAGGATCTCTAGGCAGTAAGAAGGATTTTTGTAAGAATTAGTTTCAGTGAGAATTGTTGATAATATTGATTGTAATGTAGTCAATGAGGTCAAAGGGTTGGATAGACTCTAAATCCCAATGGATCAACCATTGATCAATTATTTCAGTTAGTATATGGGTAAAAGTACAAACTTGTGTTACCTTTTAGGTTGACTTGTCTAAACAATTGAATTTGAGTATTTCTATCTAAAAATCATTTTTTTTCAAACATATGATCTTGATAAATTCATTCTAGCTAAATTATATATGGTCTCAAACTTTTCCAATTGGAAATGTCTATTAAATACATGTTTTATACTAGTTTGTATCAATTACTAAAGAAATAAAATTATTTCAGAAAAGTGATGTTTCAATAACTCTTACTATTTTTTATGATATCTTTTTAATAGCATATAAACATCATTTTATAGAGCTCAGAGTCAAGAAATTATCGTATAGATTTTATAGTGTTTTAATTAGATGTAGTATATTATAATTAAAAAATTCTACAAGCACATATTTTAACACTCAAAAAGATGTTGATTTTGAGAAAGAAAAAATATTAAATCATATCAAAAAAATGTAAAAATTATATAGCATTTTAGATGAGAGAGTCCTCTTCTAGAATGTATATTTTTTCTCCTCTTTAGAATAGATTTGTTTTTAAAAATGTGGTGGGAGATGAAAACTATCAATTTCAGGTGAGTTAAAATTTGAATCATTATAAAAGAGAAAACATAGATCTAAAGGTGATTTTTATTTTTGATATATTTTATCTATAAGATAGTTTGAGATCAAAGGGAAATAAATTTTTTTTAATATAGTTTTGTGGTGGGAACTAGACCGCTAATTTTTAGTATTTTTCACCAACTAAAAAATTATCTATAAAAATTAGGAAAATATATAAATTCTTATTCTAAATAATTATTAAAAATAATAATCCTAAACTTCATCCATTTCTACACATTTTATTAATTTATTTCATTTTCAAATTTAAAATAATAATACCAATTCTATGTCATTGAAGCTGAACAGTTATTGTTAGCTTTTCCCTTTACAAAAGGGTGACATAGGTTTGTGCTTTTACCCATATGAAGATATCATAGATAAAATTTTCCAACACAATCTTAAAATTAAAATCAATTTTACTTTAAATGTATGGAGAGTGTCATAGCTGGTCAATACTTGTTTGCATTTAATCTTTGTGTTTTAGTTAGCTCTTGTTACACAAAATTACTTGTAGATCTGAGAAGAATTGCGACCAATATTCTGTAAGGGATGAATATTGTAATAAAATGTCATGAAATGAATGAAATTTGAATTATTATCAAGCTTTAAAATCTTTTTATCCCTTGAGTGCACCCACCTTGGCTTTCTAGAGCCAAAAGAGTACACAATCTTTTACGATTTTGTTGAAGTTGGTTTTAGATCTAAAGACCATCTAATTGATCATGGGAAATAGCTAATCCTTAGGTTATTTTGATCTTTACCATCTTGGTATCAATTATTTTATTGCTTGGTAGTGTAAAAACACCAACAAACTATACATAGGTTTTGAAGGTCAGTAGCTACTGTGTATTAACTAGGTGTGAGTCACTAATAGACTAATTGACCTTAATGGAAACAATCTCCCCCTTTCAAATTAGTTTCCAAAAAACTTATCATTCAAAAATAGAATACTTAAAATTATAAGTAAAAATATTATTTTATCTCTATTCTGTGTCTACAACTCAGTAACATACTATACTTTCTAGTTTTTTCAAGATTGTTTTTGTAAAGGATATTTTCTTCTTATTTGTACAATATTGTTCTTGTATAGATATACCTAGAATACTACTCCCCCATAAATTTTACATTTTACATATCTTTACATATACTTCTCCCTCTTTATACATATATACATTCATCTACACTTATCCCCCTTTTTAACATATATGCCAAAGGTTTATATTATATGTTAATACCAAAACGTGACACAAATTTAGTATGTAACTTTAGGATTAATGTCATTTTCTTGTCCCAATTTTCTTGTAACACCTTTCTTTCATGCAATACAATATGAAATTTAACTGATAACTCCATCATGTGATCAACTATGGAGAAGTCATTGTCATCAATGACTAGATCTTAGCATGGAAATGTGTGTCTACAATGAATCCATGTTTGGAAGAATCATGTCATGGATTTCTACAAGTGTGGTCCTGATCTTGGCATCTTCCCTTAGTAATTTTTCTTGTAGATTTTTCAAAAATCTTATCTTTGAATAATGAGTAGAACTAGAGCTTGGATCAAGTGACAGATGGTGTGCATTCACCTTCATGTCTTCATCTATCTTTGATATTTCATTTTTATTGTCTTGTGTGAAGATAGATGTATGATACAACTTAAAAAATAATGAAGTGACATTATTTACATGTCTCTAGTGAAACAAGAGTAGTAGAAAATTATACTTTGTTTACTGCAATTTTCTATGCCACTTGTTCTAATTCCTTGTTCTCAAGTTTTCTTTCTGCTCTTTATAGAAACTTATCCTAACCACTCAAATCTTCATTGAATTTATTTACAACTTTTGCTAATTAATCCAGAATAGG
This sequence comes from Cupressus sempervirens, assembly GCA_028749045.1. Lineage (NCBI taxonomy): Eukaryota > Viridiplantae > Streptophyta > Pinopsida > Cupressales > Cupressaceae > Cupressus > Cupressus sempervirens. The sequence continues at coordinate 223,015,570 of CM053783.1, forward strand.
TTGTGTACTATCAATCTCAATACTTAGTGCATTTACAAATATGTCCTTTACATCTTCAAGCACTTGGGTTTTCTTTCTCTTCTCTTCTCTAAGTTTTTGTTGCTTGGCTGTGTTTTTTCAATATTTCACCCATGATGTTTATTTGATCAAGATTAAGAGTAGAGATATCCCAGTTTGGAATAATTATATCCTCATCTAGATCAATATCATCTTCTTTACCCTTATCCATATTTGAAACTTCAATACTCAGTTGAGAGTTGTTCTCAACTATCATTGCAATAGCTATATGTGGAATAGAAACAATTGTAGAAATAGAGGGGCTAGCAACAAATGTAGATATGGCACTGATAGTAGAAATATCTTGTTACTACATGATAAAACTTGATGTTGTAGGAACTTGATGCTCACTAAATGAATTTTTGGCCACTTTAGTTAATGGAATACCTAGCTAAATAGGTCATGAGCTTGGTTGGGTGCATGGTGTTGCAATGGTAGTTACAACCAACATAGTAGAATATTTCTCAGAGCTATATTACACTGAGGCTTTTCTTGGAGAATAAGGAAATAAAGTCATTACTACTACTACAATCTTTTCTACATCAGTTTCCTCAATGCTTTGAATCTCTAGAAGACTTCCTCTAACAACTTCCTATTCTTCTGATTCATCATCCACATTTACATCATCTATCTCATCATCTTTTATTTCCACGTCCTCTTCCTCATCATCATCATCATCATCTTTTTCATTAACATGAACACTAAAATCACTAGGTTGATGTAGCTTGTAAATATTCTTGCATGTTGATATAGTAACCTTGACAACAAATTCAATCTTATTGAGAAGTATCATGCAAGTGTTCATCTTGAGACTAATTTTTTTTTCATTCTTCTTCAAAGATTCTTTCACCTCTTTTTAATTGAGACTTGGCATGAGTTGCCTTAGAGTCTATTCAAAGATGACTTTTGCAGTTTTCTTTGTATGCTCCCATTTAGGCTTGATTTTTTGCATAAGCTCATTATGAATTTTTTGAGTAATCTCATTAGGAGAATACTATTAGGATTAAACCATGGACAGAAATAACAATTACATGCAAATATAAACAATATCAAAAAATAATAGATCACACTAGAAAAGAACATAGGACACTAAGATTTAACATGGTTCACCCAATCCCTAGGCTATGTCCACCAAACAACAAGTATGATATCACTATGATCTAATTATTACAACTTGATTACAATTTGTGATCCCTTACAACTCAATACTACTGTAAGAACCAATTTTCTTATCACCATACTATGAAACAATCCCTAATGTTTAGCCCTTTTATACAAATATTTTTATCACATTAGGGCCATAATTAATAATTACATGTTAGCCCAAAATCCTGATAAAATAGGGCCAAAAAAAAATTCTTAGGGGCTCTGCCCCCAAACCCCAGCTTAGGGCCCATCCTGGCCTTGAACCCTACCAAGGAATTGAGTATGTACAATACTTCCCTAATCAATCACCACAATCTAACAATCTCTCACTTGGGGACTGATCAAGCTCCACACTAAACAAGAATCTCCCACTTTGAGACTATTGTTCTTTTATTCATGTTTAGTCTAGAAGACCAACTGAAGTTGAAGAGGATTTCAACTTATCCCTTGTTACTACCTTTGTAAATATATATGTTGGATTGTCATCTGTATGTATCTTGTTCAACTTTAACTATCCATCATCCAAAATTAATCGAATGAAATGGTACCACAACTGCATGTGTTTTGTCTTTGAATGTAGAGCTGAATTCTTTGCAAGATGAATTATAGTCTAACTATTTGTAAATAAATAATTATCCTTTTAAGGGTGTCCCAATTCTTCCAAGAAGAACTGAAGTCATATCGTCTCCTTAGTTACCTTTGTAGCAGTAACATACTCTGCCTTTGTAGTAGATAAAACATTAACCTTCTATAACCAAGAAACCTAGCTCATAGCTACCCCACCAATGATAAATACATAACCTATAGTACTCTTCCTAGTATAAATATCCCCTACCAAAATTGAGTCAATATAGCCCTATAAGTAAATAGTAGAGCCCCTAAAGTGTAAAAACTTATTGGATGTTCCTCTCAGATATCTAAAGAATCCATTTAACTACATTCCAATGTTCAATTCCTAGATGACTAATATACCTACTAATGATTCCCACTACATGTGCAATATCTAGCCTTATACATACCATAGCATCCATCAAGCTTACTACAGGTAAAGCATAGGGTACCTTTGACATCTTATCCTCCTCTTCTTGAGTCTTACAACACATCTCCTTAGTCAACTTCAAATGGCCAAGTAAAAGTATGCTAATAAATTTAGCATTCTCCATAAACAAACATTGCAAAACCTTCTCAACATAAATAGCCTAAGATAGCATCAATTTCATATTCTTCCTATCTCTACAAATCTTCATACCAAGGATTTGTTTTTCTACCCCCAAATCTTTCATAGCAAATGGATGTGCTAACTAGCATTTCAGCTCCTTAATATGATCCATGTTAGACACAACTACAACCATATCATCAACATATAAACATAAAATAATATAGCTATCATCATCCAACCTCTTAAAGTAAACACAATGATCTGAATGACACCTACTATATCCATGCTCATGCATAAAACTATCAAATTTTAGATACCATTGTTGAGGTGTTTGCTTCAAGCCATATAAACTTTTCTTCAATTTTCACTCTAAGTTCTCCTTAACTTTGGCCTCAAATCCTTGTGGCTAAGTCATATATAACTCTTCATTTAAATCACCATGAAGGAAGGTTTTTTTAACATCAAGTTGCTCTAAATGCAAATCTTCAGTAGCCACAATACTTGAAATAGTACGGATAAAAATCATATTAACAATAGGAGAAAATATATCATCAAAATCAATGCCTTTTTTCTGTACAAAGTCTTTTACAACTAACGTAGCTTTAAATATTTTCTTACCTCCATCCTCTTCTTTAAACCTATAAACCTACTTATTATGTAAAGCATGTTTACCTGCAGACAACCTACATAAATCCCATGTCTTATTTTTTAGCAAAGTGTCCATTTTGACTTTCATTGAAGACTCCCACTAAATCTTAGTATCCACCTAGATAGCTTCATCATACCATTCAAATTCACCAGCATCTATTAGTAAAATAAAATACAAAGAGGGAGAAAATCTTTCTGGAGGTCAAATTAGCCTTGTTGATCGTCTAACATTCACTAATGTGTGTCATATTTTTTTTTGTGGTTGTTACACATCATGAGGAATGGCTAGAACATCATCTTTTGAAGTATCATCCAGCACTACATAATCATCTTCTCTCTTCTCATGTTGCTGTAATAGATCTTTATACAACACTTTCTCATTGAATATAACATGCCTGCTTCTTACAATTTTATGATTTTCAAAATCCCAAAGCCTATAACCAAATTCATTAATGCCATATCCAAAAAATACACATTTATTTGACTTAGCTTCCAACTTGATTCTATTTTTAGAATCTATATGAGAAAATGCTTCACAATTGACAATTTTGAGAAAAGAAGTCACCTTCTTACTAGTCCATGCTTCATTTGGAATACCACAACCCAAAGGAGTAGAGGGACCTCTATTAATCAAATACATAGTAGTATTAACAACCTCTACCTATGTGTGTAAGGAAAACAAAGCAAGTAACCTCATGTTCCTTGCATGCTCCATTATAGTCCTATTCATGTGTTCAGCCACTCCATTTTCTTGTGGAGTCCTTGGAATAGTTTCCTATCTACGAATACCATAAGTAGAGCAATAATATTCAAATTGATGACTACAAGACTCAACAGCATTATCAAATGTAAGACATTTTAATTTCTTACTAGTCTCATTTTCAACCAAGCATTTCCATTTCTTAAAAGTTTGAAAAACATTAGATTTTTGTCTAAGGAAATAAACCCATACTTTTCTAGTTGCATCATCAATGAATATAGCATAATAATAAGATCCACCAAGGGAGGATACCTAAGCCGGTCCCCATACATCTATATGCACAAGCTCTAAGTCTCCCTTTTATTTTCCTTCTCAAACTTCACAAAATTGACTCTCTTTCATTTTCCATACACACAACTTTCACAAAAATCCATATTAACACATTTTAGACCTGGTAGAACTTTCCTTGAATGAAGTAATTTCATGCTTTTCTCACTCATGTGCCCAAGTCTATTTTTTCATAGCATTACAAGTATTAGACTCTATAACAACTATTTGTTCTCCTTGCTCAATTGTAGCAATTTTTCCTAAACATTCATTTTTCTCTGAAACAATTAAAGTAGAAGGAACAATATGACCTATAAAAAGATGTAAGGTGCCTACTTTCACACCTTTTGCTACTACAAGGGAACCATTTGAAACCTTCCAGTTTTTATCATTAAAAGTAAATATGCATCCCTCATCACCAAGTTGCCTAGGTAGATTTAAATTCCTACTTAGCCTTAGAAAATGTCTCACCTCATGTAGTAGCCAATGATTCCCATTCTGCAACTTAATCTTAACTTTTCCCTTTCCAAAAATCTGATAGGGTTCACTATCCCTCAAATAAACAAGTCCAAAATCCCCTTGGACATAATCAATGAAATAATCTCTATGAGTTGTAGCCTGAAATGAAGCAATAGAATCTAAAACCCATGAACCATCAACACTTTCTAAAGATAAAAGAAAAGAATCCTCTTCAGATTCATTACTTACAACATTTGCCTCCTTGTCTCTATCTAGTTTATCTCCTTTATTTTTCTTTTGAATCCTACAATCTTTCTTTCTATACCCTAGTTTCCCATAGTACTAGAAATCATTTGGTCCTCTTTATTGAGATCTCCTTCCCTTTGACTTTCCTCTTGATTTGCCATGATTTCTAGAATTACTTCCTCTCTCAGTCATTCTACCTCAACTTTGTGCATTCAAAGCACTTCATGATGTAGATCCACCTCAGGTTTTCCTACGAGTTTCCACACTCAAAATAACACTGATCACATCATCATATTTTAGGGTACTAGATCTAGGAACATAATTACTCACAGCCATTACCAAGCCATTCTAGCTTTTAGGCAAAGAACACAAAATCAAGAGAGCCCTAATTTCTTCATCAAAATTAATACCCACAAAAGATAACTGACTAGTAATATTATTAAACTCATTTATATGATCTGCAATAGATCCACCTTCTGTCATTTTCATATTAAATAAACACTTCATGAGAAATACCTTGTTTAAAGTAGATGGCTTTTCATACAGTTTTGCTAGGGTTTCATCAACTCTTATGTTGTCTTTTGTTTTTTATTATTAAATTCCATTGATGGTTCCAGGCATAATTGAATGCTTCTAAGTTCCTTTTTGTCTGAAAGATCCTAGTCATCATTTGACATAGATCCCTAATTCTTGGTTTGGCCTTCCAATGGCTTCCATAAATCCTTCTAATAAAGATAGTCTTTAATTTCCATCTTTCATAACTAAAAGTTCTACCTATAAACTTGTCAACCCTCAGCTTACCCTCATCTTCCATCACTCCTACTTAACCATGAGACTCCCACTCAACCATGAGACTTTCTTGCAGAGGATAACTAAAAAATAGCCTCGCTCAGATACCACTTGTTAGGATTAGACCATAGACAAAAATAACAATTTTATGCAAATATAAACAATATTAGAAAATAATAGTTCATACAAAAAAGAACACAGGACACCAAGGTTTAACTTGGCTTACCCAATCCCTAGGCTAGGTCCACCAAATAGGAAGTTTGATATTATTACAATTCAATGATTATGCTTTTATTACAATTTTTAATCCCTTATAGCTCAATACCACCACAATAACCAATTTTTGCATAACCACACTATGAAACAATCCCTAAACTGAACCTTTAGATAGCCATGGCCTAATAGCCTTGATTATATTGGGGGTTGCCACCCCCAAACCTTCACATGGGACCTAGCCTAGCCCCAAACCCTACCAAGGAATTATGGAGTATGTATAGGACTTCCTTGATCAGTCACCACAATCTAACAAATACTTCCATTTTCCCAAATTGATCATAACAGTGTCTTCAGTCTCTCTTTTCTCATCTACATCTGTTGATTCATATTTGAGCAATTTGAAACATGTCATGCTAGTTCCTTCTTCAAATTTCTTTTACTTTTCTTGAAAATTAGGTGAAATCCTTTTGAAGATAATTTAGTTGGCATCCTCCTCACCTAATTTCAATTTCTTCCTAGATTTTGGTGCCCTTCTTGTGAATACAACAATGGATGACTTAATAGGTTTGGTTATGATAACCTTACCTTTATTTCTTATAGGTTCTTCTTCCTCAAATTTGGATTCTTCATCTTCATCCTTTGCAATTTCTTCTTCCACATTGCCACCTTTTCCTTTTATTAGTAGGAGATTAGAACTTGCTTGTTTTAGTTATGCTATCCTCTTCTTGCTTTGACAACTACTTGAGGAATCTTAATTTCAATTTCTATTCTTTCCTTAGCTTCTTTGTAAGTCCCAAAATATGGTGCCTCATTATCCACATGCTCATTTAGAAGATCCTCAATGATATATGTTAACCTCATACTCTAAAGGCTTAACCCATGATATTCTAGGCCTGACTAACTAAATATATACCTTGTCACAATCTATCATAAAATAGATATCATCCTTGTAGTCTTCTACAAGCTTCACAAGTATCCTATATCTATTCTTTATCTTCTCTTTGAATGTTTCGAAGTAGTTGTCCATGATGCTATCAAAGTTTTCACCCATTTTTGCTTTATAATCATTTATTTGATATAAAATAGGAACATCTTTTCTCCATACTACTAATCCTTTAGAAGGGAAGAATTTTTTCTCAAAGAAAATCAAACAAGTCAAGAGGGAACCAAACTTAAATGGATTGTTCTTAGAATCTTTGATCTTTTCCATGTTCTTATTTAACTAATTCAATAACCACTCAGCAAGGTCGAATGACATATTATTCTTCACTACTTTAAGAGCCATATCAACTACTTCACATGACACACTATTAAGATGACTAGAGATATAGATTTTATGAGCAATGATATGGATGCCAAATTTAAATTCCATGTTAGTTACATTGCTAACCCTAATTTCTCTTCCATCCCATTCGGCAAGATTTTTCTTTTCCAGTTGCACCTAACCTATGGTTTTGGTCACTTTGGCTTTGTCCAACATTGGAAGACTAGTAATTATGTGAATCATTTTCCTTGTGATTGGAATGGGTTGATCTAACCATAACTTTCCATTGTGAACTTAGCTTAGGATATATCTTATCCATTTTGACTAAAAGTTCCTTGGCATATGTGAAATATTTGTTAGGCCCTTAGCTTCTAGATGTTGATGCTCAAGTTTTAGAACACCATTCGCACATAACTCGTTCAAAGCTTCATTCATCTCATGAGTGCCTAGATCTTCGATAGACCATTGATAATATGAATAGATATCATCTATACACAATAACTTGGGTAGAATTTATGATTGTGCACTAGTTGGTTCTAGTGCTTCTACAATTGTCAAACTCAATTTGAAGTTTGGTGCCTTGTAATTGACTCCTCAAACTAACATTTCAGATCCCTTTTTTATTTTGTTGCTAGAAGACACCATGCTTAGTAGAGTTCTGGAAAACTTGAAATTTATTCAATAAAAAATACTCAAATTATTCTTAAGCTCTGAAATTTCTCTTCTCAACTAGCTCTAGAAATTCATGATAAAATAACGAATTCACTTTCTTTCTTTTAACAATTTTTTTGTTTACAGTCACCATTAATGCTTGTTACAGTTGTTCTCTCAATGATCTTCCACTCAGTTCAACATTTAATGCTTGGTAGACATTCATAGCTCTGCAGAATCATTATCACTTGGCATCGACATACAATACTTTAGTGTCTCTTGACCTTGCTCAGTAGGGTCTTATGACTTGACCTAGTTTGGTAAGGTCTATGATTTCTATGACTACTTGGTGATACTTGTGAATCTTAAATGTTGATGTTGATCTCTTGTTCTTGCTAGATGGAACTAATGAAAGATGTTTGCTTTAGAGTCTTGATTTGAGTTATTCCCATAGGGATTAAAGTTGAGATGCTTGAGCGACCCAACTCTTTAGTGAAATTTTCATCATGACTCAGACTTGCATTCTCAAGAGATTTTGGTATCCATTTTTGCTTCATCTACTTTCTAATATTGTTATCTTGGCTTTCTCTTCATCTTCAATTCTTCCCATGTTCATATAGTTCTCAAAAAAATGTCTAATTTTTTAACAAATAAAGAATCTTTTAGTGGTATCTCTTTTCCTCATATGATGTTTTACACAATTTGCTCCAATGTGTCCAAATTCACTATAGTAGTGGAATCTAGACCGCATTTTGTAGTCCCATCCAAATATTGCTTTCAAAATCTATTCTTCTAGATTCAATATCTCAATTTTGCATTCAAAATATTTGTGTCCTTGTTCCTTGCAATTGTGACATTTACCTTCAAGCTTAGGTTTCTCCTTGCATTCACTTGCTCTATGACCATGCTTATTGCAACTGTAACACTTTCTATTGAATTTTGCTTTACTATTACTCCAACAGTTATTTGATGTATGATCTATCTCACCATAATGATTGCAAGTAGGCTTTTGATTCATTAGAGCTCCTTGTCTAGATGATCCACCTTCTTCTTTGTATCCTATTCCAGCTTTGTATTTGTGTTTGTACTAACTTTTCTCATTCAACTAATTCATGCTTTCTTGAGATTTCAACATTCCTTCGTTGGTTTTCTTTTAAGTGTTTAGATCATTCTGGAGTCTTTCATTTTCTAACATAAGATTCATAAGTTCTTCATTTTCATTTGTCAGTTGATCAATGAAGTCTATTTGTTGAAGGGATAGATGTTGAATTTCATTGTTCTTTTCTTCTATCTATTCTTTGGCTTTTTCTTTTTCTTCCATGACTTCATATAATCTTACTAATTGGATTTCTTGTTCCCCTTTTAACTTTTTAACTTCTTCTTGAAGATTTGAATTCTTTTCTAATATTTCTTTGATTGTTTCCTTAGCTTCATCTAAGTTTCTTTTAGGATATATATCTTCAATTCTTTCTTTAGCATAGATATTTTCATTCATTTGTATTGCAAGATATTTCCTTCTTTTCAATGATTGAGAAAGTTGATGCTTTTCTTTCTTTAGTTGACCAATGGCTATTTCAAGATCCAAATTTTCATTGTCAATAGCCTTATCTAGCCTGTATACCTCCATTGCCTCCAATCTTTGCTCAAGTTGTTAAACTTCTTCTGTGAGAACCACAAGAGTTCTAATACCAATTGTTGGAGATATGAGGTAGGCAAGCTTGCTGAGAGGGGAGGGGTGAATTAAGAACCAATAAAACTTAATCTTATTTCACCAATTAATCATTCATATAATATTCCAATCTAATTGCATGCATGAAAGAATGAAAGAAATTAAACATTCATAGCAATTTGAGATAAGATATGGTGACCCAGAAACCTTCCAAATAGAAAGTAAAACTAGGGTCGGGATGATACTCGCAAGCTTTAGTACTGTAGTATAAAGTTGGTCTATTAAGGCTTACAATTAATCAATTCTAATGGTGTGCCCTATTAGGAGCAATAAGGACTATGAGGTCCACTTTTTTAAATGATTAACAAAACATACAATGAAGTATACACTCAGTAAAGAGATTTATCAAAGATAGTTAAGTCTACCCTGCTAAAGGATTTTACTGATGCACTTTTTAGGATGAACCAGTGGCTGATCTCTAATCTGGAACTTTGATTTTCTAGTTGAGATTCCTTGAATTGTAATAATTACCTTGTTGTGATAGATAATACTTTTTTGTCCCTTATACTACTTGTAGCCTTCTTTAATCCATATTTCTACTCATCATTTACTTACACTTCTTTGGATGTGATACAATATATTGTATATATACCAATCCAAATCACAACTTACTAGAGTTGGCTACAATACAAATTTCACCAAAATCCACAAAGTCGGCATAATTTTTGTAAGTTCTAAAGAAAAATTCAATGATGTTTTATAAATGGAAACCACTATCAACACTCAGCATCATCTAGCACTCCATTGAAAAAGAGGCTTTGTTCAGACTAATCACTTCCAAGTAGCTTGAACTCGATTAGCACTATGTGACTCAGTGAAGACTATGAAACTCGACATATACTAAATCACTTAGTTGATACTCCATGGCCCAGTCAACACTAGATTCACATCGCTAACACTGCTGGCTCAGTAGACACTAGAGAACATGGTTAACACTTTGAAATTTAGTTAACACTATGGATCTTGGTTAACACTATGGAACTTGTTTAACACTTTTACACTCAGCATAAACTGTACATAAGTTGTGAAGCTCGATAGCAACTATGTATTGACTAAGTGTGAGTCACTAATAGAAAAATTAACATTAGCATTAGCAATAGGATCCTGGTACAATATAGAAATAGGGCACAAACAAGGCCACATTGTGTCCCTAATTGTCTCAACACATACACACTGTATTCCCGATTGCATAAGGGTGCTCTACGTATTTGCCAATTAATTCCCAAAACCTCTAGGATTCTTATGAGATCCCAAAATAGATCAAAGATCTTGCTAGTCAAGTTTAGAAGAAAAGATATAGTCATATTGATGTAGAGAGTGTACTCAGAGTGATTAGATGAAAAAAATTGATGAACTAAGTAGCTAGGTCCTACCTTAAGATTCACACCACCAAAATAGGAGATTCAAAGAGCATCAATTAGGTCTTATCCTAGATCCACCTAGGAGAAAAGAGAAGAAAAGGGAATAAAGAAGGAAATATGCAAGAAGATGATGTTCTCACATTAATTAATAGGTGTTAGACCTTCATTAAATTTGAGTACTTCCAAATTGATGGTACAATATGTATTTTTAAATAGATATACAAATGTATATGTATGTATGTATGTATGTATGTATGTATGAAAATATGTATTCATGTATGCACATATATGTATGTATGAAAATATGCATAATGCATTTTACTGATTGAGAAAAGACTTAAAAATATCTCTAACAAAATAGTAGACTAAATTAGCCAAATAGATTATGATTTTTTAAGTTCAAATTTATTCATAATGGTTATTAGGGTAGATTTTTTATGCTCTTTTCATAATTATTTCATTTTAGTCAAGTATTGATCAAGTAGTGAGGGTTTAAACATATACATGTCTATATAGGTTTAGTGTCTTAAATTGGAACCACTTGAAATTTAACATTCCTTTTTGAATTGTTGATTCAATGGTTCTTTTTTCTAGGTTGTAATGCAATGTCTTGCAACTTGACACTTGTTAAGGTCACCTTTTCCTTCTCTTATTGTTGGTTTACTATGGTGACTATTGTGCCTACCCCTAGATCACATTTGTGTTATCACCATAGAACTCTTTTAGGCTAGCTTTATGCTTATGATTAGTGGCTTTGTTTTAAGATTATTAGATATTGTTTCAGATTCAGTTGATTTTATGATGAGATTACTTGCTACTCTATATTTCATGTATGCATGATGATTATTATAGTGTTTTCAGTTTTTTATGATGATTAGTTAGATGGTTTATTATCATATGTGTTTTATTTATGTATGGTGTTTCTGCTATGGTTAAAGAAGGGAGTCGTAGTCACCTACTAGTCGAGATCTACATGACACACCACTTCTTGCCATGGCTTGTTTAGCTTAGAATATTGTGTTTGTACATGCATAGATTTTATGCAAGTTACAAGTATTGGGTATCGACTTCCCTAAATTGCCAGGATGAGCACACCCTATCACATTACCTCAATGGTAAGAGAGGGGAGATAAATTCTTGAGTCCAAATCCTAAACGTTTAAGCCATTTGTCCTAATTGAAAATTAGGACAAGTATTTGAGTCATGTACCCTCTAAGTGTGTCAGATGAAATTACTTCATGATTTTAACCCTTTAGTTTGATTTTGTATGTGTTTTGCTATGATGGGTTTCATATGTTATTTTATGAGTCTTTCATGAAGTTTATATTAATTAAGTCTAATTAAAAGATTAAATTAATGATTTAATTTAATGGAAAAATCTTATGATATTTTAATATTTAAATTCAAATAAAATTTGAGATTGATGGCTTGGCAGATGGGCGTCTGTGCGAGGTCGTCGAGCTAGGGCAGTCGTGCCCTAGCTCTGTTCAAAGTTTTTTGAGCGTGCGCCTATGGGGGGAAGGGTTGCACTCGGCGGGAGGGCTAGTGTTTGGCCTGTAATGCCATTTTGGCTGGGTGATTTCGGCTCTTGGGTTGTTCTGCGGGCAGAGAGGACCGGGGGTTGTGCGGCGCTTGGGTTGGGGTCCCCCACGGTGTCTAATCCAAGCTGGTGGAAGGATGTCGAGGGGTGAGTCGTCTAGGGTTTCACCGGACATCATTTTGCATGATGCGGAGGACATGCATCCACCAAATCAAGGGGAGAGGGTGTTTGATAATGCCCTTTTTGCTCAGAATTTAGGGGTTGCAGCACCGAATACATCCAGCAGTTCCCGGATCACAAAGATTAACGGGTGCCTGGAGAGATGTAAAGAAATACCTAAATTGGTAATCCCTTACGAGATGATTACTGAGGATGTGGAATACTATTCAAAGCATTCGCTATACTGTAAATTTCTGGGTTTAAGAGTATCCCTTCAATTTCTAGAAATTTGGGCTCAGAGAATCTGGGAGCCGGAGGGTGAAATGGAGGTCACGTTGCTTGCGAACAACTTTTTCATGGTTACATTCACTTGCATGTTAGATCGTAATAGGGTATTTGAAGGAGGGCCATATTTTTACAACCAGGTTGGGCTATTTGTCAAGCCATGGCATGCAGGATTTAACCCTTCTGAGGAGCTTCTGAATCGGGTCCCAGTGTGGGTTCGGCTACCCAGATTTCCAATAGAGTGTTGTCGGGAGGATGTTTTCCATATGCTTGCTTCGATGTTGGGGAAACCCAAACCCTTGGGAAGAAGTTCATGACTTTTGCTCGAATCTGTGTGGAGCTTGATTTGAGTAGACCACTGCCAGATGAAGTTGAAATGTGCACAGGGCCATACTCTTGGGTGCAACAACTTGATTATGAGACCCTTCCCTTTCGGTGCCGACTTTGTCATGAATATGGTCACCTGTTGCGTAGGTGCCTGAAGGCCAAGTCGGTTGATCAGCAGCCTCCGCCCCCTCCTCATCATAATTTTGGGGCTGATAAAGGGAAGAAGTCAAATTCAGGAGAGGAAAAGGATGTTGAGGGCTTTGTACAGGTTAAGGCTCGCAATCATAATAGAGGTCACAAGAGGACTATGATGGAGAGACAGGAGGAGGATACCTTTAATAGATTTGAAGTCCTAGATGAGCTGGGGTAGCAAGAAGTTATTCTGGGATCTAGTAGCTTGGCCCAATTGGTTGTGGAGCCTGATCATGGGATTGTCTCTTCTGACCCTGCTCCCGTTCCACAGGTTGAACCTGCTATGCCTATGGTCACTGATGGACAGGCAGGGGCTCAGATGCCTTTGGGGTTAAATATTGATCGAGGTCAAGATGCAGGGGATGTGGCCCTTCCTGCAAGGAGTGTAGTTTCAGATACGGATAAGCGTGGTAAGTCTTCTCCTCTCTTGGGTATTCTTCAGAAGGATGGCAAGAAAGGGGTTTCTGAGAAAAGTGGTAAAAGTGGCTGTAAGAAGGACATGGAGAAGATTAAAATGATTGGGGAGAATCTGGTGGAGTCAAGAGCTGTCAAGACCTTGGATTCTCATTTCTCGGCTTCCCAGAAATGATCATTATTTCATGGAAAGCAAGGGGCTTGAACAGTGGCCCTAGACAAAAAGCTGTTCGAGAATTGGATAGAATTCATTCTCCTGATGTTCTTTTTCTGTAGGAGACCAAAGTTTCTATTGAGAGTATGATGAGTATAGCTCCTAAATTGTGGAAGAATGGTCAATGTCAGTGCATTGGTGCTCAGAGTTCTTCAGGGGGGGTACCTTGCCTCTGGAACCCTCGTAAGATTAGGCCTATGTGGTGGATATCTTTTAGATCATCGGTTTCCTTGGTCTCTCTGTGCTACGAGTCCAGAGAGTCTGTTCTTCTCTCCAATGTCTATGCCCCTGTTGAGCTCCAAGGTAAGATCCTTACATGGAATAATATTCATTTTGTTCATGGACTATTCCCTTATTTTCCATGGATTATTGCTGGAGATTTTAATGCTATTCTTGATCTCTCTGAAAAACGGGGGGGTATGGCAAGACTTGAGCCCTCCTCTGTGCTTCTTCGAGATAATATTTCGGCACTCAATCTCGTGGATATCAAGCCTAGTAATGGCTAGTTCACCTAGAATAATAGAAGAATAGGAGATCACTGCATTGCGGAGCGACTAGATCGTTTCATGATATCCTAGTTTTGGGTGGGTGGATTATGGTCATCCAGGTCTGAGATAATAGATTGGAGAGGGTCGGATCATTGGCCCATTAAGTTAGTTATCTCCTCCAACCGGATGCCTTAGAAGCCTCCTTTTAAGTTCCAGCTTATGTGGTTAAGGGACCCAGATCTGTATGGCTATGTAGTTGAGTGGTGGAAGGAGGGTAGACCGGCCTTTGGGACAGCAATGTATATCTTCGCTAAACTACTACAATATGTTAAATATTAGCTTAAAAGATGGAACAAGTATTGCTTTGGTAATATTTTCCAAGAGAAATATGCAGCCCAGGCTGAGTTGAATGATATTACCAGGATGCTAAGGGAAGAAGGGGTGTCAGATTATTTGTTGCGGGAGGAAGCTAGGGCTTTGAAAACTCTGGAGGAGTGGGAACTGAGAGAGGAAATCTACTAGAAACAAAAAGCTCATGTTGAATGGCTTCAGGAAGGTGATAAGAATACTGCTTTCTTCTTTAATACAGTTAAGGCAAAACAACATGGTAACTTCATATCTACCTTGGTGAATGATAGGGGAGAGATGCTCTCTTCCTCTCAGGATATTTTCAGCAAAGCTGTGTAGTATTTTGAGTCTTTATTTAAGGAGGTTTCACAGGGGGACTCGATTGAAGAGGCCCAGGTCCTTTCTTGTATTCCTTCTCTAGTCTCTTTGGAAATGAATGAGCATCTTATGAGTGCCATCTCTTTGGAGGAATTAGAAGGGATTGTTTTCCAGATGAAAAAAGGAAAAGCTCCAGGTCCAGATGGCTTTCCGATTGAGTTCTTCCAGGAATTTTGGGATATTATCAAGATAGATTTATTGGCAGTTGTTCAAGAATCCTAGAGGAACAAGCAAATGCTTCGGGCTCTGAATTCTACTTTCCTTGCTCTCATCCCCAAGGGGGAAGGGGCTGATTGGATTAGTCAGTTCCGCCCTATCTCTCTATGCAATGTTATTTATAAAATTATATCTAAGCTGATAGCTAACAGGTTAAAAAAGTGGCTTCCAATGTTAATTTCTAAAGAACAGAGTGGATTTTTGATGGGGCGCCAGATACTGGATGGGGTGGTTGTGGCAACTGAGACTATTCATTATATGGCCAATTTCAAAGACAAGGCTATGTTCATTAAGTTGGACATGGCTAAGGCATATGATAGAGTCTGTTGGTCTTTTCTCCAAAGGGTGTTGGGTGCCTTTGGTTTTGAGGAGGAATGGATTTTGTGGGTTATGAGTTGTGTGAATTCGACTTCTTTCTCAGTCTTGATTAATGGGGAACATTCTAACCTTTTTGGTGCTTCTCGGGGATTACGGCAGGGCGATCCCCTATCTCCTTATTTGTTTCTTCTTTTGGCAGAAGGTCTGGGGCGGTTGATAAAAAAGAATGTTGAAGGGGGCTTTATTCAGGGCTGGCAATGGGGAGGAGGGCTTCTTGTACAATCTCACCTTCAGTTTGTGGATGATACTGCCATGATGGGTTTGGCTACCATTCGGGAAGCTTCTAATATTCGCAAAGTGTTGGATGTTTATCTTGCTGCTTCAGGTCAGATGATTAACGAGGAAAAATCTTCCATTTATTTCTTTAATACTCCCCTTTCTATTTAGAGGAGAATCGTTCAAATACTCAGATTCCAAATTGGAAGTCTTCCGATGTCCTACCTCAGCATTCCTATCTCTGGTGGTAGGCATTCTAAGCAGTCATGGCAGGCCATTCTTGATAAGTTTCGGGCCAAAGTTACTCATTGGACCCACCGCTGGCTATCCTTTGTTGGACAGGTCCAACTAATTCAATCTATGGTTCAAGCTCTTCCTCTCTATAGGAGTATGGTTCAGGTGGCGCCGTTGAGCTTTGTTAGGGAATTAGATTCCCTAGCAAGATAATTTTTATGGGCTGGTAATCTATCGGCAACTAAGTGGAGTCTTGTCAAATGGGAGGTTGTCTGTAGCCCAAAACGGTTTGGTGGTCTTGGTCTACAGCAATCAGTGCTAACTAGTATTGCTCTGGCTGCTAAATTGTATTGGCGTTGGTGTGTGGAAAAGGAACAGGCCTGGGCTAGAATTTTGTCTCTGAAGTACTTTCCAGGGATCCCCCATATTGATATTCCTCGATATGGTTTGTGTGGGAGAGGCTCTGTGATTTGGAGTACTCTCAAGAAAGGAGCGGTGCTCATTAAGGGTGGCTTACATTGGATCTGCAAAAGTGGCTCAGAGGCTCAATTTTGGCATGACGCTTGGGATGGGTATCCTCCCTTGGTTGTTCAGTACCCTCATTTGCGCAGGTTGGCTCAGAGTTTCTGTAATGTTGGATGGTCAAGAGTATGCAAATTTAAATCATTTTCCCCTCAGGGTCAGCTGGTGGAGGCAAGGTGGAAGACTCCGGGGGAGTGGCCTACTTTTGGTTCGGAAGCAGAGCGGGCTGAGCTCCTGCTCATTCTTTTGGGGCGGGACTGTAATGCCCTTAGGGGTGAAGATGTGCTAGCCTGGTCCCCTAATCCCAAGGGCGTTTATACTATCTCCTCTAGTTATCAGGAGTTGCTCTCCCAACAGCTGGTAGGAGGGGAGGTTCAATGGTGGAAGAAAGTTTGGAGTCAGTTTTCTTGGCCAAAATGTAATTGCTTTATTTGGACCTTGGCTTGGAATAGGTGCCTGACTTGGGACAATATTCGGAAGAGGGGTTTTTCTGGTCCGTCGAGATGTATCCTTTGTTATAGGGAGGAAGAAGACTCTGTGCATTTATTCTTCCAACGCTCTTTCACTCTACAGTTATGGCATCTCTGGTGGGAGGTTTGGAAGTGCTCGTGCTTTCATGCCTCCTCTTTGACAGATTTTTGGTTGAGACTGGGGAGGCCCCCGTCCCTGGCTCCCTTCTTACAGGATGTTTGGTATTTTGGTCCTACCTTCTTACTATGGCAAGTTTGGCTGGAACGTAATCAGAGAATTTTTTGAGGGGAAGCTTTGGGGATTCAGCAGGTCTGGACTAGAATTTTGGGTATGATCCAGGACACAGTCTTAGCTAAAAGTGAGGTGGTGATGCCTCTTGAGAGGAATGATGTTGTATTGGTGGACAGGTTTGGAATTCAAGGAATTTCTCCAGATTCTGCTTGTGTTAGGAGAGGCAGGAGGGTGAAACATAAAGTCCAGAGGATAGGGAAGTGGAAGGCCCCTCCGGCTGGCATTTTAAAAGTTAATACTGATGGTTCCTCTAGAGGTAATCCAGGGCTGGCTGGTATAGGTGGGATTGGTAGGAACTCTTCTGGTAGGGTTCTTTTTATATTCTCTGTCAATAAAGGGATGCAAACTATTAATCGAATGGAAGGAATGGCTATTCTTTATGCTCTGCAGAGGGCACATGCTCTGGGGTGGCACAAGGTGATTTGTGAATCTGACTCTCAGGTTCTTGTGAATCTTCTTCTTGAGAGGAAGTATTCGGATGTTAGTTAGGAGTTGTCTTTGATAGTGCAACAGATTTTACAGGTTAGTTCTATGATGGATTCAGTTTCTTATATCCATATTCCAAGGGAGTGGAATAGGGCAGCTGATAGTTTGGCAAAGTGGGCATCTGGAAATGAAGATGGTTGGCAGATTGATGAGTGGGAGCAGCTAACAGGTGAGTTACGTCAAGACTTGGAGAGAACGTTGACAGAGGATGTAAATGGAATCAGGGAAAGTTGAGTTTGCCTCTTCGGTTTTTCTGTGGTTTCTAGTGGTTCTTGGGGTTTAGGCCCTGGGTTGTTTTGTACTACTTTGTTCTTTTCTGCAATAAAGTTTTTACCCCTCTTTTTTCAAAAAAAAAAATATTTAAATTATATTTAATTAATTGGAAAATTAATTAAAGTAAATTTGAAATTAAAAGTTATAAGAATAATCTAGAACGTGATAATATTTATTTAATTTAATAATAATATATTTAGAGTTCATTTTTAAATAAATGCTAAATAATATTATTATTTAAGTTAATAAATATTTTATCAATTAAGTTTTGAAATAAATTAAAAAGTGGAAAGATATTAAATTATTAAAATGTTTCAAGTTCGCATGATGCATGCATGAACTTAAAATATAAGAAATTAATTAAAAAGATAAAGCCAATGAGTTTAATAAGGTATTTTAATTGCATGATGTGCAAATAAGTTTTAAACTTAATTAATTAATTAAAAGTGAAGTCAAGTGAAAATTGAATAAAGTTATTTAATGATTCATAAACGTGCATGAAAAATATTAATCCAAGATAAAGAAAGATTAAGGAAAGTTAATTTGGAGTTCGAGTCTAGTGAGCACAGAGTTCTCCTGGGTGAATGCACAATTAGTGCCCCGATTTAAGGAGAGAACTCTTTATCACAATTATAGGGTTCATTTTTTAGGGAGGATTTTTAGAGGAAGAATTTGGACACAAATTCTAGGAGCAAAATTTGGAGACAAATTTTTGAAGCAAAGTTAGAGAGAAAAATTTTGGAAGAGGAAGGAATTTTTTTTAAAAGGGAAGGTTCTGTTAGGAGGGTTTTCTCTTCAATTTTTAAGTGGTTGCGTATTAGCATCAAGTCCAGGTAGGGTCTTATGTTTTGACCACTAAATGAATTATGTAATTTAATATATATTTTGTCTACTTTGTGTATGAATCTTGCCACCATTCATTCTGAATCCTTGTTATTCGATTTCATCTGTAAATCTAAATTGAAAAACAAACTATTTAGAAAACCTCAATCTTCAATTGAAATAAATTAGTTTTAAATTAGGGAGGGTTTGAAAGAAATAGAAATTTATATTGCAAATTTGTTGGCTTCTCAGAAATTGAATAGGAAAGGTTTTGGGTTAAATGGAAAAGTTTTAGTTGGAAAAATTTGACCAATTGGTCATACTTCACCTATTAGATTTGGGTTGAAATTTTTATTTTAAAATAATTTTTAAAATTAAAAAATATTGGTTGAAATTAATATTAATAAAATTTAAATTAAAAATAAATATATTTAAATCAAGGGGGCAGCGGGTTTCTTGTTTTTAGTAAACATATATAAAATTTATATATATATCCAACCCCCCCCACCCTCCTTACTTCCCATGGCTCACTATCTACACACGTAGACTGTGACTATTGCGTGCATCAGCAACATTAATTGCTGTCGACAGAAGCAGCCTAGTCTTTGGCCACACACCAAGGCTAGTGGGCCTTGCTAATATAAATGCTATTGATATATTTTATTTTTATTTTTTTTAAGTTTTAAAATTTTAGTATAATTTTCAATTGTTAAATTATTAAAATTAAATTATATTTAATATAATTTATTAAATGTTAATTCTATTAATTTTAAATTGTATTTAAATTGAAAAAATTAATTATTAATGTTATTAAACTTGGATTATTATTAATATAAAATATTAATTATTAATATTATTGATAAACTTTATTAATACTTATTAATAACTAGTTAAAAAATATAAATATAGTTTTATAATTAACTTAATTAAATTTAGTTTAATTAAGGCTAATTAATAAAGGAAGTTGTAGAATGAAGTTTTAATTTATTTAATTATTAATTAATAATTTAAATAAATTATTACCTTTGATTATTTTGGAAAATTTTACTTTTATCAAGTGGGGTAATTGCACAAAATATTTAAATATAAGAATGGGGTAATTCATAAGGGTAACTACGAACTTCATCTACTTAAACCATATGTCAAACTAGAAACCAAAATTTTACACTAACTTAATAGTGTGTTCCCAAGATCAATTTCAACTATGAACCCTACAGTAAAATTAAACCTTTGTGTTTCAAAACGTAATGTATTAAGAAAGCTACTTGGGTTATGTTCTGTATGCTATCTATGCTTTGGGGGTTTTGGCATTGATTTAGCACTAGCCAATCCTAGGTTGTTACTAGAGACTTAGGGGTTGTGTGATTTTGACGTTATGATGTTTTGATCTTGATCTTTTTTAAAACCCAACCATGGTAATGTGATGGCATGTTCTATGATGTGTGTGGTTTATTGATTGTTATTGCTTTCTAGTCTTCTTGTGTGAAGCTAAGGTATACGTATATGAGATACTTGACTTAACCATGTTTGAACCCTCAATCAGTTATACATATACGTATATGAGATACTTGACTTAACCATTTTTGAGTCCTCGACCAGTTATACTTGAGTTGATTTTCAATTGCCTTGATGGGACTAAAGTGTTTTCTATGTTTTTGATGATGTCATGTTGTGACATGTTTTGACTTGACCATTTTAGAGTCTTCGATCAGTATTATTTTGGAATACTTTCTGGTTGCTCATTGAGAACCGATGGGTATTGTGATCTATTTTGGGATACTTTTTAGTTTCTCATGGAGAACCGATGAATATTATGATTTGACATTGGATGCTCTCCAATTGCTTGTAGAGAACTGGTGTGATTATTATGATTATCTTTTGATGCTTTCTAGTCACTTGTGTGGGACTGAGGTGATTTTTATGTGACTATTGATTTATGCATTTGTGATCCTAGGGTAGGTTATCTGCATGTAGTGTCAAGAAGTGGCTTGCAATGGGATCACGACCCTAAGTGGTTGCAAGGGTAACTCATTGTAAGTTGATTTAATAAGTGAAAAAATTACACTAAACAGGGATTAAAATGAACCTAATAAGATAATTGTATGTTCTCACCTATGCCTCGAGTACTAGTACAGACTAGGATGGGAGTAGAGAGAATGCTTGGTTGTGATCTTGCATTCCATAGTATGCCTTGTCAGTATGAGAAGATACTAGTGGCTGCATGGGGATCACTAGGGACCCTAGGGTCCTAAGCTAACTTGCCAAGGTAACTTCTATGTGATTCATGCGATGACATTTACCCACTTACATAGTAGGTTTCCTGCATGTCTTGTGTGGCTCTGGGAATTAAATGTTGATCTATCTTAGAACCTTTGAGTTAGTATACTTTTAGGATTTCCTAGACTTAGAGAGTACATTTTTTATGTGATTTGATATCTTTTTTGGGACTTGAGACTATCTCCTCGACCTAGTGGGAGTGGACCATTTAGGTTCCACATGGTCAAGTGGTAGTACTTTTTCACTCTGACCATTGAGATCCATTCATAGAAATTGTGGCTAGAGCTTCTTAAGATGCTTGTTTGTCATGTTTATATGATTTTATTTACTAATGCATTTCCTTATATTTATGATTAGCATGTTAGATTTCCTTATGTATATGTTGTAGCATATTTTAGTCGTGATGTCCCTATTATGATAGTACTGATGATCTGTTCAGTGGATTTGGATGTTACATGTGGGGGATGGCTAGGTCTCACAATGGTCTAATGATTTTATTGACTATTGGGAGGAACTGCACACTTAGTTAGATATGTTTTTGTGATGGATAGTTGTATTTCATGTTGAATGTTATATCTTTTATGATGGATGGATGTATCATGTATGGTGGATGGTTTCATTTATTTTATTGTACTTGTATCATGGATATGAGGAGGATGTTGTATTTATATTTCTTCATATGTATATTCTTTTAGCCTTT